>CP125976.1:339585131-339737657 GCA_030063025.1 Avena longiglumis | reverse complement strand
TTTGATGAGTATGCCAACCTTTGGTGGGAACAAGTCCAACTCGCTCGCGAAGCAAAAGAAGAGCCTCCAATCGCAACTTGGCAAGATATGAAGGCTCATATGAGATCCCGCTTTGTTCCTTCACACTACACGCGTGACCTTTTCAACAAGCTTCAAACGCTTAGTCAAGGGACAAAGACCGTGGAATAGTACTTCAAGCAAATGGAGCTCAACATGATCCGTGCCAACATTGAAGAGCGAGATGAGCAAACAATGGCACGCTTCCTCAATGGCTTGAACCATCCCATCAAGCGCATCACCGAGTTCCAAAAGTACAACAACATGGTTGAGCTTGTGCACATCGCTTCAAAGGCCGAGTGTCAAGTGCAAGAGGACATCAAGTACAACAAGCCAAAAACGTACTTCACCTACAAGCAAGCACCAACCACTACTCCAACAACACCAAGTGGAAGCTCCTCAAGTACCACCAAGCTTCCCTTCAAGCCAACTCTTCCTCAAGGAAAACAACCCCCAAGTGGCAAAAACTCGAGGGATGATCAACCGTTAAATGGTGAATGCTACAAGTGTGGAGGCAAAGGGCACAAGTCGAATGCATGTGGAAACAAGAAAGTTTTGTTCATCCATGACAACGGCGATGAAGAATACTTGAGTGAAGAAGAGTTTGATGCAAGGGTCAAGGAAGCCATGGCAAGGCAACATTTGGAAGAGGACCAAGAACTTCTCGTGTGTGAGCATGACGCAAGTCCATCGCTTGTGGTCACAAGGGTCTTGATTACCCAAGCCAATGAAAATGAAGACCAACGCTCGAACATCTTCCAAACTCGTGCCGGCATCAATGGGAAGTCCATCAAAGTTGTCATCGATGGTGGGAGTTACCACAACCTTGCAAGCACGGAATTGTGTGAGAAACTCAGCCTCACCCTCCATCCGCATAAACACCCCTACCATATCCAATGGCTAAGTGACCAAGCTTCCGTCAAGATCAAGCACACCGTCTCGGTGATGTTCTCAATTGGGCACTACAAGGACACCGTGGAATGTGACGTGGTCCCAATGACGGTTTGCCACATGTTACTCGGAAGGCCGTTGCAATATGACAAGCGTGCTTTGCATAATGGTCACTCAAACACTTACACCTTCAAATGGCTTGATAAAACTTGTGTGTTGCAACCAATGACTCCTAGCCAAATAATTGCGGACAATGCAAAGGCTTTAGCGAGGGCGCAATACACAAAAACACCGTGTGAGAAGAGTGGTGAGCGAGAGAACCACACCATAGTGAGTGAGAGCTACAAGACAAACTCGAGTGGAAAAACTAAGAGTGTTCTTCTTGCCACCAAAAGTGAGATGAGAGAACTGCGGAACAACCCATCCATCTTGCACTACGTCCTTGTATGCAAGGGACTAGCACAAGGAACTAACGACTTGACAAATGTTCCTCCTTCTTTGATGGCTATTTTGCAGGAATTCCAAGATGTATTTCCCGAAGAGCTTCCTCATGGCCTTCCTCCTCTTCGTGGAATCGAGCACCGCATCGACCTCATACCAAGCCTGACTCCCAAACCGCGTATCGCACTGAACCGGAAGAGACGAAGGAGATCGAACGTCAAATCAACCAACTCGTCTCCAAAGGTTTGATCCAAGTAAGCACTAGCCCAAGCGCCGTCCCCGTAATCCTAGTCCCAAAAACGGATGATATGTTGCGGTTATGCATGGACTGCCGTCCAATCAATGCTATTACCGTGCGTTATCGACATCCTATACCGCGTCTTGATGACATGCTTGATGAGTTATGTGGAGCCACTATATTTTCGAAAATTGATCTTCGTAGTGGTTACCATCAAATTCGCATGGCTGAAGGTGATGAGTGGAAAACCGCCTTCAAGACCAAGCTTGGTCTCTATGAATGGTTGGTTATGCCTTTTGTCTTATCCAATGCCCCATCTACCTTCATGCGCCTCATGAACCATATTTTGAGATCTCTCATTGGGAAGAGTGTAGTTGTTTACTTTGATGACATCCTTGTCTATAGCAAGTCACTAGAGGAGCATGTTACTCATGTTAAGGAGGTCCTTCAAATCCTTCGTCATGAACAACTTTATGCTAATCTCCCAAAGTGCACTTTTGCAAAAGACAAGCTGATTTTCCTTGGTTTTGTTGTGTCTTCTAATGGCATTGAAGTTGATGTCTCAAAAGTCAAGGACATACGAGATTGGCCCATCCCTACAAATGTGAGTGAACTTCGTAGTTTTCATGGGTTGGCTGGCTTTTACCGTCGTTTTATCAAAGACTTTTACCCTCGTAGTTTGGGGAAAAGCACAACAAAAAGCTTTTGATGAGCTTAAAAAGAGGCTCACTGAAGCACCACTTCTTGCATTGCCGGATTTCACAAAAACCTTTGAGATTGAATGTGACGCTAGTGGTATTGGCATTGGTGGCGCCCTTATGCAAAATGGGCGTCCTATTGCTTACCATAGTGAGAAACTTGATGGTGCACGCCTAAACTATCCCATTTATGACAACGAACTTTTTGCCTTGGTTCGAGTTCCTCAAGTGTGGCAACACTATCTTTGGCCCAAAGAATTTATCATCCATTCCGACCATGAGTCGTTGAAGTATCTTAAGGGCCAAGCAAACTTGAGTAAAAGGCACGCAAAATGGGTTGAGCTCATGGAGTCTTTTCCTTACATTGTCAAATACAAGAAGGGCAAAGAAAACGTGGTGGCGGACGCCTTGTCCTGCAAAAACACAAGCCTTCTTACATGACTCGAAGTCAATGTCTTGGGTCTTGATGACATCAAATCTTTATACGCGTCCGACTCTTTCTTTGGACCCATATTTGCACAATGTTCAATAGAAAAAGGGATTGATGATTTCTATTTGCATAAGGATTTTCTTTTCAAACAAAACAAGCTTTGCATCCCGAAATCGTCTCTCCAACTTTTGCTTCTTCAAGAGTCCCATGGTGGAGGCCTTATGGGTCACTTTGGCCGTGACAAAACATATGACATGCTCTCCACTCACTACTTTTGGCCAAAGATGAAGCGCGACGTGGAGCGCCACGTCCAACGATGCACTACATGTATCCAAGCTAAGTCTAAGTCCAACCCCTTTGGTATTTATATGCCATTGCCTATTCCTCATGCACCTTGGTCGGACATTAGCATGGACTTTGTGTTAGGCTTGCCTAGATCTAAACATGGACATGATTCTATATTTGTGGTAGTAGATCGCTTTTCGAAAATGGCACACTTTATTCCGTGCCATAAGACCGATGATGCTTCACATGTAGCAAATTTGTTTTTCAGGGAAATAATTCGTCTACACGGTGTGCCACGAACAATTGTCTCCGACCGCGACGTAAAATTCATGAGCTACTTCTAGAAGACCCTCATGGCCAAGCTCGGCATCAAACTCCTCTTCTCGTCCGCCTCGCATCCTCAAACCGATGGACAAACCGAGGTCGTCAATCGAAGTCTTGGCACACTCCTCCGTGTGTTGATAAAGAAGAACCTTAAAGACTGGGAGGAATGCATTCCACACGCCGAGTTCGCCTACAACCACGCCAAGCACTCCACCACCATGAGGAGCCCGTTCATGATCGTCTACGGTTTCGAGCCTCTCACCGCGCTCGATATCCTGCCACTACCACTTCATGAACGTGCCAATATGGACGTTGTCAATCGCACCCACACAATGAAGAAACTCCATGAAGTCACACGAGCTACTATCGAGCAACAAGTCCTGCGCCAAGCATGAAGGCTAAACAAGAACAAGAAAGAGATAATCTTCGAAGAGGGCGACCTTGTGTGGATACACTTGAGTAAAGACCGCTTCCCCAAGGAACGCGACTCCAAGCTAAAGCCAAGAGGTGATGGACCATTCAAAGTGCTCAAGAGAATCAACAACAACGCTTATGTCATCAATATCCCAACATCAAAGTATCTTGTGAGCTCGACATTCAATGTCAAGGACCTATCACCCTACCATGGAGAATATGAAGTTGACAAGGTTGAAGAGTCGAGGACGACTCTTTCCCAAGGGGGGGGGAGCTGATGCAGCCCGTCCTACGACCGCTACTACATCTACTTCCACAAGCTCCCCAAGTGGACCCATGACTCGCGCCCGAGCCAAACTCCTTCAAGCTAAGGTGAACTCGCTCCTCTCCTTGTGTGACTTCGACACACCCTTGGATGGCCCTTCATACCCATACCTTGTGCATCATCAGGTACGAAGAGAAGGACCCACAGGACGGAGGCCAGAAGAGACCAACGCTCTGCCGCCAGTAACTACTCGACGATACTGGCACAGACTACCAGCGATACCGCCAACAATGTAAGGCCCAGAGCTACCCAATGCTCTCTGTCATCATGGGTACTCGGCCCCGGATCCGGTACTACCGCCAAGACTTCTACCGCCACCGCCACCAGAAGGCTCAGTAAGTCCCGGGGCGACAAGCGGTACTATCTGGCAGAAGCGGTACTACCGCATGACCGGTACTACGGTCGAGTGACTGGTACTCTGGGACACGGAAAGGCCAGCTCGTGTCAAGTCGGCCCAGTGCCTTGTAACCCTATCTATATTTCGCTATTTGTTCCCAAAATACCCCTGTTTATGTGGTTGGCCTATATATAGCCCCCACCCTCTATTGTAAACCCTAGACTTGGATAATAATAGATATTAAGGAAACCCTTTGAGGAACTTATATCTATTGGTCTCATGCCCCTACCAAGTGATAGGGCAAAGGTGTCCGATCTTTCGATGAGATGGCGATAATCGATTTGGTGGAGTTCGGGCTTGACGATCCGACTACACGTGCGAGCACGAGCGCCAATGCAATCGCTAGGCCAATCTCCTAGAGGTTACTGATCCTGCGTGAACACGATCACCGACCAATGAGGGTCTTAATTCCTACGAAATCGAGAACAAGTAAGAACCAATATTGCAATGAAGATATTGCGGATTAAGAGGAAAGCTTTATTGAAGAGGTGGGATCACGAATAGGTGCTAAGTACAAGAGGCCTCTGACGCTCGAGCCTTGGCGAAGTTGTGACTATGGCTAACTTAATGTCTAAACAAAATCCGAGTCTAGAGGGTCGGCTATGGGCGATTTAAGGTGGGGTTTCGCCACCATGGAAGTGGTGGCGAATCCAACCCTAAAAGTCCTTTTCCTCAAATACGGACTCTAAAAAGTGGCTAATTAAAATCCTGAAAATTACATGGGCTGCCCAAAATAAAGGTGTCGCAACACCATATTAAGCTAGGGACTTAATCAGAAGTATTGATCTTGAATATTTCGTCCAAGCCTTCTTTCTTCATTATGGTGGCCTCAAAGTTCGAAATCTTCATCCGTGGCCTTCTCTTGGATCATCACATGCTTGTCGCCATCTCCATGCATGGCCATGCTCCAATGCTTGTCCCCTCATCCATGCTTGGTCCATCATTCCTAAGAGTAAGAAATATATCCGATTTAGGCAACATCATATTCTCATGTATGTGAGGAATAGTTCCAAGAAATGAAAGTACACGATAGTTAAGTTGTTTGGCACGAGATCTTGTGATGGGTCCTTGTATGTGTGTGTTGTCAGAGGTACAACGGTTGTATCAATAGTAGGGATGTCCACATCATGCTCCCTTCTTGAATTGAAGTTGTCCTCGACGCAATCTCATCTTCCTCACCAAAGTAAGGCTTCAAATGCAATGTTAAATGTAGGACTAACTGTACCAAAGTCTGCAGCAACTCAAGTTTATATGCATTATCATTGATTTTCTAACACCTTAAAGGGACCAGCAACACGTGGCATTAACTTAGACTCGTAAATCAGAAAAGCGATCTTTACGCAAATGTAACCAAACAAGATCGCCAACATCAAACACAACATGCTTTCTCCCTTTATCCCCACAAGTTTATACTTAGCATTCATGTGTTCAATGTTATCTTTAGTAGTCTTATGCAAGTTTAATATCATTTCAGCGTTGTGTAGCATCCAAATTATGTTGCAATCAAGAAGGTAAAGGCAATAAATCAATAGGTGCACGAGGAACAAAACCATACACAATCTCACATGGGCACATCTTTGTGGTAGAATGCAATGAACGATTATAAGCAAATTCTATATGAGGTAAACACTCTTCCCACAATTTTAAGTTCTTCTTTAAAACAACCCGTAACATAGTAGACAAAGTTCTATTTACTACTTCAGTTTGACCATCAGTTTGGGGATGACATGTAGTACTAAAGAGCAATTTAGTCCCCAACTTAGTCCATAAACATCTCCAAAAGTGGCTAAGAAATTTAGTATCACGATCAGAGACAATAGTATTTGGCACACCATGCAAACGAACAATTTCACGAAAGAACAAATCAGCAATATGCGCAGAATCATCCGTTTTATGACAAGGAATAAAGTGTGCCATCTTAGAAAACCGATCGACAACAACAAAAATACTATCCCTCCCCTTTTGTGTTCGTGGCAATCCCAAAACAAAGTCCATAGAAATATCCTCCCAAGGAACACTAGGAACAAGAAGAGGCATATATAAACCTTGTGGATTAAGGAAAGACTTAGCTTTTTGACAAATCTTTGCGTGCCACAAATCTCTCAACATCTCGACGATACGTGGCCAAAAGAAGTGTGCAAGAACATCCTCCGTCTTCTTGACACCAAAGTGTCCCATCAATCCTCCTCCATGCGCCTCCTGTAACAAAAAGACGAGCAGAGCTATCTCGAATGCATAGTTTGTTAGCACGAACACAAATCCATCATTGAAGACGAACTTGTTCCAAGTTCTACCATCTCTACAATTATGCAACACATCTTTAAATTCAGCATCATGCACATATTGTTCCTTAATAGTTTCCAATCCAAATATTTTGAAGTCAAGTTTAGATAACAAAGCATCGTGACAAAGCATCAATAATATTATCTTTACCCTTTTGTTTGATAACATAAGGAAAAGACTCAATAAATTCAACCCACTTTGCATGACGACGATTCAACTTAGCTTGACTACGAATATGCTTCAAAGATTCATGATCAGAATGAATAACAAACTCTTTAGGCCATAGATAATGTTGCCAAGTTTCTAATGTCCGAACCAACGCATATAATTCTTTATCATAAGTAGAATAGTTCAGACTAGCCCCACTCACTTTCTCACTAAAATATGCAACAGGTTTTCCCTCTTGTAATAACACCCCTCCCAAACCAATTCCACTTGCATCACATTCAAGCTCAAAAGTCTTAGTAAAATCAGGAAGTTGGAGTAAGGGAGCATGTGTTAGCTTATCTTTTAATATGTGAAGGCTGTTGTTGTGCATCGCCCCAAACAAAGGGCACATCCTTCTTAGTAAGCTCATTCATGGCGGCAATTGATCCAAAGTCTTTGACAAAGCGCCTATAAAAACCAGCGAGGCCAAGAAAACTCCTCACTTGTGTGACCGTCTTGGTCAAGCTGCCAATTCTCAATAGCTTCAATCTTGGTGGATCCACTTTAATACCACGTGATGTAACAACATAGCCAAGAACGCAACTCGATTGGTGCAAAAGGTGCACTTCTCAAGGTTACCAAACAAACGTGCATCACGTAAAGCATTAAAACAAAGACGTAAATGGTCCAAATGATCCTCTAAAGATTTGCTATAAATCAGAATATCATCAAAGTAGACTACCACAAAACGTCCAATGAAAGCACGTAAAACTTCGTTCATTAATCTCATGAAAGTGCTAGGTGCATTAGTTAAACCAAACAGCATTACTAACCACTCATATCAACCGAACTTAGTTTTAAATGCTGTTTTCCATTCATCTCCTAATTTCATACGAATCTGGTGGTAACCACTACGCAAATCAACTTTAGAAAACATGGTAGAGCCACTCAATTCATCAAGCATGTCATCTAAACGTGGAATAGGATGACGATATTGAATAGTAATATTATTGATAGCTCTACAATCAGTACACATGCGCGAAGAACCATCTTTCTTAGGTACCAAAATAATAGGAACAACACAGGGGCTAAGGGACTCACGAATATGATCTCTGTCGAGTAGTTCCTGAATTTGGCGTTGTATCTCCTTTGTCTCCTCTAGATTGGTTCGATATGGCGCGCGGTTGGGCAACGTGGCACCAGGAATTAGATCAATTTGGTGCTCAATTCCTCTAATAGGAGGTAGTCCTGGTGGCATTTCGGTAGGAAAGACGTCCTCATATTCCTGCAAAAGGTTAGCAATAGCGGGTGACAAAGAAGGAGGCATATCCTCAAATGAAAACAAAACCTCTTTGCAGACAATTGCATAACATTGAGTATTGGTTACATCTAGTTCAGCAATATCAATTTTATTTGCAAGCATACATGGACTCTTCAAACGAATTTCACTAGCATGTGTAGAATCAGATTTAGTGTTCTTTGGTGGTATAAAATCTGCAGCAACAATCTGATTCTCACTTTTATTTTTCTCCTCAATTTTAGCTCTACTAGCTCTAGCAAGATCATCTTTTAAAATCTGTTCGGGAGTCATAGGTTTTAGACCAATTTTCTTTCCATCATGCATAAGAGAATAGTGATTAGTTTTGCCATTATGAACAGATTCTCTATCAAATTGTCATGGTCTACCAAGTAACAAAGAACAAGCTTGCATAGGTACAACATCACAATCAACAAAATCAGAATATGTACCAATAGTAAAATGCACGCGTACCGTTCTTGTTACCTTGATCTTGCGAGAACTCTCAAACCATTGGATGTAATATGAATGTGGGCGTTGTCTTGTTGGAAGCGCAAGCTTCTCTACCATGTCAACACTGTCCAGGTAATTACAACTCCCTCCATCAATGATGATCCGTATAGCTCTTTCCTTGACAACACCACGTGTTTGGAACAGGTTGTGGCGTTGATCTTGCTCAGATTTGCTCAATTGCACACTCAACACACGTTGTGTAATTAAGCTCCTGTATTGATCAGTAGCTTCAGCTCCCATTACCTCTGTCTCTTCATCAGCATCAGAATTGTCTCCATCTCGAGCAGAAATAAGGGCTAGTGTATCTTCATCAAAGTCACTTGCTGAATCGTACTGACCATCTTCTCGCACCATCATCACACGTTGTGTTGTGTGCCTCTCAATATGACCAAAACCCAAAGACTTGCGGCATTGTATATCCTTTGTCTTACCCGTGGAAGCCATAGAAGATGCACTACGGCAGGAGCATTGGATGATGGTGGAGGAGCATTTGGAAATCTTGTGGTGGCCTTGGATGTGGTAGTAGGCGGTGGCGAATCACGAGGAGGCTGATTGTCGAGATGTCCAAGTGGATGTGCGACTGCGTAATTATTAGTCCTCCTCCATGGTGTTTGGCGATCATGCACTTCACGTTCAGCTTTGCAAGCAAGATGAAACAAACGAGTGATAGAATTATATTCCTTATAATCTAAGATGTCTTTGAATGTCCTTGTTTAATCCACCAAAGAAACGTGCAAGCATTTGTTCATTAGATTCAACAAGACCACACGAACCATTCCGCTTGCAATTCTGATAATACTCTTCTACATAATTTTCCCTTGCTCTAAACGTGTCGATTCTTTAGTAAATCAGGTTGATAAGTAGGAGGTACAAAACAAACACGCATAGCAGTTTTTAAAGCGTCAAGTACTAGGAATAGTAGTAGGATTTAGCGACAATACTCGGACCACCAAAGGGAAGCAAACTTAGTAAATTCACATGTAGCAAGACTAACACGCATATTCTCGGGATATTTTAAGCATGCAAACGTTGTTCTACTTCCATCTCCCATGTAAGATATGCATGATTATATTTACCCTCAAAAGATGGAATATTTAATTTAAGCTTTGCAACATGATCATCATCACGCATCCGGTGGTCGAGAGTTGCGGTAGTAATGTCGGGACGGCGGAAGGTACTGTGGAGGTTGTTCAACCTCCTCAAATAGATCGTCGTCGGGGTCGTAGTACCCGGCCATCCGTCCCCAATGTCGTAGCAGCAACATGGAAGTCGAGGAGCGCCACACGGTAGCCGTCTTGGTGAAGGCAGCGAACCATGATCGACCCATGATCGGAATGCGCCGGCGTCATGTGTGGGTGCGGTGCGGCAATCGTTTTAAAAAGCTCCTTGAACGAACGTCAAGCTTGGCGTTGAAGGATTTCTCGAGTGCATCGATCTTGTCCATGGCGTTGGTGAGCTTGGTGTCAAACTCGAGGCGTATCCACGTCTTCAGCGATGACCAAGAGCGGAGAAGTGGGCATGTAGTTCTTCATTCGTCATTGTGGCGGGTTCATGAAGTATCTGTCATGGTTAGTCCTTAAAACAACGCATGTATATAGTACGGAAATATGGTGGAAGTCACGTAATCCGTCAAGCAATATCTGAAGCTCTTACAAGTTCTTACCAAACAGCAGGAAAAAGGCGATGTGCAACGAGGATCGGTGGGTTCAGAGATTGAACCAAGCGATTATCGAGTCGAGACACATGCGTGGAGAGTATCTGGAGCTCGGGAAGGCTTAGCAAGGGGTTAGAAATTATCAAAACAGCAATGCAAAAGTTGAAAGAATGCTCAATGAAGGTAATTGTCTTGGTCCTAGGCTAGACCGTACTAGAGACGCGAGCCTAGATCACCAATGATGTCACGACGACACAACAAGCATCAGATGATGATATGGCACCACGAAAAGCGAATCGAGATGAGAAAATCACTATGATGGCGAGTGTCTAGAACTGATCTCTGAGTCTAAAAATAGGTTAGCCCCAAAAAATTTGAATTTTTTTTTGTTCTCGAAGCGCAAAGCGCCAAAAAATATCGCTATAACTAGATGGAGAAACAACAAAGAAGGAAAGTCAAAAGAAATAACTAGGAAACATAACATTTTGACTCGTCATGGCTTGAAAACCGATCGGATCGTATCGCGGTAGGAAAGGGTATGAGTATTAGGGTTTATGGTGGCGGGGTATATGGCGGCGGAATTTGGTGGCGGAATATGGTGGCGGTGATCGTGAGTATGGCGGTGACTATTATGATCGAACTCGAAACTCTAAGGGACGAGACACTAAGACCAACAACTCGATGACGATGTAGACACAAATTCAACAATGCAAAACTGAAAAGATAATGCGAGGCGATTGGTTATGGGATGGATCTAAACTCTAACTGTTTTTGGCTTTTCGTGGGTTATAGGTAAAACAGATCTAATCTACGAAAACAGTAAAATCTCACCGAGCAACCTGAAACTGATACCACTTGATAGGGCAAAGGTGTCCGATCTTTCGATGAGATGGCGATATTCGATTTGGTGGAGTTCGGGCTGACGATCCGACTACACGCATGAAAGCAGCGCCAATGCAATCGCTAGGCCAATCTCCTGTAGGTTACCGATCCTGCGTGAACACGATCAGCCTGACCAGCGAGGGTCTTAATTCCTACCTGAAATCGAGAACAAGTAAGAACCAATATTGCAATCAAGATATTACGGATTAAGAGGAAAGCTTTGTTGAAGAGGTGGGATCTTGAATAGGTGCGAAGTACAAGAGGCCTCTGCGACGCTCGAGCCTTAGCGAAGTTGCGACTATGGCTAACTTAATGTCTAAACAAAATCCGAGTCTAGGGGGTCGGCTATGGGGAGTATTTAAGGGCGAAAAGGTGGGGTTTCGGCCAGCCATGAAAGTGGTGGCCGAATCCAACCCTAAAAGTCCTTTTCCCCTCAAATACGGACTCTAAAAAGGCTAATTAAAACTGCGAAAATTACATGGGCTGGCCCAAAATAAAGGTGTCGCACCATATTAAGCTATGGACGAATTAAAGAAGTATTGATCTTGAATATTTCGTCCAAGCCTTCTTTCTTCATTATGGTGGCCTCAAAGTTCTGAAATCTTCATCCGTGGCCTTCTCTTGGATCATCACATGCTTGCTGCCATCTCCATGCATGGCCATGCTCCAATGCTTGTCCCTCTCATCCATGCTTGGTCCATCATTCCTAAGAGTAAGAAATATATCTGATTTAGGGAGCATCATATTCTCATGTATGTGAGGAATAGTTCCAAGAAACGAAAGTACCTGATAGTTAAGTTGTTTGGCACGAGATCTTGTGATGGGTCCTTGTATGTGTGTTGCTGTAGGTACAACGGTTGTATCAATAGTAGGGATGTCCACATCACCAAGGAGCACCGGATTATCCACCCCCTCTTGGATCTTGCCTAGTGCGTTCAAGTTGTACAAGGCCTTGGGTTCTCGGTTTCTCGCCCCCAAGTCGTCAAGATCTCACCAAGCACCTCATCCCCCGTTGTTGGCGTGGAGAGCGAGCTTCGCCCAACACCGATCCTAGGGATTATGTTGGACCGGTTGCCACCGGCGTGAGGAGTAGGCGTGTATCGTGTTTTGGCGTGCGTGTGTTCGTGGTTTTCATCTCCTTCCTCGATTTCATCCCCCCGACCACCGCTTTCCCCTCGTTTATCATGGAATTCGTGAAAGATCGGGCCAACCCAAGGGTTACCCCCATAACAAGACCAGTACTACCGGTCCTGACTGAACATGAACGCCTGAGTTCGGCCCAGTGCCTTGTATTCCTTCCTATAATTTACCTTTCCGTTCCGAAACTACCCCTGTTTTGTGGCTGGACTATATATAGCCCCCACCCTCTATTGTAAACCCTAGACTTGGATAATAATAGATATTAAGGAAACCCTTTGAGGACTTATATCTATTGGTCTCATGCTCCTACCAAGGAGCACCGGATTATCCACCCCCCTCTTGGATCTTGCCTAGTGTGTTCAAGTTGTACAAGGCCTTGGGTTCTCGGTTTCTCGCCCCCAAGTCGTCAAGGTCTCACCAAGCACCTCGTCCCCCGTTGTTGGCGTGGAAAGCGAGCTTCGCCCAACACCGATCCTAGAGATTATGTTGGACCGGTTTCCACCGGCGTGAGTTATCGGCGTGTATCGTGTTTTGTGTGCGTGAGTTCGTCGGGTTCTTCGTGTGCGTGTGTTCGCGGATTTCATCCCCTTTCCCCCTTCCACCGCTTTATCCTCGATTCCCGCAAAGATTCACGAAAGATCGGGTCAACCCAAGGGTTACCCCATAACATATTGGTATCAAGAGCTCGGTTGATCACGAATTTCCCCCCAATTTTTCTTTGATCCCCCTTAAAATCGAAAATCCCACCAAAAATAGCCCCAATTTGCCTTCGGATCGATCTTTGGATTTGGTGAGTTTTTCGTGGTTTTGGTCCATAGATCTGTTGCTTTTGGAGTCAATCTATAGCCCCTGTTGCTCCTAGCCCAGCCTTTCGGTCAGATCTCCACGAATTTGAGGTTTTTGGTCAAGTTGAGTTCGTCCTGTCCCGCAACTAGCGGTACTACCGGCAGTGCAAGCGGTACTACTTCAAGTAACCGATTACTCGGTCGCAAAGGTACTTTCACGGCGATTTTACCGCCGCAGATTACCGGTAATTGCCAGCGGTACTACCGCTCGCCTCTGACCGTGCTTCCTTGCCCTTTGCACCTCAATCTCGTTTGCTGACTTTTCCACTTCGCTTGTTCGTGTTTCGCGTGTTTGTCGCCATTTTCACAACAGCTTCCGCATCAAGATCACCTCGCGCTCAACGACACTACGACACTTGAACATTTCCCCCACCAACGGTTGCAAGTCGTCAACAATACCGAAGGTATAACTTGCACCACTTTGACAACCCCATATCTTCCTTTGTGTGTAACTATCCTATGAGAGCAACTCATTTTGTGTTTGTCTAAGCATTGTGCACTTGCCTTCGGAAAGTGAGAGTGTGAAGCCAAATACAAAAGCTAACATAGTAGCATAGCAAGGGAGAAATAGAAAAAAAAAGATAAGATAGAAAGATACATAGTCTCCCAATACAAAGAGAATACCAAGCTTGTAAGCCAACAAGAGAGAGGAAAAGAGCGCACCAAGGCAAGTGCACAAATATATTGCTTATCCTCTTTTGGCAAACGAGTTGTGGTCTCTCCTTGAGTTGGCACGACAACCGAGCGTAGTCTTCGTTAGGACCTTTTGTCCTCATTTTCATAGTCGTGCTAACCCCGTTTTTCTCCACGTGTGTGTTTTCCGTGTTTTTGGTAGATCGTATCCTTTTTCTTTTGATCTTTGGTTCTTTACCACGTAGAACAATAACCTTTTGCTTTGATCGTTTTGTTTGGTTTTCCACAATCC
Organism: Avena longiglumis; assembly: GCA_030063025.1. Classification (NCBI taxonomy): domain Eukaryota; kingdom Viridiplantae; phylum Streptophyta; class Magnoliopsida; order Poales; family Poaceae; genus Avena; species Avena longiglumis. The sequence continues at coordinate 339,723,471 of CP125976.1, read as the reverse complement.
TAACCTTCCACCAAAAGCTTTTGAGAGTTGTAGCCTATTTGTGTGTGAGTTCCTTGCCCTTTTCACTTTGCACGATGTTCGCTCATTTGTGTGGCAATTGGTTTGATATAATCTCCAAGGTGAGGTAAAAGGCTAACTCTCCGCACCCTTTTCCTCCATATACAACCCTTGTTGGCTTTTCATCATGGACAGGCATGGAGAGCCATCCCAACCACTACAACCTCCGGAGGATGACACACAATTCATGACAAGATGGGACCATTGGAAGGTCCGAGGAGAATTCAACTATCGTTGTGAAGCTCTCGACAGGCGCCAAGATGAACAATTTAGCGAGGCCCGTGTGGAATTCAAGAACATCAACAACCGCTTCGAAGAAGTCCGTGGCCAAATGCATGCCATGCAACACAACCTCGGTCATCAAAATGAAGCTCTTGGTGGTCGCACTCAACGGATGAGAAGCTTCAACGCCTCATTGATGGACTCGCAAGGCCACGCTCGCGCGAATCAAGCTCATCTCGGCACTCCTCAAGTGAATCAAGTGCACCTCGCCGTTACGCTTCAAGGCACCGGGATGGACCCGTTCCTCAATCCATGAGCTCTTCGCAAGCGGTACCATCTCCGCGTCACGCCGCAACGTCAAGCTATGATGGTGACCTCTCTGCAAGATCTCCACGACGTGAAGCGAACCGGCCACAACCAAGGGCACTTGTGATTCAACAAGAGCAACCTCACATGGACCACCAAGGCCATCGCCGTCGGCATGCCCCTTCAACAACAAGTGAAGCATCCGAAGAGGATGAACAAGATCACCGTCGACGTGAAGCACTCAAAGATCCTCCAAGGCGTCATCATCGACATGATTGTCCACGTCGGCAACATGATGGTCATGACGAGCCTCCCCTACACCAAGAAGAAGAAGAGCAACCCATTGTGCATGTGTCTCGACGTCCTCCTCGCCACATGGCGCAAGCCAATGCTCCTCGGCATCAACCACGACAAGAACAAGAGCAAGCTCCCCAAGCTCGTCGTGAGGACCATCAACCTCCTCCTCGTCCTCAACCGCGTCAACAAAATGAGCAAGCTCCCCAAGCTCGTCGTCAACACCATGTTCCACCACCAAACGCGGCACCTCAACAACCGCAAGAGCAACGCAACAATCACCAAGCAAGACATGAGAGCTCGGATGATGAGGATGACCGCCCAAATCATGGCAATCGACGCAACCGGAACCGCAATGGAGAAGAAACTTTCGGCAAGCTCAAATTCACCATGCCCAAATTCACCGGTTCCAATGAGCCCGAAGAATATCTCTCTTGGGAAATCAAGGTCGACAAGATCTTCCGCATGCACAACTATAGCAATGAGAAGATGATGGCCATGGCATCCCTCGAGTTTGATGAGTATGCCAACCTTTGGTGGGAACAAGTCCAACTCGCTCGCGAAGCAAAAGAAGAGCCTCCAATCGCAACTTGGCAAGATATGAAGGCTCATATGAGATCCCGCTTTGTTCCTTCACACTACACGCGTGACCTCTTCAACAAGCTTCAAACACTTAGTCAAGGGACAAAGACAGTGGAAGAGTACTTCAAGCAAATGGAGCTCAACATGATCCGTGCCAATATTCAAGAGCGAGATGAACAAACAATGGCACGCTTCCTCATTGGCTTGAACCATCCCATCAAGCGCATCACCGAGTTCCAAAAGTATAACAACATGGTTGAGCTTGTGCACATAGCATCAAAGGCTGAGCGTCAAGTGCAATAGGACATCAAGTACAACAAGCCAAAGACGTACTTCACCTACAAGCAAGCGCCAACCACTACTCCAACAACACCAAGTGGAAGCTCCTCAAGTACCACCAAGCTTCCCTTCAAGCCAACTCTCCCTCACAGCCCCCAAGTGGCAAACACACAAGGGATGATGAACCATTCAATGGTGAATGCTACAAGTGTGGAGGCAAAGGGCACAAGTCGAATGCATGTGGGAACAAGAAAGTTTTGTTCATCCATGACAGCGGCGATGAAGAATACTTGAGTGAAGAAGAGTTTGATGCAAGGGTCAAGGAAGCCATGGCAAGGCAACATTTGGAAGAGGACCAAGAACTTCTTGTGTGTGAGCATGACGGAAGTCCATCGCTTGTGGTCACAAGGGTCTTGACTACCAAAGTAAATGAAAATGAAGACCAGCGCTCGAACATCTTCCAAACTCGTGCCGGCATCAATGGGAAGTCCATCAAAGTTGTCATCGATGGAGGGAGTTGCCACAACCTTGCAAGTACGGAATTGTGTGAGAAACTCAATCTCACCCTCCATCCGCATAAACACCCCTACCATATCCAATGGCTAAGTGACCAAGGATCCGTCAAGATCAAGCACACCGTCTCGGTGACGTTCTCAATTGGGCACTACAAGGACACGGTGGAATGTGACGTGGTCCCAATGACGGTTTGCCATATGTTGCTCGGAAGGCCGTGGCAATATGACAAGCGTGCTATGCATAATGCTCACTCAAACACTTACACCTTCAAATGGCTTGATAAAACTTGTGTGTTGCAACCAATGACTCCTAGCCAAATAATTGCGGACAATGCAAAGGCTTTAGCGAGGGCGCAATACACAAAAACACCTTGTGAGAAGAGTGGTGAGAGAGAGAACCACACCATAGTGAGTGAGAGCTATAAGCCAAACTCGAGTGGAAAAACTAAGAGTGTTCTTCTTGCCACCAAAAGTGAGATGAGAGAAGTGCGGAACAACCCATCCATCTTGCACTATGTCCTTGTATGCAAGGGACTAGCGCAAGGAACTAACGACTTGACAACTGTTCCTCCTTCTTTGATGGCTATTTTGCAGGAATTCCAAGATGTATTTCCCGAAGAGCTTCCTCATGGCCTTCCTCCTCTTCGTGGAATCGAGCACCGCATCGACCTCATACCCGGCGCCCCACTCCCAAACCGCGTCAGATCGCATTTAACCCGGAAGAGACGAAGGAGACCGAACGTCAAATCAACCAACTCGTCTCCAAAGGTTTGATCCAAGTAAGCACTAGCCCAAGCGCGGTCCCCGTGATTCTAGTCCCAAAAACGGATGATACGTTGCGGTTATGCATGGACTGCCGTCCAATCAATAATATCACCGTGCGTTATCGACATCCTATACCGCGTCTTGATGACATGCTGATGCAGCCCGACCTATGGTCGTTACTACATCAAGGTCTCCAACTTACGCCAAGTCGCCATGGACTCCAAAGGTGAATTCGTTCCTCTATGCAAGCTCACTTCCTACCCTATTGAATGGTATGCTACTTCATACTCCGTCACATATGCATGATAGGTTCACATCGACCAGTATGGAGGCCAGGGAAGACGGAAGCTTGGAAGAGGAGGAGGAAGAAGACAAATCAGCAGCTGCCAGGTCCAAGCGGTACTACCGGTTGTCGGAACCGGTACTACCAGTCAGCGGTACTACCGCCCCCTTCTACCGCTCGCTACTGATGGCTCCAACGGATGCTCCAAGACCGAAAGCGGTACTACCGGTCCCAGAGCGGTACTACCGGTGATGACCGGTCCTAAGTCCGGTACTACCGGTCATGTATGTGCTATACAGCTCTGTTGGGCCACACCATGTATTCCCCTTTACTTACCTATTCGCCTAGTCTATCCCCAAACTACCCTTGTTTAGTGGCTGGCCTATAAATAGAGCCCCCGCCCCTCATGTATCCCTTAGGAATAGATGATAGACTAAAGAAAACCCCCATTGTGGAATCTCTAGTTTTGCCTCATCCCTTTACCAAGGGGACCGACTATCGCCACCAACCTCGATTGGACTTTGCATCACGCATCCATCGTTGAACAAGGCCTTGGAGTTCGATGTCTCGTCTCCAAGTTGTCAAGACCCTCCCAAGGTGTTCTTCCTCCGATGTGGATTTGAGGAGCACGTTGGTGATCTTTCCTTGCAGGATTCTATCGGACGGGCCGCCGTTCGAGAGCAATCGGCCTTGTATCGTGTGAGTTTTGCGTGTGTTCATCGTGTTCTTCGCGAGGTGTGTGCTTCGCTACCTTCTCCTTTCCCTCGCTTTCCATCGATTTGACCACGAGATCCGTGAAGATCGGGCACCCAAGAGGTTAACCCTCCATCATTTGGTATCAGACTTTTGGTTGCCACGGATTTCTCATCGATTTGGTCTTTTCCCCATAAATTCGAAAATTCCACCAAAAATAGCCCCAATTCGTGTTTTGGATCGATCTGTCATTTGAGTGCGTTTTGGTAGGTTTTGATCCGTGGATTACTTACTAAACTTGTTGATCTACCTTCCTTTGCGTTCCCATGGCCTAATTCCTTGATTTCCCCTTCGATTTGGTGTGTTTCTTGAAGATTTTCCGCCCAAATCACCCCAAAATCGCGAAAACGCGTCAAATCTGGGCGTCCCAGGTCCAAGCGGTACTACCGGGTCCAAAATCCGGTAGTACCGCACTTAACCGGTACTACCGGGCTCAAAAATTCGGTACTACCGCCCTATACTGATCCAAAAAAGCAGGTTCCAGATTTCAGCCTCTCACCGTTTTGAGCATAACTTTTGCATCCGAACTCGGATTTTGGTGTTCTTTAGCTCGTTTCGAAGAGGAGAAGGATCTCTACATCATCATCCACGTGGTTCATGCTATCTACTCCATACAAATTCCGTGAGCAAGGCGGAATCCAACAATAAAGGGTGAAGATCGTCGACGAAAGGTATAAACATTTCGCGACTTCTCCCCACTTGCATTCCTTTGTGAACCCCACTATCTTTGCGAGCAACAAACACCTATTGAGACTAGTTCCTCTTATGATTGCTTGGGCTATGCAAATTTGATACCTTGTATATTCCGAGCAATCGTTGTGAGCGCTATCTCATATAGTTATCTTGTATAGTTGTTGGCACAAGGAAGAGGCAAGGGAAAAGAAAAAGAAAGAAAAAGAAAGAAAAAGAAAGAAAAAGAAAAAAAAAAGAAAAAAATAGAAAAAGGAAAAGAGAAAAAGAAAGAGATACACATGTGCCTCATAGAATAGGAAGCGCAAGCTCGATGAACATCATATAGGTGGTACTTATTGTGCATATCTTGTAGCCCACCAATTTTGTGCAATCGAACTAGCGTCTCTCCTTGTACTTGTGTGACACGAGCTTATAGTCTTCGCTAGGTAATCATTTGGTTCTTACCTCACTTTCTTCGTCGCACAAGTCCTATTTATCCCTCCGTGTGTGTTTCCTTGTACATATTTCCTATCTTGTGGATTAACTTGTTTTGCTTTGTGATCATTGTGGTTCTTTACTTGCCATTACAACATCTTGATTTCGGATTGGTTCTTGACATGCCACTTTCCATACCTATCCACCATAGGCCTTGTGTGTGTGTGTGTTTTTTGGTTCGTAGTTGGTTTTGGTGTTGTTAGGGGGTAACCCTGGGGTTGGCCCGATCTTTCATGAATTCCACGAGAAACGAGGGGAACGAGGTGGTTGGGTGATGAAATTGATGAAGGCGATGAAAACCACGAACACACACACACCAAAACACGATACACGCCTACTCCTCACGCCGGTGGCAACCGGTCCAACATAATCCCTAGGATCGGTGTTGGGCTCGCCTCCACGCCAACAACGGGGATGAGGTGCTTGGTGAGATCTTGACGACTTGTGGGCGAGACCGAGAACCCAAGGCCTTGTACAACTGGAACGCACTTAAGCAAGATCCAAGAGGTGGGTGGATAATCCGTGCTCCTTGGTAGGAGCATGAGACCAATAGATATAAGTCCTCAAAGGGTTTCCTTAATATCTATTATTATCCAAGTCTAGGGTTTACAATGGATGGTGGGGCTATATATAGTCCAGCCACAAAAACAGGGGTAGTTTGGGGATAAATAGCAAAATATGGAGAGGGTTACAAGGCTTGGGCGAAATATCACGTAAAGTCTCGTCTCTGGCGGTAGTACCGCTGGCAAGGGACCGGTAGTACGGTCATGCGGTAGTAATCTGCCTCGGACCGTAGTACCGCTTGTCGATCCGGGCTTGCGCTGGGCCTTCTGTTGAGGTAGCAGAGTCTGGTAGTACCGGGATCCAGGGCGGTAGGGCCGCTGGTAGAGCGTTTGGGTAGCTCGGGGACCTTCATCGTTGGCGGTAGGCTTGGTAGTACCGCCAAGCGGTAGTACCGGCCGCTGTGTCCGTAGTACTGGCGACAGAGCATTTGGTCTCTTCTTGGTGCTCCTCCGTCTGCGGGTTCTTCTCTTCGTACCTGATGATGCACAAGGTATGGGTATGAAGTAGCAAGCCATCCAAGGGTGTATTGAAGTCACACATGGAGAGGAGCGAGTTCATCTTAGCTTGAAGGAGTTTGGCTCGGGCGCGAGTCATGGGTCCACTTAGGGAGCTTGTGGGGGTAGATGTAGAAGCGGTCGTAGGACGGGCTGCATCAGCTCCCCCCTTGGAAAAGAGTCGTCCTCGACTCTTCAACCGGCTCGACCTCCTCTTCTCCATGGTAGGGTGAGAGGTCCTTGACATTGAATGTCGAGCTCACAAGATACTTGGAAGTTGGGATATCGATGACATAAGCATTGTTGTTGATTCGCTTGAGCACTTTGAATGGCCCATCTCCTCTAGGCTTTAGCTTGGAGTCGCGTTCCTTGGGGAAGCGGTCTTTACTTAAGTGTATCCACACAAGGTCGCCCTCTTGGAAGATTAACTCTTTCTTATTCTTGTTTAGCCTTGATGCTTGGCGAAGGACTTGTTGCTCGATAGTAGCTCGTGTGTCATCATGGAGTTTCCTCATTGTGTGGGCGCGCTTGGCAACGTCCATATTGGCACGCTCATGAAGTGAGAGTGGGAGGATATCGAGCGCGGTGAGAGGCTCGAAGCCGTAGACGATCATGAACGGGCTCCTCATGGTGGTGGCGTGCTTGGCGCGGTTGTAGGCGAACTCGGCGTGTGGAATGCATTCCTCCTAGTCTTTAAGGTTCTTCTTGATCAAAAACCATAGGAGTGTGCCAAGACTTCGATTGACGACCTCGGTTTGTCCATCGGTTTGAGGATGCGAGGCGGACGAGAAGAGGAGCTTGATGCCGAGCTTGGCCATGAGTGTCTTCCAGAAGTAGCTCATGAATTTTACGTCATGATCGAGACGATTGTCCTTGGCACACCGTGTAGCCGAATTATTTCCCTGAAAAACAAATTTGCTACATGTGAAGCATCATCGGTCTTATGGCACGGAATGAAATGTGCCATTTTGGAAAAACGATCCACTACTACAAAAATGGAATCATGACCATGCTTAGATCTAGGCAAGCCTAACACAAAGTCCATGCTAATGTCCCACCAAGGTGCATGAGGAATAGGCAATGGCATATAAAGACCAAAAGGGTTGGACTTAGACTTAGCTTGGATACATGTAGTGCATCGTTGGACGTGGCGCCCACGCCACGCTTCATCTTTGGCCAAAAGTAGTGAGTGGAGAGCATGTCGTATGTCTTGTCACGGCCAAAGTGGCCCATAAGGCCTCCACCATGGGACTCTTGAAGAAGCAAAATTTGGAGACGATTTGAATGCAAAGCTTGTTTTGTTTCAAAAGAAAACCCTTATGCAAATAGAAATCATCAATCCCTTTGTCTACGGAACATTGTGCAAATATTGGTCCAAAGAAAGGGTTGACGATACAAAGATTTGATGTCATCAAGACCCAAGACATTGACTTGAGTCGTGTAAGAAGGCTTGTGTTTTTACGAGACAAGGCGTCCGCTACCACATTTTCTTTGCCTTTCTTGTATTTGACAATGTAAGGAAAAGACTCCATAAACTCAACCCATTTTGTGTGTCTTTTACTCAAGTTGGCTTGGCCCTTAAGATACTTCAACGACTCATGGTCGGAATGGATGATAAATTCTTTGGGCCAAAGATAGTGTTGCCACACTTGAAGAACTCGAACCAAGGCAAAAAGTTCTTTGTCATAAATAGGATAATTGAGGCGTGCACCATCAAGTTTCTCACTATGGTAAGCAATAGGACGCCCATTTTGCATAAGGACGCCCCCAATGCCAATACCACTAGCGTCACATTCAATCTCAAATGTTTTTGTGAAATCCGACAATGCAAGAAGTGGTGCTTCCGTGAGCCTCTTTTTGAGCTCATCAAAAGCCTTTTGTTGTGCTTTTCCCCAAACGAACGTGACATTTTTCTTGGTCAATTCGTTGAGGGGGCAAGCAATTGTAGAAAAATCTTTCACAAAGCAACGGTAAAAGCCAGCCAACCCATGAAAACTACGAAGTTCACTAACATTTGTTGGGATGGGCCAATCTCGTATGTCCTTGACTTTTGAGACATCCACTTCTATGCCATTAGAAGACACAACAAAACCAAGGAAAATCAGCTTGTCTTTTGCAAAAGTGCACTTTGGGAGATTAGCATAAAGCTTTTCATGACGAAGGATTTGAAGGACCTCCTTAACATGAGTAACATGCTCCTCTAGTGACTTGCTATAGACAAGGATGTCATCAAAGTAAACAACTACACTCTTTCCAATGAGAGATCACAAAATATGGTTCATGAGGCGCATGAAGGTAGATGGGGCATTGGATAAGCCAAATGGCATAACCAACCATTCATAGAGACCAAGCTTGGTCTTGAAGGCGGTTTTCCACTCATCACCTTCAGCCATGCGAATTTGATGGTAACCACTACGAAGATCAATTTTGGAAAATATAGTGGCTCCACATAACTCATCAAGCATGTCATCAAGACACGGTATAGGATGTCGATAATGCACGGTGATAGCATTGATTGGACGGCAGTCCATGCATAACCGCAACGTATCATCCGTTTTTGGGACTAGGATCACGGGGACCGCGCTTGGGCTAGTGCTTACTTGGATCAAACCTTTGGAGACGAGTTGGTTGATTTGACGCTCGATCTCCTTCGTCTCTTCCGGGTTCGTGCGATACGCGGCGCGGTTTGGGAGTGGTGCGCCGGGTATGAGTTCGATGCGGTGTTCTATTCCACGAAGAGGAGGAAGGCCATGAGGAAGCTCTTCGGGAAAAACATCTTGGAATTCCTGCAAAACAGCCATCAAAGAAGGAGGAACATTTTTCAAGTCGTTAGTTCCTTGCGCTAGTCCCTTGCATACAAGGACATTGTGCAATATGGATGGGTTGTTCCGCACTTCTCTCATCTCACTTTTGGTGGCAAGAAGAACACTCTTAGTTTTTCCACTCGAGTTTGGCTTGTAGCTCTCACTCACTATGGTGTGGTTCTCTCGCTCACCACTCTTCTCACAAGGTGTTGTTGCATGCGCCTCGCTAAAGCCTTTGCATTGTCCGCCATTATTTGGCTGAGAGTCATTGGTTGCAACACACAAGTTTTATCAAGCCATTTGAAGGTGTAAGTGTTTGAGTGACCATTATGCAAAGCACGCTTGTCATATTGCCACGGCCTTCCGAGCAACATATGGCAAACCGTCATTGGGACCACGTCACACTCGACCGTGTCCTTGTAGTGCCCAATTGAGAACGTCACCGAGACGGTGTGCTTGATCTTGACGGATCCTTGGTCACTTAGCCATTGGATATGGTAGGGGTGTTTCTGCGGAAAGAGGGTGAGGTTGAGTTTCTCACACAATTCCGTACTTGCAAGGTTGTGGCAACTCCCTCCATCGATGACAACTTTGATGGACTTCCCATTGATGCCGGCACGAGTTTGGAAGATGTTCGAGCGTTGGTCTTCATTTTCATTGGCTTGGGTAGTCAAGACCCTTGTGACCACAAGCGATGGACTTGCGTCATGCTCACACACAAGAAGTTCTTGGTCCTCTTCCAAATGTTGCCTTGCCATGGCTTCCTTGACCCTTGCATCAAACTCTTCTTCACTCAAGTATTCTTCATCGCCGTTGTCATGGATGAACAAAACTTTCTTGTTTCCACATGCATTCGATTTGTGCCCTTTGCCTCCACACTTGTAGCATTCACCGGTGAAAGGTTGATCATCCCTTGTGTGTTTGCCACTTGGGGGCTGTTTTCCTTGAGAGAGAGTTGGCTTGAAGGGAAGCTTGGTTGTACTTGAGGAGCTTCCACTTGGAGTTGTTGGAGTAGTGGTTGACGCTTGCTTGAAGGTGAAGTACGTATTTGGTTTGTTGTACTTGATGTCCTCTTGCACTTGGCGCTCGGCCTTGGATGCGATGTGCACAAGCTCAACCATGTTGTTGTACTTTTGGAACTCAGTGATACGCTTGATGGGATGGTTCAAGCCATTGAGGAAGCGTGCCATTGTTTGTTCATCTCGCTCTTCGATGTTGGCACGGATCATGTTGAGCTCCATTTGTTTGAAGTACTCTTCCACGGTCTTTGTCCCTTGACTAAGCGTTTGAATCTTGTTGAAGAGGTCACGCGTGTAGTGCGAAGGAACGAAGCGGGATCTCATATGAGCCTTCATATCTTGCCAAGTTGCGATTGGAGGCTCTTCTTTGCTTTCATGAGCGAGTTGGACTTGTTCCCACCAAAGGTTGGCATACTCATCAAACTCGAGGGATGCCATGGCCATCATCTTCTCATTGCTATAGTTGTGCATGCGGAAGATCTTGTCGACCTTGAGTTCCCAAGAAAGATATTCCTCGGGCTCATTGGAACCGGTGAACTTTGGCATGGTGAACTTGAGCTTTCCAAAAGTTTCTTCTCCATTGCGGTTCCGGTTGCGTCGGTTGCCATGATTTGGGCGGTCATCATCATCATCATCCGAGCTCTCATGTACTGCTTGGTGATTGTTGCGTTGCTCTTGCGGTTGTTGAGGTGCCGCGTTTGGTGGTGGAACTTGTTGTTGATGACGAGCTTGGGGAGCTTGCTCGTTTTGTTGTCGCGGTTGAGGACGAGGAGGAGGTAGATGGTCCTCACGACGAGCTTGGGGAGCTTGCTCTTGTTCTTGTCGTGGTTGATGCCGAGTAGCATTAGCGTGCGCCCTGTGGCGAGGAGGACGACGAGCCATATGCGCAATGGGCTGCTCTTCTTCTTCTTGGTGTAGAGGAGGCTCGTCATGACCATCATGTTGGCGACGTGGACGCTCATGTCGATGATGACGCCTTGGAGGATCTTCGAGTGCTTCACGTCGACGATGATCTTGTTCGTCCTCTTCGGAACTGTCACTCGTTGTTGAAGGGACATGTCGACGTCGATGGCCTTGGTGGTCCATGCGAGGTTGCTCTTGTTGAATCACAAGTGCCCTTGGTTGTGGCCGGTTCGCTTCGCGCCTTGGGGGTCTTGCGGAGAGGTCACCATCATAGCTTGACGTTGCGGCGTGACGCGGAGATGGAACCGCTTGCGAAGAGCTCATGGAATGAAGAACGGGTCCATCCCGGTGCCTTGAAGCGTGACGGCGAGGTGCACTTGAATCACTTGAGGAGTGCCGAGATGAGCTTGATTCGCGCGAGCGTGGCCTTGCGAGTCCATCAATGATGTGTTGGAGCTTCTCATCCGTTGAGGCAAGTGCACGACCAAGAGCTTCATTTTGATGCCCGAGATTGTGTTGCATGGCATGCATTTGGCCACGGACTTCTTCGAAGCGGTTGTCGATGTTCTTGAATTCCACACGGGCCTCGCTAAATTGTTCATCTTGGCGCCGCTCGAGAGCTTCACAATGATAGTTGAATTCTCCTCGGACCTTCCAATGGTCCCATCTTGTCATGAATTGGTTATCATCCTCCGGAGGTGGTGGTGGTTGGGATGGCTCTCCATGCCTGTCCATGATGCAACGCCAACAATGGTTGTATATAGAGAGAAAGGGTGTGGAGAGTTAGCCTTTTACCTCACCTTGGAGATTATATCAAACCAATTGCCACACAAATGAGCGAAAAGCGTGCAAAGTGAAATGGCAAGAAACTCTCAAAGGCTTTTGGTGGAAGGTTAGTGTTGTGGAAAACCAAACGAAACGATCAAAGCAAAAGGTTATTGTCCTACGTGGTAAAGAACCAAAGATCAAACGCAAAAGGAAACGATCTACAAAAACACGGAAAACACATACATGGAGAAAAACGGGGTTAGAACGACTATGAAAATGAGCACAAAAGGTCCTAACGAAGACTACGCTCGGGTGTCGTGCCAACACAAGGAGAGACCACAACTCATTTGCCAAAAGAGGGTAAGCAATAGATTTGTGCACTTGTCGCGGAGCGCTCTTTCTTCTCTCTTTCTTGGCTTACAAGCTTGGTATTCTCTTTGTATTGGGAGACTATGTAGCTTTTTCTCTTTTTCTTTTGTTCTCTCTTTTTTTTTGATTCTTTTTCCTTTTTCTCCCTTGCTATGCTACTATGTTAGCTTTTGTATTTGGCCTCACACTCTCACTTTCCGAAGGCAAGTGCACAATGCTTAGACAAACACAAAATGAGTTGCTCTCATAGGATAGATACACACAAAGGAAGATATGGAATTTGTCAAGGTGGTGCAAGTTATACCTTTGGTATTGTTGACGACTTGCAACCGTTGGTGGGGGGGAAGATGTTCGAGTGTCGCGGTGTCGTTGAGCGCGGGATGACGTTGATGCGGAAGCTTGTGTTAAGATGGCGACAAACATGCGAAACACGAACAAGCTAAAGGGGGAAAGTCAGCAAACGAAAATGAGGCGTCAAGAAGAAGGAAAAACCTTCTGTTACTGGCGGTAGTACCGCTTGGTACAGGCGGTAGTACCGCTTTTTACGGGCGGTAGTACCAGACGGCGAAAACCGCTGCAAAGTGGTCCGCTGGTGATGTAACACGGACAAAAACGAGATCCACTTGACACAAACCTCAGATCCGTGGGAAAACTAACCGAAAGGCTGGCTAGGAACAACAGGGGCTATAGATCGACTCCCAAAGCAACAGATCTATGGACCAAAACCACGAAAAACGCACCAAATCCAGAGATCGATCCGAAGGCAAATTGGGGCTCTTTTTGGTGGGATTTTCGATTTTAAGGCGGAAAAAAGAAAAAATAGGGGGAAATTCGTGATCAACCGTGCTCTTGATACCAATATGTTAGGGGGTAACCCTGGGGTTGGCCCGATCTTTCACGAATTCCACGAGAAACGAGGGGAACGAGGTGGTCGGGGGATGAAATCGATGAAGGCGATGAGAACCACGAACACACACACAGCAAAACACGATACACGCCTACTCCTCACGCCGGTGGCAACCGGTCCAACATAATCCCTAGGATCGGTGTTGGGCGAAGCTCGCTCTCCACGCCAACAACGGGGGATGAGGTGCTTGGTGAGATCTTGACGACTTGGGGGCGAGACACCGAGAACCCAAGGCCTTGTACAACTTGAACGCACTTAAGCAAGATCCAAGAGGTAGGTGGATAATCCGGTGCTCCTTGGTAGGAGCATGAGACCAATAGATAAGTCCTCAAAGGGTTTCCTTAATATCTATTATTATCCAAGTCTAGGGTTTACAATGGATGGTGGGGGCTATATATAGTCCAGCCACAAAAACAGGGGTAGTTTGGGGATAAATAGCGAAATATGGAGAGGGTTACAATTTGGGCGAAATATGACGTAAAGTCTCTGTCTCTGGCGGTAGTACACTGCGGACCAGTAGTACCGGTCATGCGGTAGTACAGTTCTGGACCGTAGTACCGCTTGTCACTGGGCTTCTGGGGCGGTAGACTAAGTCGTAGTACTGATCCAGGGTAGGGCGGTGACGAGAGCGTTGGGTAGCTCGGGGACCTTCTGGCGTTAGCGTTTGGTACCGCCGTAAGCGGTAGTACCGGCCGCTAGGTCCGAGTAGTACTGGCGACGTAGAGCATTTGGTCTCTTCTTGTGCTCCTCCGTCCTGCTGGGTTCTTCTCTTCGCATGATGCACAAGGTATGGGTATGAAGTAGCAAGCCATCCAAGGGTGTATTGAAGTCACACATGGAGAGGAGCGAGTTCACCTTAGCTTGAAGGAGTTTGGCTCGGGCGCGAGTCATGGGTCCACTTGGGGAGCTTGTGGGGGTAGATGTAGAAGCGGTCGTAGGACGGGCTGCATCAGGTGTTCCGCGTGAACTTCACTTTGCTTGGTTTATTGCTCTCAAGTGTGGCCACTTGTACGATACGATCTTCCAAGGTAAAGTAAGGTTTGACGTTGTATCCCTAACTCCCACTACCACTTCCATATACACCACTTGGTCTTATGCATCATGTCTAGGGACTCCGGAACCGAGGATGATATCTATGAAGAATCCATGATGAGCCACCATGACTACGACTCCACAAGTATAGAGGACATGACGGAGCACTACACCGACAATGGCTCCACATGCTTGGGTGATATGGAGTACTACACCAACAACTACTCCCCAAGCATGGACGACTTCGAGTGCGACATCGATGACGCCTCGCCAAGCATGGAGGACACGGAGAACTTCATTGACTTTGATGGCTCCTCCATGAGCCATGACGAATTCCTCCACCGTATGGAGATGGAAGCCTACTACGCCAAGCAAGAGGAGGCGCATCATCAAGATTCCATGAACTTCAAGGTCAAGCGTGCCACACCAAAGGGCACCACCTACTTCAGTGATCCACCTCCAAGGCGACATGTGCCACCACCTAGATGGCGTCAAGCGCCACCATCTCCAAGGCGCCAAGCTCCATCACCTCCAAGGCGCCAAGCTCCACCATCTCCAAGGCGCCAAGCTACATCACCTCCAAGGCGCTAAGATCCACCTTCTATCCAAACAAGAGTGGCGTCCAAACATCATATACATCAAGAGGCGCCAAGAAACAAGACTCTTCATCGACAAACATCCTCTCATGAGCATCTCCACCATAAAGAGGATACAAGACATCGTCAAAGGCATCTTCGCCACCAAGACGAAGAATTCGTGATGAGCACCAACCATCATGCTCAAGCAAGCTCAAGAAGGCACCACAAGCACACGAAGAGTGCCAAGGAAAGTGATCATCGTCGCGAGTGTCATGTGGACGACCAAGTGCGCACCTACATCAACCATCGGCAAGGCACGCCAATGACCTCCGTCGACACCTTCATAGGGCACCTTCTACTACTAGTGCCACCACCAAAATGGCACCAAGAGCAAGCCTTCCTCCACGCCATCAAGCTTCAATGCCTACGCTTGACTTCCACAACCTCGCCAACGAGGAAAATGTAGACCTCTACTTCGCCAAGTTGGATAGCATGAGCCTACCTCCACCACTACTACGAGATGGCCACGAGACGGTCGAGCATGGGATTTTCCCTTCGACCATGGAGGAGAGCGATGATGCCCATCTTATGGCATCCAACCTTGGAGGCGACAAGGTCAAGAATGGTGAGCATGGGATTTTCCCTTCACCAAAGGAGGCGCAAGGAGTTGAGGAAACCGAGCCTACCCCCATATGCTTGAGTGATGATGTGGTACCAATCCCATGTGAGTATGAGAGCCACTTAGCCCACTTGAGTGAGAACAAGAGTGACATGAGTGACTACACCTTATGTGAGATTGAGTGCTTCCACTTGGAGGGCATGAGCGATACTCCTAGTGAGTTGAGAGTGGTAGTTGATAGGTCAAGTGAGACCATTTCGATGTCTAACAACTTACCCCTACCTCTAGTGTGTTCTCTTGTGTTGTGCTAGGTTCCATGGAGGAAGACGCCCGAAGCAATGAAGCAATGATGCCTCAATTGGAGAAGATGTACATGGTGCACGAAGAAGATGCTACGCCATGGCTACATCAAGAAAATGAAGTCGTCCACAAGGAGGCCACTACTTCCACAACACCCACTTCATATGAGAGGTATGAACAAGGTAACAATAAGGGTGTTGATGATGCCATGATCCCACTAGTGTACATGATGAATTGTGAGGATATGCATGCTATGGATGATACTTGTGACATTACATATGCTTCATCCACTTTCCCATGTGATGATTTGCCTTTGCATAATATTGATCATGTGGAATTGTTTGATTGCGATATTATTGCCATAAACATGCCATGCTATGCATCTTGTGTGTATCCTCCAATTGCTATGGACATGCCTTGTCATGCTAGTCATTCAATTTCTCCCGTTGCTTGCGATAAGATGAATTCTTGCTATTTCACTTGATGTAGCCCGACCTACGGTCGTTGCCACATCTTGGTCTCCAACTTACACCAAGTCGTCATGGACTCCAAAGGTGAATCCGTTCCTCTATGCGAGCCCCCTTCCTTCCCTATTGAATGGAATGCTACTTCATACTCCGTCACATATGCATGATAGGTTCACATTGACAAGTACGGAGGCAAGGGAGGAAGCTCGGAACATCAAGCCCGACAAGACGGAGGCTTGGAAGAGGAGGCGGAAGAAGACAGACTGCCAAATGTTCTCTGTCGCCAGCTGTACTACCGGACCTGGCGACCGGTACTACCGCCAGGTACTATCACTCGCTACCGCCACCAACAGACGCCAATAGAAGCCAAATACTCTCTGTCTCCAGCGGTACTACCGGATCTGGACCCCAGATTACTGGTCACAGTACTACCGCCTTACTACCGCTCCCAGACGGCTCCAAGTGAAGCTCCAGATCAAGCGGTACTACCGGTCCCAGAGCGGTACTACCGGACCAAGCGGTACTACCGGTCCCAAGTCCGGTACTACCGCTCCTGGCAGTGCCTGCGTGCACTAGTTGGGCCACAGCCCTTGTATCCCCCTCTACTTACATATTCGACTAGTTTATCCCCAAACTACCCTTGTTTAGTGGTTGGCCTATAAATAGAGCCTCCACCCCTCATGTATCCCTTAGGCATAGATGATAGACTAAAGACAACCCCCATTGTGGAATCTCTAGTTTTGCCTCATCCCCTTTACCAAGGGGACCGACTATCGTCACCAACCTCGATTGGACTTTGCATCACGCATCCATCGTTGAACAAGGCCTTGGGTTCTCGGTTTCTCGCCCCCAAGTCGTCAAGACCCTCCTCAAGGTGTTCTTCCCTCTCCGATGTGGATTTGAGTGAGCACGTTGACCGATCTTTCCTTGCGAGGATTCTATCGGACTGCCGGTGCTCGGGAGCAATCGGCCTTGTATCGTGTGAGTTTTGAGTGTGTTCATCGTGTTCTTCGCGAGGTGTGTGTTCGCATCCGCTACCTTCTCCCTTTCCCCTCGCTTCCCCATCGATTTGACCACGAGATCCGTGAAGATCGGGCACCCAAGAGGTTAACCCTCCATCATCCGGTATCGCAGCTTTTGTTGCCACGATTTCTCATCGATTTGGTCTTTTCCCCATAAATTCGAAAATTCCACCAAAAATAGCCCCAATTCATGTTTTGGATCGATCTGTGATTTGAGTGCGTTTTGGTAGGTTTTGATCCGTGGATTGCTTGCTAAACTTGTTGATCTACCTTCCTTTGCGTTCCCATAGCCTAATTCCTTGATTTCCCCCGTCGATTTGGTGTTTTTCTTGAAGATTTTCCGCCCAAATCGCCCCAAACTCGCGAAATCGCGTCAGATCTGGTTTTCTCTGTCCCGAGCGTTACTACCGCTCCAAAAATACGGTACTACCGCCCAGCGGTACCAAAATCCGGTACTACCGCCCCAGACAGAAAGAAAACACCAAGTTCCAGATTTCAGCCTCTCACCGTTTTGAGCATAACTTTTGCATCCGAACTCGGATTTTGGTGTTCTTTAGCTCGTTTCGAAGAGGAGAAGGAGCTCTACATCATCATCCACATGGTTCATGCAATATACTCCATCCAAATTCCGTGAGCAAGGCGTAATCCAACAATAAAGGGTAAAGATCGTCGACGAAAGGTATAAACATTCCGCGACTTCTCCCCACTTGCATTCCTTTGTGAACCCCACTATCTTTGCGAGCAACAAACACCTATTGAGACTAGTTCCTCTTATGATTGCTTGGGCTATGCACATTTGATACCTTGTAGATTCCGAGCAAACATTGTGAGCGCTTTCTCATATAGTTATCTTGCATAGTTGTTGGCACAAGGAAGAGGCAAGTGAAAAAGAAAAAAAGAAAAAGAGAAAAAAAAATAGAAAAAGAAAAAGAAAGAAAAAAGAAGGAGATATACAAGTGCCTCATAGAATAGGAAGCGCAAGCTCGATGAACATCATATAGGTGGTACTTATTGTGCATATCTTGTAGCCCACCAATTTTGTGCAATCGAACTAGCGTCTCTCCTTGTACTTGTGTGACACGAGCTTATAGTCTTCGCTAGGTAATCATTTCGTTCTTAGCTCACTTTCTCCGTCGCACAAGTCCCATTTATCCCGCTGTGTGTGTTTCCTTGTATATATTTCCTATCTTGTGGATTAACTTGTTTTGCTTTGTGATGATTGTGGTTCTTTACTTGCCATTACAACATCTTGATTTCGGATTGGTTCTTGACATGCCACTTTCCATACCTATCCACCATAGGCCTTGTGTGTGTGTGTTTTTTGGTTAGTAGTTGGTTTTGGTGTTCCGCGTGAACTTCACTTTGCTTGGTTTATTGCTCTCAAGTGTGGCCACTTGCACGATACGATCTTCCAAGGTAAAGTAATGTTTGACGTTGTATCCCTAACTCCCACTACCACTTCCATATACACCGCTTGGTCTTGTGCATCATGTCTAGGGACTCCGGAACCGAGGATGATATCTATGAAGAATCCATGATGAGCCACCATGACTACGACTCCACAAGTATAGAGGACATGAAGGAGCACAACACCGACAATGGCTCCGCATGCTTTGAGGACCCGGAGCACTACACCTACGACGACTCCACATGCATGGAAGACATGGAGATCTACGTCGACAATGGCTCCTCATGCATGGAGCCTATGGCGCACTACACCAACAATGGCTCCACATGCTTGGGTGATATGGAGTACTACACCAACAACTACTCCCCAAGCATGGACGACTTCGAGTGCGACATCGATGACGCCTCGCCAAGCATGGAGGACACGGAGAACTTCATCGACTTTGATGGCTCCTCCATGAGCCATGAAGAATTCCTCCACCGTGTGGAGATGGAAGCCTACTACGCCAAGCAAGAGGAGGCGCCTCATCAAGATTCCATGACCTTCAAGGCCAAGCGTGCCACACCAAAGGGCACCACCTACTTCGATGATCCACCTCCAAGGCGACATGTGCCACCACTTAGATGGCGTCAAGCGCCACCATCTCCAAGGCACCAAGCTCCATCACCTCCAAGGCGTCAAGCTCTACCGTCTCCAAGGCGCCAAGCTTCATCACCGCCAAGGCGCCAAGCTCCAACTCCTATCCAAACAAGAGTGGCGTCCAAACATCATATGCATCAAGAGGCGCCAAGAAACAAGACTCTTCATCGACAAACATCCTCTCATGAGCATCGCCACCATAAAGAGGATACAAGACATCGTCAAAGGCATCTTCGCCATAAAGACGAAGAATTCATGATGAGCACCAAACATAATGCTCAAGTAAGCTCAAGAAGGCACCACAAGCAAAACAAGAGTGCCAAGGCAAATGATCATCGTCGCGAGTGTCATGTGGACGACCAAGTGCACCACCTACATCAACCATCGGCAAGGCACACCAATGACCTCCGTCGACACCATCATAGGGCACCTTCAACTACTCGTGCCACCACCACAATGGCACCAAGAGCAAGCCTTCCTCCACGCCATCAAGCTTCAATGCCTACGCTTGACTTCCACAACCTCGCCAACGAGGAAAATCTAGACGCCTACTTTGCCAAGTTGGATAGCATGAGCATACCTCCACCACTACTACGAGATGGCCACAAGACGGTCGAGCATGGGATTTTCCCTTCGACCATGGAGGAGAGCGATGATGCCCATCTTATGGCATCCAACCTTGAAGGCGACAAGGTCAAGAATGGTGAGCATGGGATTTTCCCTTCACCAAAGGAGGCGCACGGAGTTAAGGAAACCGAGCCTATCCCCATATGCTTGAGTGATGATGTGGTACCAACCCCATGTGAGTATGAGAGTCACTTAGCCCACTTGAGTGAGAAAAAGAGTGAGATGAGTGACTCCACCTTATGTGAGATTGAGTGCTTCCACTTGGAGGGCATGAGTGATACTACTAGTGAGTTGAGAGTGGTAGTTGATAGGTCAAGTGAGAACATTTCGAATTCTAACAACTTAACCTCTACCTCTAGTGTGTTCTCTTGTGTTGTGCTAGGTTCCATGGATGAAGACGCGCCAAGCCATGAAGCAATGATGCCTCGAATGGAGAAGATGTACATGGTGGATGAAGAGGATGCTACGCCATGGATACATCAAGAAGACGAAGTCGTCCACAAGGAAGCCACTACTTCCACAACACCCACTTCATATGAGAGGTATGAACAAGGTAGCAATAAGGGTGTTGATGATGCCATGATCCCACTAGTGGACATGATGAATTGTGAGGATATGCATGCTATGGATGATACTTGTGACATTACATATGCTTCATCCACATTCCCATGTGATGCTTTGCCTTTGCATACTATTGATCATGTGGAATTGTTTGAGTGCGATATCATTGCCATAAACATGCCATGCTATGCATCTTGTGTGTATCCTCCAATTGTTATGGACATGCTTTGTCATGCTAGTCATTCAATTTTTCCCGTTGCTTGTCATAAGATGAATGCTTGCAACAATGTTGACCACATGCGTTATAATGAGATGGCCCCCATAGCTTTCTCAATTTTTGGAGATTTTGATGATTGCCATGATAAGCATGTTCCCCACTTGCATACTCACCATGCATCTATTTCATACTTAATTGACATTAATGGTGATGTGCACAAGAAGAGATACGTCATGATGGATGATGTGTATCTCTACCATGCACACACGTTCATCCTTTTATGTTTGATGTGTGTAGGTACCCGCATTATCATGTCAACCTCGGTTGAGCACGAGTTGACAAAAAGAGCTCTAGAGAGCATCCCACAAGTGAGTTCAAGATCGAACCCAGCTCTGATACCTTTTGCATGCTTTGCATCTTTCATGTTGGCAAATTGCTCTTTCCTATGGTTTGATTGCAAGCATGTTAATGGTATTATCTCCCCTTGTGACATTCATGTTTCTTCGCTTTTAGATAATCATGTTTTGTGTGTTGTAACAAAATTGGTGAACAATTTCTCTCTCCGATGTTTTGCTTGCAACCACAATTCCATTAAGAGCATGTATTGTCATGAGAGCTTCCAAGAATCTCGTCTTGTTGTTGCAACAAACATAAGGACTATTTGCTCTTTCATTTGGTTTGTTTGCAAACAAAATACTTTTGTTTTGGATATGCTTCCTTGTGTGTTTTTGCCAAATTCTCCTAGTCTTGCATCAAAGATGTTGTTTGAAATTTGGATCCAATGCTTTGAATGCCCCACTTCTATGTTATATGGAGTTTTTGAGTTTCCACATTTGGATGATGTTCAAACGATTTCCATGCACATTGACCTTGCATATGCATCCCGTTTGCTATACTCGAGTTGTGCTAATCGTGTTGTGAACAAGAATGGACATGCCAAAAATGACATGCTCCTCTATCACACACAAACATATGTTGCTTGGTCTTTGTTGTATGAAGGTACAAATGCATACACGTCAACCTCTATGGACTATATGTTGACAAGAAGAACCGAAGAGAGTTACCTATGGCTACCCTTCATCGAGCTATCTTTACAAGCTAAGGTGACTTCCTTCTACTTGAGGACTCATGCTATAATCTTCATGAATTGGCTACGCTTTGAGTGTTGCTTCGCTTTTGTTGTGAGCTTTGTAGGCTTCAAGGAAGGTGAAGGAACATTGAAGTGTTGTCAAGTCAATCTTCCCGAGGACGACTATATGGTGAACCCCAGGATCAAGAAGGTCTCTCGACCGCTTCTACTTTGTGATGAGCATGTAGAGTCGAGGACGACTCTTTTTGAAGGGGGTGAGCTGATGTAGCCCGACCTACGGTCGTTGCCACATCTTGGTCTCCAACTTACACCAAGTCGTCATGGACTCCAAAGGTGAATACGTTCCTCTATGCGAGCCCCCTTCCTTCCCTATTGAATGGCATGCTACTTCATACTCCGTCACATATGCATGATAGGTTCACATTGACAAGTACGGAGGCAAGGGAGGAAGCCCAGAACATCAAGCCCGACAAGACGGAGGCTTGGAAGAGGAGGCGGAAGAAGACAGACTGCCAAATGCTCTCTGTCGCATGCGGATTACTCGGACACGGCCAGTACTACCGCCTCGCCACCGCCACCAATGCAGACGCCAATAGAAGCCAAATACTCTGTCTCCGTGGTACTACGGATCTGGACCCAGATTACCGGCCAGGTACTACCGCCTTACTACCGCTCCCCATCGACGGCTCCAAATTGAAGCTCCAGACCGCATGGCGGTACTACCGGTCCCAGGCGGTACTGGGACCAAGCGGTACTGGGTCGCAAGTCCCAGATTACCGGCAAAGGCTCGCGTGCACTAGTTGGGCCACAGCCCTTGTATCCCCCTCTACTTACCTATTCGCCTAGTTTATTCCCAAACTACCCTTGTTTAGTGGTTGGCCTATAAATAGAGCCTCCACCCCTCATGTATCCCTTAGGCATAGATGATAGACTAAAGACAACCCCCATTGTGGAATCTCTAGTTTTGCCTCATCCCCTTTACCAAGGGGACCGACTATCGTCACCAATGTCACATCCCAAGATTTTCCAAATCTTGTAATGTGAAAAATAAATGGATAAGATAAAAACTTTGTTGATTTTCAAGGTGAGAAGAAACTTTTTGAATCCAATTGGGAACTTTCGAAACCTATTTGGATCAAATAAAATCCTAAAGGGATTTAAAAAGTTAAATAAACAATAAACCTCAAAATATTTAAAAATTACTACTTTGGATCTTTTTAATAAAAGGATTTGGTTTTCAAGTGAAATAGAAGTTTTATAGATAAAGGATTATTTATAAATCCAAATTAAACCTTGGCTAATATTTTGAAATTAAATGTTTTGTTTTGATAAAAATAGTAAAGGTTTATTTAAATAAAATAATAAGGATTTAATATCCAATTTTATTTAAGTAAAGGCTTTTCCCATTTTAAATAAACACAAAAACTTATTTATTTATTTTAAATAAGTTTTCCAAGTATTTTATATTCTCAATTAAAACCTACTGAAGTGTTTTGGTTTTATTTTAGATTTCAAAATAAACTTTTTAATAAAACAAATCCTATTTGATTTAATAACTAAGGTCCATTTTATTTAATTATTAATGGAACCTAAAATAAAGATGTTATTTTGTTTTAAACAAGTTTTCCAAGTATCTTTTATTTTCAAATAAAAATTACTGATTTGGTTTTGAAAATATTTAGTTTTAAAATGGAAATTTTATTAAATAAATCAAAACCTATTTGAATTATTAATTAATGGTCTATTTTATTTAAATATTAAATAGATCCTAAAAAGATTAAAATTATATTATTTTATTTTGGGACTTTGGTTTATGTTATCAAACAGAACCAAAACTCAATACAAGTTTGGAGGTGTTTGAATTGTTTGAATGTTTGATTTGTTTGTTTGAATTTCCAAAACAGAAAATAGATTTGGAAAAAGAAAAAGGTTTCAGACAGAAAAAAAAATAGAGCAAAACGACCTAGCCCAGCAAGGCCCAACTCGCAGCCCACCTTTCTTTTCCCTCAGCGAAACGTTTTTGCACTCGATCACGCACCCATACAGACGATGACAAGTGGACCCTCCTTCCCTCTCACTCACTCGCTGACCAGCCGACCCCACCCCCTCCTATTCATCGTCTTCAAGCACGACCTCGTCGCCGTTCCATCGCCGATTGATTCGCGTCAACCCGCTTCAATGCCGCGTGATCAACGCCGACCACACACGCTTAAACGCCTGGCCTCTCCATTTCCCTCTCCTCCCCAAGTGCGCCTCCGCCCCAATTAGCCCCGAACACCTCTGTCTCCGACGACCTCCTTGCCGATTCCGCCAAGACACGCCACCTCTTGCCTCCTCGAGCACGCACTGTGATCAACATCCCCGCGACCTTTCTATAGCAGCTACAAGGCCGTCCTCAGGCGTCGGCAACGTCTTCCTCGAGCCGCCATTGCTCGCTCCAATCATGGCGACGTCTCCCCGTAAACTGACTTCCTCTCTTCCCCGTGGACACGATGATCGCCATGCCTTTGCTAACCTAACTGCCTCCCGTTTGTCCTAGGGTGCCCCTATCCTCGCCTCGACGACCTCCAGAGCCGCCGAGGCCCGGCTCATCTCCGCGAGCAATTAAGGCGACCACGGCGCCCCTTCACCAACCAGTACCACGTTGAGCATCAGCAAGCGTCAACGATTCCGGTGAGCATCTCCCCATCCACCCTTGCTTCCTGTATCGCCGGAGCCGCCACCGTCTGGTCGCTCCGCCGCCAGCCACCGCCGCAACGCCGCTCATTTAAGGTCAGGCTCACAGCAGCCGTCCGATCTTGATCTGGTGGATGGGATAGAACCACTTAACAGCGAATGGGTACGCGTTCTGGGCCACGCGATCTGTTTAGATCCAACGGCTGCAGATGTGCGATCCACACGAACCGGTACCATTCAATAGGAACTTGACGCGTGGCCAGTTTCTGTTTAAAACAGATTTTGAAATCAGATTTAATTGCCATTTTGAAACCCTTGTAACTTTTGATCCACACGTCCAAAAATTACAAATTTTATATCAATGGAATAAGTGGAACAAGCCCTAGCCAACCATGCCTTTTGTTTAGCAAAAAGCTTCTGTTAAAATGATTGTTTTTGCAGAAACATTTGTATGCTTGTTAAGGTTGTGAAAATTGTTTAAAAATGAATTTGGGGATAAAATCTTTGGCAAATGGTGTGATTTGAACATACTAACATTAGTAAACACTTTGTGGTTTCAAAAATATATTTGGTAAAACAAAAGAATGATTCTTTGATTTAAAACCATTTCTAGACAAATAGAAATGTGGTTTATTTATTAAAAATGGTTTTTTAAGAAAACCTTTGGAAAATGTTTTGTTTTAAACTCTTTTACCCCAAACACCAAGTTTATGGATTGAAAATGTATTTGGTGAACCTTAGAGATTAATGCCTTAGTAAAAAATATTTCTACACCACATAAAATGATACTTTGTTTTGAAAATGGTTTTTGAGGTGAAACCTTTTGCAAATGACTTTGCCACTTTACAAAATGACCATTAGGTGTTTTCAAATGTTTATGACCCATTAGAAACCACTTTTACAAATAAAACAACCCTTTTGCATGATTGCATGTTTTGTTTGTTTATTATTTTATGTGTTGTTTTGCTTGATTGGTAGATTGAGATTGTGCCTTGCTTGATTGATTTGTAGTGACTTGAAGAGTGTGATTGTTGCAAGGACAAAGGAGTGAACCTATACCCTCTACCAAAAAGGCAAGTGATGCTTCATACTTTTTGTCCCATTACTTTCACTATGCATTAGTGATTTTCTCTAAGTAAAACTTGCATGGAATTTTTGCTAAGTATAAACCTTGCTACAGGAAAACCTAGTAGATGAAACCTTAGTGGAAATCTTCCTAAGTTAAGATTCCTATTACTATCAAGCTTAGCCTAGCTAATAGGAAACATGGGTGGAATATATATTCACACTATGGAAAAATATTCTAAGTTTGAGGACTTGTGTTTTGTTTAATAAAACAACTAAGTTAATGAATCACCTAGGTGGAATGGTAATTGCTTGGTGGATTTTGGTTGAGTGGTTCACAAGGCCCATGTCTATGGTTTACCTTGTGTATCTCACTTGTGGATGGCCACCCAGGAACAAAGAGATTTGAGATGTCAAATGTTGAGAAGCTTCAAGTGCAACCACTTGGCATTATGGGCTCTGCCTAGATCACATAGGTTGCAAGAACTTAGCCATATGGACAGTGGGTGGTAGTTTTTGATAGGTTGGAGCGTCCATTTTGGTCTAAGGAAGGCTTCAAAGATCTTGTCTTGGGAAACCAAGTCTTGTGGGGAAAGTGCACCACCTCTGCAGAGTGTAAAAATCTAAGTACTTAACCATGTCCCTGGTAAAGGACAATGTGAGCATCAAGACATGGAAGCAATCAAGAATCTCATCATTCAAATTTCTAAGTTAAAAACTTGTGGTTTGAACAAGGGTTTTTGAAATCTTCAATCTTTGATTGAGAGATGCCTTGGAAAAGATTTTGTCAAAACAAAAACTTAGTATTTTCAAATGATAAGGAAAAATATATTTTGAGCAATGCAAGCCTCAACCCCAGTTAGCCAAATGCATATAGATGATAGACTCCACTATACTACCATAGTATCACTTGCCAATACAATTCAAATGTATTGACCCTTTGTGGCTGTAACTTGTAATGTTGCAGGTTTGATTGATTTTAGTGAAGATTGATTGATTAGGATTACAAAGTCTACAACCAACATCTGCCTGTGGCACTTTGAAGATGAAGGACCCATACTTATAGTTATTCCTCTGCAGTGAAATGTAATAGCCAAATGAGCTATGTATGATGTAATAAAATTATGTTATTCCTGGTTATAAAGTTATATTATGACCTTTGTTTCTTGATATTACATCTTAACTGTGGATGCTAGCTATTGATCCAGGGACTAGCATTGTAAACACAGGGGACTCCACCTTATATTGTTAAAGGTTGGGACACTCCCTCTACAGATGGTATCAGAGCATTGTGTTGCCTGTAGGATTTGTAAACCCTAGGATTGGACAAAAACCCTTAGAAGAATAGGAGTTATATTTTGATCCAAAACTTATTTACAAAAACACTTGTAAATTCTTTCCTCAACCATTTTGGTTTCAACTCTACATCTCTTCTATTTCAAACTTGATGGAAAAACCTACCCCATGGCCAAAGACTACACCATGTGCAAAGGACTTCTTCAACTCTAATGACTTCAATATCTTCAACTCTAATGACTTCAACATCTTCAGCATATTCACCAAGTACTTCCAACTTGGATATCACTAAGGACTACAAGTGAGACAAGGAAATCTTGCTCAAGAATTTGAGACTAAGGGAATGAAAAAGTTAGAAGGAGCCTACATCATTTGAAGTTTTGTGACCAAGAGTTTTTCTTAAGTAAACCAAGATCTCATGCAAGAAGAATCAACCAAGAAGGATAGAAAGATCACAAGTGAACCATATAGATGGACCACCATAATTTAGTTAAGTCAAACACACCAACTTATGTGGTGTAACAAAAAAAAATATTTTGTTGCCTAAGTATGTGCTTAAACTTAGTTGTTTGAGTGAAAAGTTGTTTGTGATTGATTGCACCTTGCTTGTGTGAATTGTGATGTGTGTGATTAGAATTGATTCCTTAGAATTGTTTTGCCTATTCTAGTCCCAATCCAACCCACACAGATGACTTCTTCAAGAGACTCCAACATCAAGGTTGATGACAACAACAACAACCAAGAGGACAACATGAGAGAACTTATAGCAACCCAAAACCAGTTGAGCCAAGAGACAACTCAGCTTTTAGCCAATAACAATGGACTAGATCCAGCCATACAAAGGATTTTGAAACTTCAATCCCAATTGTTGCAAGGATTGGTTACTCAAATGATCAACATGGGAGAAAACTTTTCCCAAAGAGCTAATAACAATAAGGATGACAAAGATGCTATTCTAGAAGGAACCCAAGCTAGCAATACTTGTGGAGACAAGGATCATGCATCCAAGGAACATGAAGATAAAAGCCCTAATGGTAAAGAAGAAAGACATATCTCTACTAACTTCCCCAAGAAGAGAGAAAGATTCCCCACCTATGAAGAACATGAACTAGAAGAACTCCTAGCTTTGGAGAGACCCAAAAAGAAGAAGAAGAAGAAGAAATGCCCCAACCCTAACAAGGAGGATATTACTAAAGTGCAATGTTACAATTGCAAAGAGATGGGACACTATGCCAGTGAATGCCCAGGAAAGGAGAAGAGCCAAGAAGACAAACAAAAGCTAGTGAAACCCAAGATGAGGAAGGATATTAGCCAAGTGATGTGCAAACACTGCAAAGAGTTAGGACATTATGCATCATATTGTCCAGAGAAGCCACCTCAAGACCTCAAACTTATCACATGTTTCAAATGCAAGGAGCTAGGCCACTATGCAAACTTCTATCCAGAGAAGTTTCCCCAGGATCCCAAGCAAGCCAATATGTAAATTTAGTTGGAAAATTCTTAAGGGTGGTAGTACCCTAGATGCTTTTGAGCCAACTTTTAACCCTAGCCTCCCCAAATCTCGGGACGAGATTTATTTTAAGGGTGGTAGCCTGTCATATCCCAAGATTTTCCAAATCTTGTAATGTGAAAAATAAATGGATAAAATAAAAACTTTGTTGATTTTCAGGGTGAGAAGAAACTTTTTGAATCCAATTGGGAACTTTCAAAACCTATTTGGATCAAATAAAATCCTAAAGAGATTTAAAAAGTTAAATAAACAATAAACCTCAAAATATTTAAAAATTACTACTTTGGATCTTTTTAATAAAAGGATTTGGTTTTCAAGTGAAATAGAAGTTTTATAGATAAAGGATTATTTATAAAGCCAAATTAAACCTTGGCTAATATTTTGAAATAAAATGTTTTGTTTTGATAAAAATAGTAAAGGTTTATTTAAATAAAATAATAAGGATTTAATATCCAATTTTATTTAAGTAAAGGCTTTTCCCATTTTAAATAAACACAAAAACTTATTTATTTATTTTAAATAAGTTTTCCAAGTATTTTATATTCTCAATTAAAACCTACTGAAGTGTTTTGGTTTTATTTTAGATTTCAAAATAAAGTTTTTAATAAAACAAATCCTATTTGATTTAATAACTAAGGTCCATTTTATTTAATTATTAATGGAACCTAAAATAAAGATGTTATTTTGTTTTAAACAAGTTTTCCAAGTATCTTTTATTTTCAAATAAAACCTACTGATTTGGTTTTGAAAATATTTAGTTTTCAAATGGAGATTTTATTAAATAAATCAAAACCTATTTGAATTATTAATTAATGGTCTATTTTATTTAAATATTAAATAGATCCTAAAAAGATTAAAATTATTTTATTTTATTTTGGGACTTTGGTTTATGTTATCAAACAGAACCAAAACTCAATACAAGTTTGGAGGTGTTTGAATTGATTGAATTGTTTGAATGTTTGATTTGTTTGTTTGAATTTCCAAAACAGAAAATAGATTTGGAAAAAGAAAAAGGTTTCAGACAGAAAAAAAATAGAGCAAAATGACCCAGCCCAGCAAGGCCCAACTCGCAGCCCACCTTTCTTTTCCCTCAGCGAAACGTTTTTGCACTCGATCACGCACCCATACAGACGATGACAAGTGGACCCTCCTTCCCTCTCACTCACTCGCTGACCAGCCGACCCCACCCCCTCCTATTCATCGTCTTCAAGCACGACCTCGTCGCCTGGCCGTTTACTGCCGATTGATTCACGTCGTCAATTCGCTTCAATGCCGCATGATCAATGCCCCTGACCACACACGCTTAAACGCCCTGGCCTCCTCTCCATTTCCCCTCTGTCTCCTCCCCCAAGTGCGCCCCCAGGCCGCCCCAATTCCTCCCCGAACACCTCTGTCTCCGACGACGCTCCTTGCCGATTCCGGCCAGCACACGCACCTCTTGCCTCCTCGAGCACGCAGCTGTGATCAGCATCCCCCAGCGGACCTTTCTGCAGCCGGCCACATGGCGTCCTCGAAGCGTCGGCAACGTCTTCCCGAGCCGGCCCGCTGCACTCCAAGCTGGCGACGTCTCCCGGTAACCAGACTTCCCTCTCTTCCCGTGGACACGATGATGATCGCCATGCCTTTGCGAACCTAATGTGGCCTCCCGTTTGTCCTAGGGTGCCCCTATCCTCGCCCTCGGCGACCTCTAGAGCCGAGGCCCGGCTCATCTCCCATGAGCAATTAAGGACAACCACGTCGCCCCTTCACCAACCAAGTACCACGTTGAGCATCGCCAGCGTCAACGATTCGGTGAGCATCTCCCACCACCCTTGCTTCTGTATCACGAGCCGCCACCATGTGGTCGCTCCGCCGCCAGCCACCGCCGCAACGCCGCTCGTTTAAGGTCAGGCTCACAACAGCCGTCCGATCTTGATCTGGTGGATAGGATAGAACCACTTAACAGCGAATGGGTACGCGTTACGCACGCGATCTGTTAGATCCAACTGCGGTTGCAGCGATCCACACGAACCGGTACCGTCCAATAGGAACTTGACGCGTGGCCAGTTTCTGTTTAAAACAGATTTTGAAATCAGATTTAATTTCCATTTTGAAACCCTTGTAACTTTTGATCCACACGTCCAAAAATTACAAATTTTATATCAATGGAATCAGTGGAACAAGCCCTAGCCAACCATGCCTTTTATTTAGCAAAAATCTTCTGTTAAAATGATTGTTTTTGCAGAAACATTTGTATGCTTGTTAAGGTTGTGAAAATTGTTTAAAAATGAATTTGGGGATAAAATCTTTGGCAAATGGTGTGATTTGAACCTACTAACATTAGGAAACACTTTGTGGTTTCAAAAATATATTTGGTAAAACAAAAGAATGATTCTTTGATTTAAAACCATTTCTAGACAAATAGAAATGTGGTTTATTTATTAAAAATGGTTTTGTAAGAAAACCTTTGGAAAATGTTTTGTTTTAAACTCTCTGACCCCAAACACCAAGTTTTATGGATTGAAAATGTATTTGGTGAACCTTAGAGATTAATGCCTTAGTAAAAAATATTTCTACACCACATAAAATGATACTTTGTTTTGAAAATGGTTTTTGAGGTGAAACCTTTTGGAAATGACTTTGCCACTTTACAAAATGACCATTAGGTGTTTTCAAATGTTTATGACCCATTAGAAACCACTTTTAA
The DNA here is from genome assembly GCA_030063025.1 of Avena longiglumis. Taxonomy (NCBI): domain Eukaryota; kingdom Viridiplantae; phylum Streptophyta; class Magnoliopsida; order Poales; family Poaceae; genus Avena; species Avena longiglumis. Next base: position 339,692,627 of record CP125976.1, on the reverse strand, counting down.
AAATAAAATAACCCTTTTGCATGCTTGCATGTTTTGTTTGTTTATTATTTTATGTGTTGTTTTGCTTGATTGGTAGATTGAGATTGTGCCTTGCTTGATTGATTTGTAGTGACTTGAAGAGTGTGATTGTTGCAAGGACAAAGGAGTGAACCTATACCCTCTACCAAAAAGGCAAGTGATGCTTCATACTTTTTGTCCCATTACTTTCACTATGCATTAGTGATTTTCTCTAAGTAAAACTTGCATGAAATTTTTGCTAAGTATAAACCTTGCTACAGGAAAACCTAGTAGATGAAACCTTAGTGGAAATCTTCCTAAGTTAAGATTCCTATTACTATCAAGCTTAGCCTAGCTAATAGGAAACATGGGTGGAATATATATTCACACTATGGAAAAATATTCTAAGTCTGAGAACTTGTGTTTTGTTTAATAAAACAACTAAGTTAATGAATCACCTAGGTGGAATGGTAATTGCTTGGTGGATTTTGGTTGAGTGGTTCACAAGGCCCATGTCTATGGTTTACCTTGTGTATCTCACTTGTGGATGGCCACCCAGGAACAAAGAGATTTGAGATGTCAAATGTTGAGAAGCTTCAAGTGCAACCACTTGGCATTATGGGCTCTGCCTAGATCACATAGGTTGCAAGAACTTAGCCATATGGACAGTGGGTGGTAGTTTTTGATAGGTTGGAGCGCGTCCATTTTGGTCTAAGGGAAGGCTTTTGAAAGATCTTGTCTTGGGAAACCAAGTCTTGTGGGGAAAGTGCACCACCTCTGCAGAGTGTAAAAATCTAAGTACTTAACCATGTCCCTGGTAAAGGACAATGTGAGCATCAAGACATGGAAGCAATCAAGAATCTCATCATTCAAATTTCTAAGTTAAAAACTTGTGGTTTGAACAAGGGTTTTTGAAATCTTCAATCTTTGATTGAGAGATGCCTTGGAAAAGATTTTGTCAAAACAAAAACTTAGTATTTTCAAATGATAAGGAAAAATATATTTTGAGCAATGCAAGCCTCAACCCCAGTTAGCCAAATGCATATAGATGATAGACTCCACTATACTACCATAGTATCACTTGCCAATACAATTCAAATGTATTGACCCTTTGTGGCTGTAACTTGTAATGTTGCAGGTTTGATTGATTTTAGTGAAGATTGATTGATTAGGATTACAAAGTCTACAACCAACATCTGCCTGTGGCACTTTTAAGATGAAGGACCCATACTTATAGTTATTCCGCTGCAGTGTAATGTAATAGCCAAATGAGCTATGTATGATGTAATAAAATTATGTTATTCCTGGTTATAAAGTTATATTATGATCTTTGTTTCTTGATATTACATCTTAACTGTGGATGCTAGCTATTGATCCAGGGACTAGCATTGTAAACACAGGGGACTCCACCTTATATTGTTAAAGGTTGGGACACTGCCTCTACAGATGAACCTCGATTGGACTTTGCATCACGCATCCATCGTTGAACAAGGCCTTGGAGTTCGATGTCTCGTCTCCAAGTTGTCAAGACCCTCCCCAAGGTGTTCTTCCCTCTCCGATGTGGATTTGAGGGAGCACGTTGACCGATCTTTCCTTGCGAGGATTCTATCGGACCGGTGGCCGCCGTTCGGGAGCAATCGACCTTTCTCAGCTCCTACGAGCGTGAGCGAGCGGAAAAAAAATCTCGCGTCGCTCCTCGCCAGACCTCAGACAGGTCTGAGGTAGTACGAGCCTTAAAAAAAAATTGTTTTGTTTTGTTACTGAGTCCACATAGCGTTCCTCTCTTTGTGAGCCTTAGTAAGCCTTTCTTGGTGTCTAGAACTATCCTACGAGACTAGCGTGCTTAGTTCTCTTCGGGCTGCTTAGTTTAGCAATCTGGTGCCCGTTTTGTTGAGTCATTGCTAGCGTCTCTCCTTGTGCATTGCAACACGAGCATTAATCCGATATACCTTAATTTTGAGCTCCTTTTTCGAGTTGTAATTGCCCCATTTATCTCCACTGTGTGTGTTTCCGTGGGTCTTTGTTATACGGTCAGCACTAGGATTTTTGAATTGGTGTTGTTAGGTATCCATACCAAGCTCCACTACATACCCCTAGTTGTCGTGTGATAATCTTTCCCTCGGTATTCGCTTCGTCACATCCGTGCACGTTCTGCTCATACAAGTTGGTAAGCTATCCTAATTCACTTTGGAACGGTAAGATACATTGTTTTCTTTCGCCGAGTGAGTTGTGAGAGTTCCACCATACACCTATTTTTGTTTGCACTAACCTACTAATCATGTCCGAGAGTGTTAATGTGCGATGAAAAGGATCCTACCGCTGTGGTGCATTGGAATGAATATGAAGCCTTGCGAGATCACTTGACACGTCGATAGATGTTGTCATACCAATATACACGAAGATGTGCGTGTTATTGATTTAGAACTTAAAGAGGCAAAAGAAACGGCCACCACTCAAGACACCATGATCGCAATTCAGCGTTCACCGATTTAACACGAGCCGTGACTACGTTGCAAGCAATCGTTGATCTTCAACACAATCAGCAACAAACTACGAGGAGGAAGAGGGTGATGCAAGTATTCATGGTGACAATCATGGAAATTTTGATGATGATGCAATGCTCCAACGCACATCCCGCAGTGGCAATGGAGGCCGTGGCAATAGAGGAAGAGGTCTTGATATACCTCATGGCCGTGGCTTTGCTCCTTTCTTGCATCGCCCTCATGTTGCTAATCCCGAGGTTCAAAGAAGAGGATGAGCTAGGAAAACCAAAATTTTCTCTTCCCAAGTTTGAGGGCTCTAATGATGTTGAAGAGTATCTTATATGGGAGCTGAAGATAGAGAAATTATGGCGTTTGCATGAATACACCGAGGATAGAAAAATCAAGTTAGCATCTTCTGAATTTGATGGGTATGCTTTGCGTTGGTGGGATAATCTTGTGCGTACAAGGCAAGAAGAAGGTGAACCCCCAATTATTACATGGAGAACTATGAAGCAAGTGATGCATGACAGATTTATTCCGCGCAACTACATTCGTTCTCTCTATGATAAACTACAGAATTTGAAGCAAGGCACGAAGAGTGTTGATGATTATTATAAGGAGATGGAGTTGATTATGCAGCGTGCTAGAGTACGTGAAGAGTCTGAACAAACCTTGCAGCGTTTCCTCTCAGGTTTGACATATAATATCAAGCTCATTGTTCGGCATCACCAATATCATGATATGAATTATCTATTACATCATGCACGTGAAGCTGAAGCTCAGTTGGCTGAAGAAGCCAAATATAAAGCTCGTTCTTCTCCAGCTAGTGGTCGTTTCACACCTCGACCGGCTGGTAGCGTACTTCGAAAGTACCAATTCAGGTTTTGCTTCATCATCGAATGTCGACATCGTTGTTTCGAATGCAAAGAAAATAGCACAACCTGCAGCTACTGGTACTGGTTCATCTTCATCTACTGAAAGAAATCGGGACATGGCTTGTCACACATGTGGTGGCTTGGGTCACCTTAGGAAGGATTGTCCTAACAAGAAAGTGATGCTGATTAATGAGGACAACGAGTATGAAACCGGTGATGATGCTGACCCTGAGTCTGAAGCATTGGATGATGAAGGTTATTCAAGTGATGGTCCTATTGATGCATATGCGACTCACTATCCCACCATTGTTTGCTCACAGAAAGTCCTGAATGTTACGCTAGCTCTGAAAGTCAGTGATGCAATTTGTTCCAAACAAAGGCTGTTGTTGGTCCTGACAAGGCGTGCAAAGTGATAGTTGATGGTGGTAGCTATCGCAATTTGGCTAGTAAAGAGCTTTGCGCAAAGCTGAAACTGAAGTATTTACCGCACCCCAATACATATTATATTCAGTGGCTGAGTGATAATGGAGAGATGAAGGTTAGCTACATGGTGCGTGTGGAATTTCAGATTGGACCATATAAAGATACCATTGAATTTGATGTGGTTCCTATGACCGTGTGTCATTTGTTGTTAGGCCGCCCATGGCAATATGATCGCAATGTGCAACACAATGGGAGAGCCAACACATATCATTTGAATTGGCATGGTAGAGACATTACTTTGCGGCCCATGACACCACAACATATTATAAATGAATCTCGTCAAAAGATTGAAGTGAATCTTGAGAAAGAAACTGAGAGAGTAGATAGACGAGAGACTACACCTTCGGTGAGTGAGAGCCACAAGCCAAATATGAGTGGAAAAAAGAAAGGTGAGGGAGTGCATTCCTTAGTAATGTTAGCCACCAAATCTGATCTGAGAGAGTTTCGTGAGGATCCTACTGCTGTTCCACTTGTGCTTATGTACAAGGGTGAAATTTTAGTTTCTAACGACATGACCCCTATCTCTCTTGGTGTTTCTGATGTATTACAGGAATTTAGCGACGTTTTTCCAAGCGAGGTACTGCAGTTTGCCACCGGCGAGGTATTGAGCATCAAATTGATTTTATACCAGAGCATCGTTGCCTAATCGAGCCCCTACCGCACCAACCTCAAGAAACGAAGGAAATTCGTAAGTGCAAGAACTTCTCGACAAAGGGTATATTCGTGTGAGCCTAAGTCCTTGTGCTGTTCCTGTTATTTTAGTTCCTAAGAAAGATGGTACTTGGCGCATGTGTGTAGATTGTAGATCTATTAATAACATCACTCTTCGGTATCGCCATCCTATTCCACGCTTAGAGGATATGCTGGATGAACTGAGTGGTGCTGCTATTTTCTCTAAAATTGATTTGCGTAGTGGTTATCATCAAATTAGGATGAAAGAAGGGGATGAGTGGAAGACAGCCTTTAAAACTAAGTTCGGATTATATGAGTGGTTAGTAATGCCTTTTGGGTTAACTAATGCACCTAGTACTTTCATGCGATTGATGAACCATGTTTTAAGGCATTTCATTGGCAAGTTTGTCGTTGTGTACTTTGATGATTTCTTAATTTACAGCCGCAATGAATCTGAACATAGTGCTCATATCCGACAAGTTTTGCAAGTGTTGCGTGATAATAAGCTTTATGGCAATCTTAATAAGTGCACATTTTGCAAAGATAAGGTCATATTTCTGGGATATGTTGTTTCTAAAAATGGAATTGAGGTAGATGCATCTAAAATTGAAGCTATACAAAATTGGCCTACTCCTATGAATGTTAGTCAAGTACGAAGCTTTCACGGTCTTGCTGGTTTCTATAGGCGTTTTGTGAAAGATTTTAGTACTATTGTTGCCCCTTTGAATGAACTTACTAAGAAAGGTGTTGAATTTGTTTAGGGCCTAGCCCAAGATCATGCTTTTGATGAACTGAAACGTTTGTTAACTACTGCACCATTACTTGCACTTCCTGATTTTAATAAACACTTTGAGATTGAATGTGATGCTAGTGGCATTGGTATTGAGGTGTCGATGCAAGAGGGTAAACCAATTGCATATTTTTCTCGAGAAATTGAGTGGTGCAGTTAAATTATCCTGCTTATGACAAAGAATTGTATGCGCTTGTTAGAGTTCTTGAAGTTTGGCAACATTATTTGTGGCCAAAAGAATTTATCATACATTCGATCATGAGGCTTTGAAATATTTAAAAGCTCAATCCAACTTGCATAGACGTCTTGCTAAGTGGGTTGAATTCATTGAGTCTTTCCCATACATCATTAAGCATAAGAAGGGTAAAGATAATGTTGTTGCTGATGCTCTATCTAGGAAAAATATGTTGTTGACACACTTAGATGTAAAGGTTCCTGGTTTAGAGAGTTTGCGTGCTTTATATGCTACCGATCATGATTTTGCAGCACCATATGGTTTGTGTACTAATGGGAAAGCATGGGAAAAATACCATATACATGATGGCTTTTTATTTCGAGCTAACAAACTGTGTGTTCCAGAATCGTCCGTGCGTTTGCTATTGTTGCAGGAATCACATGTCGGTGGTTTAATGGGTCACTTTGGACGAGAGAAGACTTTTCTCATGCTCGCTGATCACTTTTATTGGCCTAAGATGAGGCGTGATGTGGACAGATTTGTGAAGCGTTGCATTACTTGCAACAAGTCCAAATCAAAACTGAAGCCTCACGGTTTGTATACTCCTCTTCCTGCTCCTACTACACCATGGGAAGATATTAGCATGGATTTTGTGTTAGGACCACCTCGAACCAGGAGAGGACATGATTCAGTTTTTGTGGTAGTTGATCGTTTTTCTAAGATGGCACATTTTATTGCCTGCCACAAAAGCGACGATGCGTCGCATGTTGCTAATATGTTTTTCAGGGACATCGTACGCTTACATGGAGTACCAAAGACGATTGTTTCTGCCCGTGATGTGAAGTTTATGAGCTATTTCTGGAAGACACTTTGGGGAAAAATGGGAACAAAGTTACTATTCAGTACCACTTGTCATCCCCAAACTGATGGTCAAACGGAGGTGGTAAATCGCACACTTTCAACGTTGCTACGATCAATGATCAAGAAGAACCTGCGTGAGTGGGAGGACTGTTTGCCGCATGTGGAGTTTGCATATAACAGGGCGGTCCACTCAACAACGCAGCTTTGTCCATTTGAAGTGGTCTATGGTTTTAAACCAATTACCCCACTTGATTTGCTGCCCCTTCCACTTCAAGAGAGAGTTAACACGGAGGCATCCAAGAGGGCAGATTTTGTGAAGAAGATACATGAGAAGACAAAGGAAGCAATTGAGAAGAAGGGCAAGTACACCGCTGATCGTGTTAATAAGAAGAGAAAGGAGGTGCTGTTCCATGTGTGACATGGTATGGGTGCATTTTCAAAAGACAGATTTCCACAACAAATAAGTCCAAGTTGCAGCCAAGAGGTGCTGGTCCATATAAAGTGCTTGCCAAGATAAATGATAATGCGTACAAGATTGATCTTCCTATTGATGAGTTTGGCGTCAGTAATTCATTCAATGTTGCTGATTTGACGCCATATGATGGAGAAGACCTTTTGAAGGGAGGAGGATGATGAGGATATCTCTAGTCCTTTACCATTATCTCCCAATGATGATGATGATGTTGTTGCACAAGACAAGTCCAATGAAATCAGAATTGGACCAATGACAAGGGCACGTGCAAAGCTACTAGGCCAACAGGTGAATTCACTCTTAATTGAATCTGATATTTTAATTGATGAGAACTTTATACTGCCTAAGTCTATGCATCTTTGTATGATCAGGTTTGTTGATAACACAAGCATTGCACGTGGAGAAGAAGGAGATTTGCAACAGGAAGAACAAGCACTGATTTCCAATCTTGAGGAGGACAAGTCTGCGCGAGGGAGGAGAGGCAAAGCACTAGGAGACAATGAGGAAATCACGTATGATCAAGAAAGGGATGAGGAGCACCCAGAAATACATGTTTGAGGTGTTCCACGACGTTTGGCCTGCGTGCCAATTAGACCGAATCCATCTATGGGTCGGTATGTATCAGTTTGAGTCGAACCGAGTCAGTTTGGGCCAAGTTATGGCTGTTTTTAGGCCCGTTTAGTGGGGAGGACGCCCCAGCCCTTATATATTCCCTAGCAGCCGTCGCAATTAGGGTTAGACCACGTTTAGATTAAACCAATACTTGTTTCGTTGAACTGCTGCAAGCATTCATCTGAAATTATATGTTCCTCTTTGATTCGATCAGGAATATCTACCATACCTCCACTTTGATTCGATCTGGAGTTTGCTACTGAAAGTCTTCGTGTTTCTCATTGTTCCATTGGGAATTGGTAGATTGCAAACCGCTTCGTGGTCGTGACTGTGCGCAAGTGTGAAGTTGCGAATACCATCGGGTTGAGATCTACATTGCATTGGCGGGAGAACCCGGTGATTCACAGCATCCCACAAGTTATCTCCATTACCTCCACCATCATCTACGACGTGCTCAACGAGAAGATCGGGCCACCCCTTATCACCGTATCCAACTAAAGTCCGTGTCGCGCTAAGAGTCCGGTCGTAAGTCTGGAACCGCCTCCGAAAAAATTTTCTGGCTATACTAGTTTTCGGCTTTGGGGATCACTTTTCTCCATCGGCCGTTATAGCGATATTTTTTTGGCGCCTGCGCGCTTTCCGGAGCAAAATAAAAAAATTCGAAATTTTTTTTTGGGCTAACCTATTTTTAGACCCCGTAGATCAGTTCTAGACACTCGCCATCATAGTGATTTTCTGCATCTCGGTTCGCTTTTCAGGGTGCCATATCATCATACAGTGCTTGTTGTGTCGCGTCGTGACATCGTTGGTGATCTAGGCTCGCGTCTCTAGTACGGTCAGCCTAGGACCAAAGACAAGACTGTCGTTGAGCATTCTTTCAACTTTTGCATTGCTGTTTGATAATTGCTAACCCCTTGCTAAGCCTTCCCGAGCTCCACAGATATTCTCCACGTGCGGTATCGACCCGGTAATCGCTTGGTTCAATCTGGACCCACCGATCCTCGTGGTTGCACATCGCCTTTTCCCGCTTGGTAAGAACTTGTAAGAGCTTCAGATATTGCTTGACGGTTTACGTGACTTCCACCATATTCCCGTAGTATATACCGTGCTTTTTAAGGACTAACCATGACGGATACTTCGTGGAACCCCGCCACCATGACGAAGAACTACATGCCCACTTCTCCACGCTCTTGGCCAGTCGCGCTGAAGACGGGGATACGCGCCTAGGGGAGCTTGACACCAAGCTCATCAACGCCGTGGACAAGATCGATGGACTCGAGAAATCCTTCAACACCAAGCTTGACGCTCGTTCAAGGAGCTTTTGAACCAATTGCCCGCACCGCACGGCACCCACACAAGGCGCGACGCATTCGATCACGGTCGGTTGCTGGTTCGACTGCCGCACTCGGCGGCTGGCCGCTCCTCAGACTTCCGTCGCGGCTGCTCCTGCGACATTGGGGACAGACGACGGGTACTACTACGACCCCGACGAGGAGGTTGAACAACCTCCACAGGTACCTGCTGTCCGTCCCCGACATTACTACCACAACGCTCGCCCACCGGTACGTGATGATGATCATGTTGCAAAGCTTAAATTAAATATTCCATCTTTTGAGGGTAAATATAATCCTGATGCATATCTTACATGGGAGATGGAAGTAGAACAACGTTTTGCATGCTTAAAATATCCTGAGAATATGCATGTTAGTGCCGCTACATGTGAATTTACTAAATTTGGTTCCCTTTGGTGGTCTGAGTATTGTCGTTTAAATCCTACTACTATTCCTAGTACTTGGACTGCTTTAAAATCTGCTATGCGTGTTCGTTTTGTACCTCCTACTTATCAACGTGATTTACTAAAGAATCTGACACGTTTAGAGCAAGGGAAAAATTCTGTAGGAGAGTATTATCAGGAATTGCAAACAGGGATGGTTCGGTGTGGTCTTGTTGAATCTAATGAACAAATGCTTGCACGTTTCTTTGGTGGATTAAACAAAGACATTCAGCACATATTAGATTATAAGGAATATAATTCTATCACTCGTTTGTTTCATCTTGCTTGCAAAGGTGAACGTGAAGTGCAGGATCGCCAAACACCATGGAGGAGGACTAATAATTCTGCAGGTCGCACATATTCTTGGACATCCCGACAATCAGCGCCTCCTCGTGACTCGCCACCAGCCACTACCACATCCAAGGCCACCACAAGATTTCCAGCTGCTCCTCCACCATCATCCAATGCTCCTGCTCGTAGTGCATCTTCTATGGCTTCCACGGGTAAGACAAAGGATATCCAATGCCGCAAGTGCTGGGGTTTTGGTCATATTGAGAGACAGTGCACAACACAACGTGTGATGATGGTGCGAGAAGATGGTCAATACGATTCAGCGGGTGACTTCGATGAAGATACACTAGCCCTTATTTCTGCTCGAGATGGAGACAATTCGATCGATGAAGAGCCAGAGGTAATGGGAGGCTGGCCGATCAATACAAGAGCTTAATTACACAACGTGTGTTGAGTGTGCAATTGAGCAAATCTAAGCAAGATCAACGCCACAACCTGTTCCAAACACGTGGTGTTGTCAAGGAAAGAGCTACGGATCATCATCGATGGAGGGAGTTGTAATAATCGGCGGTGTTGACATGGTAGAGAAGCTTGCGCTTCAACAAGACAACGCCCATTCATATTACATCCAATGGTTTGAGAGTTGTCGCGAAGATCAAGGTAACAAGAATGCAGCGCTGCATTTTACTATTGGTACATATTCTGATTTTGTTGATTGTGATGTTGTACCTATGCAAGCTTGTTCTTTGTTACTTGGTAGACCGTGGCAATTTGATAGAGAATCTGTTCATAATGGCAAAACTAATCACTATTCTCTTATGCATGATGGAAAGAAAATTGGTCTTATACCTATGACGCCCGAACAAATTTTAAAAGATGATCTTGCTAGAGCTAGTAGAGCTAAAACTGAGGAGAAAAATAAAAGTGAGAATCAGATTGTTGCTGCAGATTTTATACCACCAAAGAACACTAAATCTGATTCTACACATGCTACTGAAATTCATTTGAAGAGTCCATGTATGCTTGCAAATAAAATTGATATTGCCGAACTAGATGTCAACAATACTCAATGTTATGCAATTGTCTGCAAAGAGGTTTTGTTTTCATTTGAGGATATGCCTCCTTCTTTGCCACCCGCTGTTGCTAACCTTTTGCAGGAATATGAGGACGTCTTTCCAGCTGAGTTGCCACCAGGCTTACCTCCTATTAGAGGAATTGAGCATCAAATTGATCTAATTCCTGGTGCCACGTTGCCCAACTGCGCGCCATATAGAACCAATCCAGAGGAGACAAAGGAGATACAACGCCAAATTCAGGAACTACTCGACAGAGATCATATTCGTGAGTCCCTTAGCCCCTGTGTTGTCCTATTATTTTGGTACCTAAGAAAGATGGTTCTTCGCGCATGTGTACTGATTGTAGATCTATCAATAATATTACTATTCGATATCGTCATCCTATTCCACGTTTAGATGACATGCTTGATGAATTGAGTGGCTCTACCATGTTTTCTAAAGTTGATTTGCGTAGTGGTTACCACCAGATTCGTATGAAATTAGGAGATGAATGGAAAACAACATTTAAAACTAAGTTCGGTTTATATGAGTGGTTAGTGATGCCGTTTGGTTTAACTAATGCACCTAGCAATTTCATGAGATTAATGAACGAAGTTTTACGTGCTTTCATTGGACGTTTTGTGGTAGTCTACTTTGATGATATTCTGACTTATAGCAAATCTTTAGAGGATCATTTGGACCATTTACGTGTTGTTTTCAATGCTTTACGTGATGCACGTTTGTTTGGTAACCTTGAGAAGTGCACCTTTTGCACCAATCGAGTTGCGTTTCTTGGCTATGTTGTTACATCACAGTGTATTGAAGTGGATCCAGCCAAGATTGAAGCTATTGAGAATTGGCCGCAGCCCAAGACGATCACACAAGTGAGGAGTTTTCTTGGCCTCGCTGGTTTTTATAGGCGCTTTGTCAAAGACTTTGGATCAATTGCCGGCCCATTGAATGAGCTTACCAAGAAGGACGTGTCCTTTGTTTGGGCGATGCACAACAATGTGCCTTCGTCATATTAAAAGATAAGCTAACACATGCTCCCTTACTCCAACTTCCGATTTTACTAAGACTTTTGAGCTTGAATGTGATGCTAGTGGAATTGGTTTGGGAGGGGTGTTATTACAAGAGGGAAAACCTGTTGCATATTTTAGTGAGGAATTGAGTGGGGCTAGTCTGAACTATTCTACTTATGATAAAGAATTATATGCGTTGGTTCGGACATTAGAAACTTGGCAACATTATCTATGGCCTAAAGAGTTTGTTATTCATTCTGATCATGAATCTTTGAAGCATATTCGTAGTCAAGCTAAGTTGAATCGTCGTCATGCAAAGTGGGTTGAATTTATTGAGTCTTTTCCTTATGTTATCAAACACAAAAAGGGTAAAGATAATATTATTGCTGATGCTTTGTCACGCCGTTATGCTTTGTTATCTCAACTTGACTTCAAATTTTTTGGATTGGAAACTATTAAGGAACAATATGTGCATGATGCTGAATTTAAAGATGTGTTGCAAAATTGTAGAGATGGTAGAACTTGGAAGGATATTTCTAGTGTTCCTTGGGAGGATATTTCTATGGACTTTGTTTTGGGATTACCGCGAACACAGAAGGGGAGGGATAGTATTTTTGTTGTTGTGGATCGTTTTTCTAAGATGGCACACTTTATTCCTTGTCATAAAACGGATGATGCTGCGCATATTGCTGATTTGTTCTTTCGTGAAATTGTGCGTTTGCATGGTGTGCCAAATACTATTGTCTCTGATCGTGATACTAAATTTCTTAGCCACTTTTGGAGATGTTTATGGGCTAAGTTGGGGACTAAATTGCTCTTTAGTACTACATGTCATCCCCAAACTGATGGTCAAACTGAAGTAGTAAATAGAACTTTTTCTATTATGTTACGGGCTGTTTGAAAGAAGAACTTAAAATTGTGGGAAGAGTGTTTACCTCATATAGAATTTGCTTATAATCGTTCATTGCATTCTACCACAAAGATGTGCCCATTTGAGATTGTGTATGGTTTTATTCCTCGTGCACCTATTGATTTATTGCCTTTACCTTCTTTGGTGCAACATAAACACGCTGAAATGATATTAAACTTGCATAAGACTACTAAAGATAACATTGATCACATGAATGCTAAGTATAAACTTGTTGGGTATAAAGGGAGAAAGCATGTTGTGTTTGATGTTGGCGATCTTGTTTGGTTACATTTGCGTAAAGATCGTTTTCCTGATTTACGCAAGTCTAGGTTAATGCCACGTGCTGCTGGTCCCTTTAAGGTGTTAGAGAAAATCAATGATAATGCATATAAACTTGAGTTGCCTGCAGACTTTGGTACGGTTAGTCCTACATTTAACATTGCAGATTTGAACCCTTACTTTGGTGAGGAAGATGAGATTGCGTCGAGGACAACTTCAATTCAAGAAGGGGAGCATGATGTGGACATCCCTACTATTGATACAACCGTTGTACCTACAGCAACACACATACAAGGACCCATCACAAGATCTCGTACAAACAACTTAACTATCGGTACTTTCGTTTCTTGGAACTATTCCTCACATACATGAGAATATGATGCTGCCTAAATCAGATATATTTCTTACTCTTAGGAATGATGGACCAAGCATGGATGAGAGGGACAAGCATTGGAGCATGGCCATGCATGGAGATGGCAGCAAGCATGTGATGATCCAAGAGAAGGCCACGGATGAAGATTTGAACTTTGAGGCCACCATAATGAAGAAAGAAGGCTTGGACGAAATATTCAAGATCAATACTTTGAATTCGTCCATAGCTTAATATGGTGTCGCGACACCTTTATTTTGGGCAGGCCCATGTAATTTTCATGAGGATTTTAATTAGCCACTTTTTAGAGTCCGTATTTGAGGAAAAGGACTTTTAGGGTTGGATTCGCCACCACTTCCATGGCTGGCGAAACCCCACTTTTCGCCCCTTAAATACGCCTAGCCCAACCTCTAGACTCGGATTTTGTTTAGACATTAAGTTAGCCATCATAGCACTTCGCCAAGGCTCGAGCGTCATGAGGCCTCTTCTACTTCGCCTATTCAGGATCCCACCTCTTCAATAAAGCTTTCCTCTTAATCCGCAATATCTTGATTGCAATATTGGTTCTTACTTGTTCTCGATTTCGTAGGAATTAAGACCCTCATTCAGTCGGTGATCGTGTTCACGCAGGATCGGTAACCTCCAGGAGATTGGCCTAGCGATTGCATTGGCGCTCGTGCTCGCACGTGTAGTCGGATCGTCAAGCCCGAAATCCACCAAATCGATTATCGCCATCTCATCAAAAGATCGGACACCTTTGCCCTATCGCCCGAGTGGAGTTCAAGAACATCGACAACCGCTTTGAAGAAGTCTGAGGCCAAATGCATGCCATGCAACACAACCTCGGTCATCAAAATGAAGCTCTTGGTCGCGCCCTCGCCTCAACGGATGAAACGCTTCAATGCCTCATCGATGGGCTAGCAAGGCCACGATCGCGCGACTCAAGCTCATCACGACACTCCTCAAGTGAATCAAGCGCACCTCACTGTCACGCTTCAAGGCACCGGGATGGACCCGTCCTTCAATCCATGAGCTCTTCTCAAGCGGTATCATCTCCGCGACATGCCGCGGCGTCAAGCTATGATGGTGACCTCTCCGCAAGACCTCCAAGACGTGAAGCGAACCGACCACAACCAAGGGCACTTGTGATTCAACAAGAGCAACCTCACATGGACCACCAAGCCCATCGCCATCGACATGTTCTTTCAACAACAAGTGAAGCATCCGAAGTGGAAGAACAAGGTCGCCGTCGGCGTGAAGCACTCGAAGATCCACCAAGGCGTCATCATCGACATGAACGTCAACGTCGACAACATGATCATCATGACGAGCCTCCTCCACATCAAGAAGAAAGAGAGAAGACCATTGCACATGCGACTCGACGTCCTCCTCGCCACATGGCGCAAGACAATGCTCCTCGGCATCAACCACGACAAGAACAAGAGCAAGCTCACCAAGCTCATCTTGAGGATCAACAACCTCCTCCTCGTCCTCAACCGCGCCAACAACACAAGCAAGCTCCCCAAGCTCGTCGTCAAAACCAAGTTCCACCACCAAACGCGGCACCTCAATAACCGCAAGAGCAACGCCACCATCACCAAGCAAGACATGAGAGCTCGGATGATGAAGATGGCCGCCAAAATCATGGCAACCGCCGCAACCGGAACCGCAATGAAGAAGAAACTTTCGGCAAGCTCCAGTTCACCATGCCCAAGTTCACCGGTTCCAATGAACCCGAAGAATACCTCTCGTGGGAACTCAAGGTTAACAAGATCTTCCGCATGCACAACTATAGCAATGAGAAGATGATGGCCATGGCATCCCTCGAGTTTGATGAGTATGCCAACCTTTTGTGGGAACAAGTCCAACTCGCTCGTGAATCAAAAGAACAGCCCCCAATCTCAACTTGGCAAGATATGAAGGCTCATATGAGATCCCTCTTTGTTCCTTCGCACTATACGCGTGACCTTTTCAACAAGCTTCAAACGCTTAGTCAAGGGACAAAGACCGTGGAAGAGTACTTCAAGCAAATGGAGCTCAACATGTGATAGGGCAAAGGTGTCCGATCTTTCGATGAGATGGCGATATTCGATTTGGTGGAGTTCGGGCTTGACGATCCGACTACACGTGCGAGCACGAGCGCCAATGCAATCGCTAGGCCAATCTCCTGGAAGTTACCGATCCTGCGTGAACACGATCAGCCTGACCAGCGAGGGTCTTAATTCCTACCTGAAATCGAGAACAAGTAAGAACCAATATTGCAATCAAGATATTGCGGATTAAGAGGAAAGCTTTATTGAAGAGGTGGGATCCTGAATAGGTGCGAAGTACAAGAGGCCTCTGACGCCGAGCCTTGGCAAGTTGCGACTATGGCTAACTTAATGTCTAAACAAAATCCGAGTCTAGAGGTTTGGCATGCATGGGCTATTTAAGATGAAAGGTGGGGTTTCGCCAGCCATGGAAGTGGCCGAATCCAACCTAAAAGTCCTTTTCCTCAAATACGGACTCTAAAAGTGGCTAATTAAAATCCTGCGAAAATTACATGGGCTGGCCCAAAATAAAGGTGTCATGACACCATATTAAGCTATGGACGAATTCGTAAAGTATTGATCTTGAATATTTCGTCCAAGCCTTCTTTCTTCTTTATGGTGGCCTCAAAGTTCTGAAATCTTCATCTGTGGCCTTCTCTTGGATCATCACATGCTTGCTGCCATCTCCATGCATGACCATGCTCCAATGCTTGTCCCTCTCATCCATGCTTGGTCCATCATTCCTAAGAGTAAGAAATATATCTGATTTAGGCAGCATCATATTCTCATGTATGTGAGGAATAGTTCCAAGAAACGAAAGTACCTGATAATTAAGTTGTTTGGCACGAGATCTTGTGATGGGTCCTTGTATGTGTGTTGTTGTAGGTACAATGGTTGTATCAATAGTAGGGATGTCCACATCAACATGATCTGTGCCAACATTGAAGAGCGTGATGAACAAACAATGGCACAATTTCTCAATGGCTTGAACCATCCAATCAAGCGCATCACCGAGTTCCAAAAGTACAACAACATGGTTGAGCTTGTGCACATAGCATCAAAGGCCGAGCGTCAAGTGCAAGAGGACATCAAGTACACCAAGCCAAAGACATACTTCACATACAAGCAAGCCCCAACCACTACTCCGACAACACCAAGTGGAAGTTCATCAAATACCAACAAGCTTCCCTTCAAGCCAACACTTCCTCAAGGAAAACCGCCCCCAAGTGGCAAATACACAAGGGATGAACAACCATTCAATGGTGAGTGCTACAAGTGTGGAGGCAAAGGACACAAGTCGGCCGCATGTGGGAACAAGAAAGTTTTGTTCATCCATGACAACGGCGATGAAGAATACTTGAGTGAAGATGAGTTTGATGCAAGGGTAAAGGAAGCCATGGCAAGGAAACATTTGTAAGAGGACCAAGAACTACTTGTGTGTGAGCATGACGCAAGTCCATCGCTTGTGGTCACAAGGGTCTTAACTACTCAAGTCAATGAGAATGAAGACCAACGATCAAACATCTTCCAAACTCGTGCCGGTATCAATGGGAAGTCCATCAAAGTTGTCATCGATGGAGGGAGTTGCCACAATCTTGCAAGCACGGAATTGTGTGAGAAACTCAACCTCACCCTCCATCCACATAAGCACCCCTACCATATACAATGGCTAAGTGACCAAGGGTCCGTCAAGATCAAGCATACCGTCTCGGTAACGTTCTCAATTGGACCATACATAGACACGGTGGAATGTGACGTGGTCCCCATGACGGTTTGCCATATGTTGCTAGGAAGGCCGTGGAAATATGACAAGCGTGCTTTGCATGATGGTCACTCAAACAGTTAGCATAGCATCATCTTCGTGCACCATGTACATCTTCTCCAATTGAGGCATCATTGCTTCATGGCTTGGCGCTCCTTCATCCATGGAACCTAGCACAACACAAAAGAACACACTAGAGGTAGAGGGTAAGTTGTTAGAATTCGAAATGGTCTCACTTGACCTATCAACTACCACTCTCAACTCACTAGGAGTATCACTCATGCCCTCCAAGTGGAAGCACTCAATCTCACATAAGGTGGAGTCACTCATGTCACTCTTGTTCTCACTCAAGTGGGCTAAGTGGCTCTCATACTCACATGGGATTGGTACCACATCATCACTCAAGCATATGGGGGTAGGCTCGGTTTCCTCAACTCCATGCGCCTCCTTTGGTGAAGGGAAAATCCCACGCTCACCATTCTTGACCTTGTCGCCTCCAAGGTTGGATGCCATAAGATGGGCATCATTGCTCGCCTCCATGGTCGAAGGGAAAATCCCATGCTCGACCGTCTTGTGGCCATCTCATAGTAGTGGTGGAGGTAGGCTCATGCTATCCAACTTGGCGAAGTAGAGGTCTACATTTTCCTCGTTGGCGAGGTCGTGGAAGTCAAGCGTAGGCATTGAAGCTTGATGGCGAGTAGGAAGGATTGCTCTTGGTGCCATTGTGGTGGTGGCACGAGTAGTTAAAGGTGCCCTATGATGGTGTCGACGGAGGTCATTGGCGTGCCTTGCCGATGGTTGATGTAGGTGGCGCACTTGGTCATCCACATGACACTCGCGACGATGATCACTTGCCTTGGCACTCTTCTTGTGCTTGTGGTGCCTTCTTGAGCTTGCTTGAGCATTATGGTTGGTTCTCATCATGAATTCTTCGTCTTTATGGCGAAGATGCCTTTGACGATGTCTTGTATCCTCTTTATGGTGGCGATGCTCATGAGAGGATGTTTGTCGATGAAGAGTCTTGTTTCTTGGCGCCACTTGATGCATATGATGTTTGGACACCACTTTTGTTTGGATAGGAGTTGGAGCTTGGCGCCTTGAAGGTGATGTAGCTTGGCGCCTTGGAGATGGTGGAGCTTGACGCCTTCGAGGTGATGGAGCTTGGCGCCTTGGAGATGGTGGCGCTTGACGCCATCTAGGTGGTGGCACTTGTCGCCTTGGAGGTGGATAATCGAAGTAGGTGGTGCCCGTTGGTGGGGCACGCTTGGCCTTGAAGGTCATGGAATCTTGATGATGTGCCTCCTCTTGCTTGGCGTAGTAGGCTTCCATCTCCACGCGGTGGAGGAATTCTTCATGGCTCGTGGAGGAGCCATCAAACTCGATGAAGTTCTCTTTGTCCTCCATGCTTGGCGAGGCGTCGTCGATGTCGCACTCGAAGTCGTCCATGCTTGGGGAGTGGTTGTTGGTGTAGTACTCCATATCACCCAAGCATGTGGAGCCATTGTCGGTGTAGTGCTCCATAGGCTCCATGCATGAGGAGCCATTGTCGACGTCGAGCTCCATGTCTTCCATGCATGTGGAGTCGTCGAGGTAGTGCTCGGGTCCTCAAAGCATGCGGAGCCATTCGGTGTTGTGCTCCGTCATGTCCTCTATAATTGTGGAGTCGTAGTCATGGTGGCTCATCATGGATTCTTCATAGATATCATCCTCGGTTCCGGAGTCCCTAGACATGATGCACAAGACCAAGCGGTGTATATGGAAGTGGTAGTGGGAGTTAGGGATACAACATCAAACCTTACTTTACCTTGGAAGATCGTATCGTACAAGTGGCCACACTTGAGAGCAATAAACCAAGCAAAGTGAAGTTCACGCGGAACACCAAAACCAACTACGAACCAAAAAACACACACACACAAGGCCTATGGTGGATAGGTATGGAAAGTGGCATGTCAAGAACAAATCCGAAATCAAGATGTTGTAATGGCAAGTAAAGAACCACAATGATCACAAAGCAAACAAGTTAATCCATAAGATAGGAAATATGTACAAGGAAACACACACGGTGGGATAAATGGGACTTGTGCGACGGAGAAAGTGAGCAAAGAACCAAATGATTACGTAGCGAAGACTATAAGCTCGTGTCACACAAGTACAAGGAGAGACGCTAGTTCGATTGCATAAAATTGGTGGGCTACAAGATATGCACAATAAGTACCACCTATATGATGTTCATCGAGCTTGCGCTTCCTATTCTATGAGGCACATATGTATCTCTTTCTTTTTCTCTTTTCCTTTTTTTTCTATTTTTTTTCTTTTTATATCACTCTTTTTCTTTTTATTTTCTTTTCACTTGACTCTTCCTTATGCCAACAACTATACAAGATAACTATATGAGATAGCGCTCACAATGTTTGCTCGGAATTCTACAAGGTATCAAATGTGCATAGCCCAAGCAATCATAATAGGAACTAGTCTCAATAGGTGTTTGTTGCTCACAAAGATAGTGGGGTTCACAAAGGAATGCAAGTGGGGAGAAGTCGCGGAATGTTTATACCTTTCGTCGACGATCTTCACCCTTTATTGTTGGATTCCGCCTTGCTCACGGAATTTGGATGGAGTAGATAGCATGAACCACGTGGATGATGATGTAGAGCTCCTTCTCCTCTTCGAAACGAGCTAAAGAACACCAAAATCCGAGTTCGAATGCAAAAGTTATGCTCAAAACGGTGAGAGGCTGAAATCTGGAATCATTGCTTTTCTTTGGGCGGTAGTACCGGATTTTGGTACCGGTGGGCGGTAGTACCGTAGATTTGGAGCGGTAGTACCGCTCGGGACAGAGAAAACCAGATCTGACGCGATTTCGCGATTTTGGGGCGATTTGGGCGGAAAATCTTCAAGAAAAACACCAAATCGACGGGGGAAATCAAGGAATTAGGCTATGGGAACGCAAAGGAAGGTAGATCAACAAGTTTAGCAAGTAATCCACGGATCAAAACCTACCAAAATGCACTCAAATCACAAATCGATCCAAAACACGAATTGGGTCTGTTTTTGGTGGAATTTTCGAATTTATGGGGAAAAGACCAAATCGATGAGAAATCCGTGGCAACCAAAAGCTGCTGATACCAGATGATGGAGGGGTTAACCTCTTGGGTGCCCGATCTTCACGGAT
The DNA here is from genome assembly GCA_030063025.1 of Avena longiglumis. Classification (NCBI taxonomy): domain Eukaryota; kingdom Viridiplantae; phylum Streptophyta; class Magnoliopsida; order Poales; family Poaceae; genus Avena; species Avena longiglumis. The sequence continues at coordinate 339,672,542 of CP125976.1, read as the reverse complement.
CTCGTGGTCAAATCGATGGGAAAGCGAGGGGAAAGGGAGAAGGTAGCGGAAGCGAACACACACCTCGCGAAGAACACGATGAACACACGCAAAACTCACACGATACAAGGCCGATTGCTCCCGAACGGTGGCCACCGGTCCGATAGAATCCTCGCAAGGAAAGATCGGTCAACGTGCTCCCTCAAATCCACATCGGAGAGGGAAAAACACCTTGAGGAGGGTCTTGACGACTTGGGGGCGAGAAACCGAGAACCCAAGGCCTTGTTCAACGATGGATACGTGATGCAAAGTCCAATCGAGGTTGGTGACGATAGTCGGTCCCCTTGGTAAAGGGGATGAGGCAAAACTAGAGATTCCACAATGGGGGTTTTCTTTAGTCTATCATCTATGCCTAAGGGTTACATGAGGGGTGGGGGCTCTATTTATAGGCCAACCACATAAACAGGGGTATTTTGGGGACAAATAGCGAAATATAGAGAGGGTTACAAGGCCGGGCGAATTAACATGATCAGGTTCTGTCGTCCCAGTAGTACTGTCCGGCCCGACCGGTAGTACCGGCCAAGCGGTAGTACCGCTTCACGGCGATAGTACCGCTTGTCTGGGACTTCTTTGGAGGCTTCACTGGTGGCGAGTGGGCGGTAGTGTCGAGTCGGTAGTACCGGGATCCAGGCAGTAGTACCGATGTGAGAGCATTTGGCTTGCTTGGTGTCGTCTGTCAAGTAGCATAGGGCGGTAGTCTTGCAGGTAGTGCTTGGTCGCCAGTCCGTAGTACTGGCGAGAGCATTTATGGTCTGTCTTCTTCCGCCTCCTCTTCCAAGCCTCCGTCTTGTCGGGCTTGATGTTCCGGGCTTCCTCCCTTGCCTCCGTACTTGTCAATGTGAACCTATCATGCATATGTGACGGAGTATGAAGTAGCATTCCATTCAATAGGGAAGGAAGGGGGCTCACATAGAGGAACGGATTCACCTTTGGAGTCCATGACGACTTGGTGTAGGTTGGAGACCAAGATGTGGCAACGACCGTAGGTCGGGCTACATCACGCCGCTCGAGAGCTTCACAACGATAGTTGAATTCTCCTCGGACCTTCCAATGGTCCCATCTTGTCATGAATTGTGTGTCATCCTCCGGAGGTGGTGGAGGTTGGGATGGCTCTCCATGCATGTCCATGATGCAAAGCCAACAAGGGTTGTATATGGAGAGAAAGGGTGCGGAGAGTTAGCCTTTTACCTCACCTTGGAGATTATATCAAACCAATTGCCACACAGATGAGCGAATGGCGTGCAAAGTGAAATGGGCAATAAACTCACACACAAATATGCTACAACTCTCAAAAGCTTTTGGTGGAAGGTTAGGATTGTGGAAAACCAAACGAAACGATCCAAGCAAAAAGGTTATTGTCCTACGTGGTAAAGAACCAAAGATCAAAAGCAAAAGGATACGATCTACAAAAACACGGAAAACACACACGTGGAGAATAACGGGGTTAGCACGACTATGAAAATGAGCACAAAAGGTCCTAACGAAGACTGCACTCGGTTGTCGTGGCAACACAAGGAGAGACCACAACTCGTTTGCCAAAAGAGGATAAGCAATAGATTTGTGCACTTGCCTCGGTGCGCTCTTTCTTCTCTCTTGTTGGCTTACAAGCTTGGTATTCTCTTTGTATTGGGAGACTATGTATCTTTCTAATCTATCTTTTTCTTTTCCTTTTTTTGATTCTTTTTCTTTTTCTCCCTTGCTATGCTACTATGTTAGCTTTTGTATTTGGCCTCACACTCTCACTTTCCGAAGGCAAGTGCACAATGCTTAGACAAACACAAAATGAGTTGCTCTCATAGGATAGATACACACAAAGGAAGATATGGGGCCGTCAAGGTGGTGCAAGTTATACCTTTGGTATTGTTGACGACTTGCAACCGTTGGTTGGGGATGATGTTCGAGTGTCGCGGTGTCGTTGAGCGCGTGATGACTTTGATGAGGAAGCTGTTGTGACAATGGCGACAAACACGCGAAACACGAACAAGCGAAGTGGAAAAGTCAGCAAACGAAAATGAGGCGTCAACGGGCAAGGAAACACGGTCAGAGTCGAGCGGTAGTACCGCTGGTAACAAGCGGTAGTACCGGTGAGCGGTAGTACCGCTTGTACTGCCGGTAGTACCGGTTACTTGCGGTAGTACCGCTTTCACGGCCGGTAGTACCGCTTGGCACAGAACTGGAACGGGATGAACTTGCCAAAAACCTCAAATTCGCGGAGATCTGACCGAAAGGCTGGGCTAGAAACAACAGGGGCTATAGATCGACTCCCAAAGCAACAGATCTATGGACCAAAACCACGAAAAATGCACCAAATCCAGAGATCGATCCGAAGGCAAATTGGGGCTCTTTTTGGTGGGATTTTCGATTTTAAGGTGGATAAAAGAAAAATTGGGGGGCAATTCGTGATCAACCGTGCTCTTGATACCAATATGTTATGGGGTAACCCTTGGGTTGGCCCGATCTTTCACGAATTCCACGAGAAACGTGGGGGAAGCGGTGGTCGGAGGATGAAATCGAGGAAGGAGATGAAAACCACGAACACACGCACACCAAAACACGATACACGCCTAACCCTCACGCCGGTGGCAACCGGTCCAACATAATCCCTAGGATCGGTGTTGGGTGAAGCTCGCTCTCCACGCCAACAACGGGGGATGAGGTGCTTGGTGAGATCTTGACGACTTGGGGGCGAGAAACCGAGAACCCAAGGCCTTGTACAACTTGAACGCACTAGGCAAGATCCAAGAGGGGGGTGGATAATCCGGTGCTCCTTGGTAGGAGCATGAGACCAATAGATATAAGTCCTCAAAGGGTTTCCTTAAGATCTATTATTATCCAAGTCTAGGTTTACAATGGAGGGTGGGGGCTATATATAGTCCAGCCACAAAATAGGGGTAGTTTCGGAACAAAAAGGTAAATTATAGGTAGGGTTACAAGGCACAGGGCCGAACTTAGGCGTTCAGGATCAGTCAGGGCCGGTAGTACCGGTCCGGCAACCGTAGTACGGTGCAGTAGTACCGCTCCGGGAGCGGTAGTACCGCTTGAGGGCCTGGAGCTTCCGTCGGAGGTGCCTGTGGCGAGCGGTAGGAGGGGGCGGTAGTACTGTCTGTCAGTAGTACGGTTCTTTGCCGGTAGTACCGCCATGCCTGGGACGTGGAGTGGTGCTTCTGGGCGTCCGTAGGCGGTAGGACCGCTTGAGCGGTAGTACGGGTCGGCTCAACCGTAGTACCGCTATGTCTGGCAAGAATCGGTTGCTTTCCCTCCGTTCCTTGGGTCCTTCTCTTCGTACCTGATGATGCACAGTGTATGCGTATGAAGTAGCAAGCCATCCAAGGGTGTGTCGAAGTCACACAAGGAGAGGAGCGAGTTCACCTTAGCTTGAAGGAGTTTGGCTCGGGCGCGAGCCATGGTTCCACTTGGGGAGCTCGTGGGAGTAGATGTAGTAGCGGTCGTAGGACGGGCTGCATCATGTACATGGTGTACGAAGATGATGCTATGTCATGGCTACATGAAGAAGACGAAGTCGTCCACAAGGAGGCCACTACTTCCACAACACCCACTTCATATGAGAGGTATGAACAAGGTAACAATAAGGGTGTTGATGATGCCATGATCCCACTAGTGGACATGATGAATTGTGAGGATATGCTTGCTATGGATGATACTTGTGACATTACATATGCTTCACTCATATTCCCATGTGATGCTTTGCCTTTGCATAATATTGATCATGTGGAATTGTTTGATTGCAATATCATTGCCATAAACATGCCATGCTATGCATCTTGTGTGTATCCTCCAATTGCTTCGGACATGCTTTGTCATGTTAGTCATTCAATTTCTCCTGTTTCTTGCAATAAGTTGAATAATTTGTCTATCAATTGTTTTGCCTGCAACAATACTTTTACATGGATTATAACGAGATAGCCCCCATAGCTTTCTCAATTTTTGGAGATTTTGATAATTGCCATGATAAGCATGTTCCCCACTTGCATACTCACCATGCATCTATTTCATACTTAATTGACATTAATGGTGATGTGCACAAGAAGAGATACGTCGTGATGGATGATGTGTATCTCTACCATGCACACACGTTCTTCCTTTTGTGTTTGATGTGTGTAGGTACGCGCATTATCATGTCAACCTTGGTTGAGCACGATTTTACAAAAAGAGCTCTTGAGAGCATCCCACAAGTGAGTTCAAGATCGAACCCAACTATGATACCTTTTCCATGCTTTGCATCTTTCATGTTGGCAAATTGCTCTTTCCTATGGTTTGATTGCAAGCATGTTGATGGTATTATCTCACCTTATGACATTCATGCTTCTTCGCTTTTAGATAATGATGCTTTGTGTGTTGCAACAAAAATGTTGAACATTTTCTCTTTCCGATGTTTTGGGTGCAAGCACAATTCCATTAAGAGCATGTATTGTCATGAGAGCTTCCAAGAATCTCGACTTATTGTTGCAACAAACATAAGGACCACTTGCTCTTTCATTTGGTTTGTTTGCAAATATGTTGTTTTTGCTTCCGCTTGGGATACTCATTTTCCCATGATATTTGCTTTCGATAATTTGTGTGTGACAGCCAACATGTCAAACAATTTATCTTTCCAATGGTTGGTTTGCACACATATTGTTGTTGCTTTGGACATTCTTCATCGTGTGTTTTTGCCAAATTCTCCTATTCTTGCCACAAAGATGTTGTTTGAAATTTGGTTCCAATGCTTTGAATGCCCCACTAATACGTTATATGGAGTTTTTGTGTTTCCACATTTGGATGATGTTCGAACGATTTCCATGCACTTTGACTTTACATATGCATCCCATTTGCTATACATGCATTGTACTAATAGTGTTGTGAACAAGAATGGACATGCCTCATTTGACATGCTCCTCTATCACGCACGAAAATATTTTGCTTGGTCTTTGTTGTGTGAAGGTACAAGTGCATACACGTCAACCTCTATGGACTATATGTTGACAAGAAGAACCGAAGAGAGTTACCTATGGCTACCCTTCATCGAGCTATCTCTACAAGCTAAGGTGACTTCCTTCTACTTGAGGACTCATGCAATAATCTTCCATGAATTGGCTACGCTTTGAGTGTTGCTTTGCTTTTGTTGTGAGCTTTGTAGGCTTCAAGGAAGGTGAAGGAACATTGAAGTGTTGTCAAGTCAATCTTCCCGAGGACGAATTTATGGTGAACCCCAGGATGAAGAAGGTCTCTCGACCACTTCTACTTTGTGATGAGCATGTAGAGTCGAGGACGACTCTTTTTGAAGGGGGGGAGCTGATGTAGCCCGACCTACGGTCGTTACTACATCTTGGTCTCCAAATTACGCCAAGTCGTCATGGACTCCAAAGGTGAATCCGTTCCTCTATGCGAGCCCCCTTCCTACCCTATTGAATGGTATGCTACTTCATACTCCGTCACATATGCATGATAGGTTCACATTGACAAGTGAGGAGGCAAGGGAGGAAGCCCGGAGCATCAAGCCCGACAAGACGGAGGCTTGGAAGAGGAGGCGGAAGAAGACAGATCGCCAAAGCTCTGTCGCCCGAAGATTACTCGGACACAGCGACGGTACTACCGCCCAGGCACTATCACCGCCACCAGACGATGCCATGAAGCCAAATACTCTACGTCTCGTGGTACTACCGGATTACGGACCAGTACTACGGTCAGATTACTGTCCCCTAATACCGCCGCTCTGACGGCTCCATCTCGACGCTCCATGCAAGCGGTACTAGTCCCAGAGCGGCACTCTGGGACCAAGCGGTACTACCGGTCCCAAGTCCCGTACTACAGCTCTGGCAAGGTGCCTCTGGCACTAGTTGGGCCACAGCCCATGTATCCCCCTTTACTTACCTATTCGCCTAGTTTATCCCCAAACTACACTTGTTTATGTGGTTGGCCTATAAATAGAGCCCCTACCCCTCATGTATCCCTTAGGCATAGATGATAGACTAAAGAAAACCCCCATTGTGGAATCTCTAGTTTTGCCTCATCCCCTTTACCATGGGGACCGACTATCGTCACCAACCTCGATTGGACTTTGCATCACGCATTCATCGTTGAACAAGGCCTTGGAGTTCGGTGTCTCGTCTCCAAGTTGTCAAGACCCTCCTCAAGGTGTTCTTCCCTCTCCGATGTGGATTTGAGGGAGCACGTTGACCGATCTTTCCTTGCGAGGATTCTATCGGACCGATGGCCGCCGTTCGGGAGCAATCGGCCTTGTATCGTTTGATTTTTGCGTGTGTTCATCGTGTTTTTCGCGAGGTGTGTGTTCGCTTCCGCTACCTTCTCCCTTTCCCCTCGCTTTCCCATCGATTTGACCACGAGATCCGTGAAGATCGGGCCACCCAAGAGGTTAACCCCTCCATCAATCCTCTGTCTTCTTGACACCAAAATGTCCCATCAATCCTCCTCCATGCGCCTCCTGTAACAACAAAAGACGAACAGAGCTATCTGGAATGCATAGTTTGTTAGCACGGAACACAAATCCATCATTGAAGACGAACTTGTTCCAAGTTCTACCATCACTACAATTCTGCAACACATCTTTAAATTCAGCATCATGCACATATTGTTCCTTAATAGTTTCCAATTCAAATATTTTGAAGTCAAGTTGAGATAACAAAGCATAACGGCGTGACAAAGCATCAGCAATAACATTATCTTTACCCTTTTTGTGTTTGATAACATAAGGAAAAGACTCAATAAATTCAACCCACTTTGCATGACGACGATTCAACTTAGCTTGACTACGAATATGCTTCAAAGATTCATGATCAGAATGAATAACAAATTCCTTAGGCCATAGATAATGTTGCCAAGTTTCTAATGTCCGAACCAACGCATATAATTCTTTATCATAAGTAGAATAGTTCAGACTAGCCCCACTCAATTTCTCACTAAAATATGCAACAGGTTTCCCTCTTGTAATAACACCCCTCCCAAACCAATTCCACTAGCATCACATTCAAGCTCAAAAGTCTTAGTAAAATCAGGAAGTTGGAGTAAGGAGCATGTGTTAGCTTATCTTTCAATATGACGAAGGCCTGTTGTTGTGCATCGCCCCAAACAAAGGGCACATCCTTCTTGGTAAGCTCATTCAGCGGCGCGGAAATTGATCCAAAGTCTTTGACAAAGCGCCTATAAAAACCAGCGAGGCCAAGAAAACTCCTCACTTGTGTGACCGTCTTGGGCTGCGGCCAATTCTCAATAGCTTCAATCTTGGCTGGATCCACTTCAATACCCTGTGATGTAACAACATAGCCAAGAAACGCAACTCGATTGGTGCAAAAGGTGCACTTCTCAAGGTTACCAAACAAACGTGCATCACGTAAAGCATTGAAAACATCACGTAAATGGTCAAAATGATCCTCTAAAGATTTGCTATAAATCAGAATATCATCAAAGTAGACTACCACAAAACGTCCATTGAAAGCACGTAAAACTTCGTTCATTAATCTCATGAAAGTGCTAGGTGCATTAGTTAAACCAAACGGCATTACTAACCACTCATATAAACCGAACTTAGTTTTAAATGCTGTTTTCCATTGATCTCCTAATTTCATACGAATCTGGTGGTAACCACTACGCAAATCAACTTTAGAAAACATGGTAGAGCCACTCAATTCATCAAGCATGTCATCTAAACGTGGAATAGGATGACGATATCGAATAGTAATATTATTGATAGCTCTATAATCAGTACACATGCGCGAAGAACCATCTTTCTTAGGTACCAAAATAATAGGAACAGCACAAGGGCTAAGGGACTCACGAATATGATCTCTGTTGAGTAGTTCCTGAATTTGGCGTTGTATCTCCTTTGTCTCCTCTGGATTGGTTCTATTTGGCACGCGGTTGGGCAACGTGGCACCAGGAATTAGATCAATTTGGTGCTCAATTCCTCTAATAGGAGGTAGTCCTGGTGGCAGCTCAGCGGGAAAGACGTCCTCATATTCCTGCAAAAGGTTAGCAATAGCGGGTGGCAAAGAAGGAGGCATATCCTCAAATGAAAACAGAATCTCTTTGCAGACAATTGCATAACATTGAGTATTGTTTACATCTAGTTCAGCAATATCAATTTTATTTGCAAGCATACATGGACTCTTCAAACGAATTTCAGTAGCATGTGTAGAATCAGATTTAGTGTTCTTTGGTGGTATAAAATCTGCAGCAACAATCTGATTCTCACTTTTATTTTTCTCCTTAGTTTTAGCTCTACTAGCTCTAGCAAGATCATCTTTTAAAATCTGTTCGGGAGTCATAGGTTTTACACCAATTTTATTTCCATCATGCATAAGAGAATAGTGATTAGTTTTGCCATTATGAACAGATTCTCTATCAAATTGCCATGGTCTACCATGTAACAAAGAACAAGCTTGCATAGGTACACCATCACAATCAACAAAATCAGAATATGTACCAATAGGCGCTTTGTCAAAGACTTTGGATCAATTGCCAAAGGTGTCCGATCTTTCGATGAGATGGCGATAATCGATTTGGTGGAGTTCGGGCTTGACGATCCGACTACACGTGCGAGCACGAGCGCCAATGCAATCTCTAGGCCAATCTCCTGGAGGTTACCGATCCTGCGTGAACACGATCACCGACCTGAGGGTCTTAATTCCTACCTGAAATCGAGAACAAGTAAGAACCAATATTGCAATCAAGATATTGCGGATTAAGAGGAAAGCTTTATTGAAGAGGTGGGATCCTGAATAGGCGTGAAGTACAAGAGGCCTCTGCGACGCTCGAGCCTTGGCGAAGTTGCTATGATGGCTAACTTAATGTCTAAACAAAATCAGAGTCTAGGGGGTCGGCTATGGGGAGTATTTAAGGGCGAAAAGGTGGGGTTTCGGCCAGCCATGGAAGTGGTGGCCGAATCCAACCCTAAAAGTCCTTTTCCCCTCAAATATGGACTCTCAAAAGTGGCTAATGAAAATCCTGCGAAAATTACATGGGCCTGGCCCAAAATAAAGGTGTTGCAAACACCATATTAAGCTATGGACGAATTCGTAAAGTATTGATCTTGAATATTTCGTCCAAGCCTTCTTTCTTCATTATGGTGGCCTCAAAGTTCTGAAATCTTCATCCATGGCCTTCTCTTGGATCATCACATGCTTGCTGCAATCTCCATGCATGGCCATGCTCCAATGCTTGTCCCTCTCATCCATGCTTGGTCCATCATTCCTAAGAGTAAGAAATATATCTGATTTAGGCAGCATCATATTCTCATGTATGTGAGGAATAGTTCCAAGAAACGAAAGTACTTGATAGTTAAGTTGTTTGGCACGAGATCTTGTGATGGGTCCTTGTATGTGTGTTTCTGTAGGTACAACGGTTGTATCAATAGTAGGGATGTCCACATCAGGTAGTACCGGATTTTAGGATCCGGTAGTACCGGAAAAGGGCGGTAGTACCGGATTTTAAGCCCGGTAGTACCGCTGGGTCCAGAAACTCCAAGTTTTGACGCGTTTTCGCGATTTTGGGGTGATTTGGGCAGAACATTTTCAAGAAAAGCACTAAATCGAAGGGGGAAATCAAGGAATTAGGCCATAGGAACGCAGGGGAAGGTAGATCAACTAGTTTAGCAAGTAATCCACAGATCAAAACCTACCAAAACTCACTCAAATCACAGATCGATCCAAAACACGAATTGGGGCTGTTTTTGGTGGAATTTTCGAATTTATGGGGAAAAGACCAAATCGATGAGAAATCCGTGGCAACCAAAAGCTGCTGATACCAGATGATGGAGGGGTTAACCTCTTGGGTGCCCGATCTTCACGGATCTCGTGGTCAAATCGATGGGAAAGCGAGGGGAAAGGGAGAAGGTAGTGGAAGCGAACACACACCTCGCGAAGAACACGATGAACACACGCAAAACTCACACGATACACGGCCGATTGCTCCCGAACGGAGGCCACCGGTCCGATAGAATCCTCTTAAGGAAAGATCGGTCAACGTGCTCCCTCAAATCCACATCGGAGAGGGAAGAACACCTTAGGGAGGGTCTTGACAACTTGGAGACGAGACATCGAACTCCAAGGCCTTGTTCAACGATGGATGCGTGATGCAAAGTCCAATCGAGGTTGGTGACGATAGTCGGTCCCCTTGGTGAAGGAGATGAGGTAAAACTAGAGATTCCACAATGGGGGTTGTCTTTAGTCTATCATCTATGCCTAAGGGATACATGAGGGGTGGGGGCTCTATTTATAGGCCAGCCACATAAACAGGGGTAGTTTAGGGATAAATCTAGGGTTTGGACGAGCTAGAGGGGTACATGGGCCGAAGGCCCAACAGTCTGTATGACACATGACCGGTAATCCGGACTTGGGGCTAGTAGTGCCGTCAACGGTAGTACCGCTCTGGGACCGTAATACCGCTTCTGCGATCTGGGCGTCGATTGAGCCGTCATGTGAGCGGTATCGGGACGGTAGTACTGATTGATCGTAGTAATCGGATCCAGATCCGATCATTGACCGGTAATCTGTCCAGATCCGTAGTACCGCTTGCGATCTGGGGCTTCGTTGGCGTCGTCTGAGGGCGGTAGTAGAAGCGTGCTGCTGGCCAGTACCGGTCGCCAGATCCGGTAGTACCGCTGGAGACAGAGAGCATTTGACGATCTGTCTTCTTCCGCCTCCTCTTCCAAGCCTCCGTCTTGTCGGGCTTGATGCTCCGGGATTCCTCCCTTGCCTCTGTACTTGTCAATGTGAACCTATCATGCATATGTGACGGAGTATGAAGTAGCATACCTTTCAATAGGGTAGGAAGGGGGCTCGCATAGAGGAACAGATTCACCTTTGGAGTCCATGACGACTTGGCGTAAGTTGGAGACCAAGATGTGGTAACGACCGTAGGTCGGTCTACATCAAATATCTCTCGTGGGAACTCAAGGTTGACAAGATCTTTGGCATGCACAACTATAGCAATGAGAAGATGATGGCCATGGCATCCCTCGAGATCGATGAGTATGCCAACCTTTGGTGGGAACAAGTTCAACTCGCTCGCGAAGCAAAAGAAGAGCCTCCAATCTCAACTTGGAAAGATATGAAGGCCCATATGAGATCCCGCTTTGTTCCTTCGCACTACACGCGTGACCACTTCAACAAGCTTCAAACGCTTAGTCAAGGGACAAAGACCGTGGAAGAGTACTTCAAGCAAATGGAGATCAACATGATCCGTGCCAACATTGAAGAGCGTGATGAACAAACAATGGCACGTTTCCTCAATGGCTTGAACCATCAAATCAAGCGCATCACTCAGTTCCAAAAGTACAACAACATGGTTGAGCTTGTGCACATCGCATCAAAGGCCGAGCGTCAAGTGCAAGAGGACATCAAGTACAACAAGCCAAAGACGTACTTCACCTACAAGCAAGCATCAACCACTACTCCAACAACACCAAGTGGAAGCTCCTCAAGTACAACCAAGCTTCCCTTCAAGCCAACACTCCCTCAAGGAAAACAGCCCCCAAGTGGCAAATACACAAGGGATGATCAACCATTCAATGGTGAATGCTACAAGTGTGGAGGCAAAGGACACAAGTCGGCTGCATGTGGAAACAAGAAAGTTTTGTTCATCCATGACAACGGCGATGAAGAATACTTGAGCGAAGAAGAGTTTGATGCAAGGGTCAAGGAAGCCATGGCAAGGCAACATTTGGAAGAGGACCAAGAACATCTTGTGTGTGAGCATGACGCAAGTCCATCGCTTGTGGTCACAAGGGTCTTAACTACCCAAGCCAATGAGAATGAAGACCAACGCTCGAACATCTTCCAAACTCGTGCCGACATCAATGGGAAGTCCATCAAAGTTGTCATCGATGGAGGGAGTTGCCACAATCTTGCAAGCATGGAATTGTGTGAGAAACTCAACCTCACCCTCCATCCGCATAAACACCCCTACCATATCCAATGGCTAAGTGACCAAGGATCCGTCAAGATCAAGCACACCGTCTCGGTAACGTTCTCAATTGGGCCCTACAAGGACACGGTGGAATGTGACGTGGTCCCAATGACGGTTTGCCATATGTTGCTCGGAAGGCCGTGGCAATATGACAAGCGTGCTTTGCATGATGGTCACTCAAACACTTATACCTTCAAATGGCTTGATAAAACTTGTGTGTTGCAACCAATGACTCCTAGCCAAATAATTGCGGACAATGCAAAGGCTTTAGCGAGGGCGCAATACACAAAAACACCTTGTGAGAAGAGTGGTGAGCGAGAGAACCACACCATAGTGAGTGAGTGCCACAAGCCAAACTCGAGTGGAAAAACTAAGAGTGTTCTTCTTGCCACCAAAAGTGAGATGAGAGAAGTGCGGAACAACCCATCCATCTTGCACTATGTCCTTGTATGCAAGGGACTAGCGCAAGGAACTAATGACTTGACAAATGTTCCTCCTTCTTTGATGGCTATTTTGCAGGAATTCCAAGATGTATTTCCCGAAGAGCTTCCTCATGGCCTTCCTCCTCTTCGTGGAATCGAGCACCGCATCGACCTCATACCCGGCGCCCCACTTCCAACCCGCGCCGCGTATCGCACGAACCCGGAAGAGACAAAGGAGATAGAGCGTCAAATCAACCAACTCGTCTCCAAAGGTTTGATCCAAGTAAGCACTAGCCCAAGCGCGGTCCCCGTGATTCTAGTTACAAAAACGGATGATACGTATGCATGGACTGCCATCCAATCAATGCTATCACCGTGCGTTATCGACATCCTATACCGCGTCTTGATGAAATGCTTGATGAGTTATGTGGAGCCACTATATTTTCGAAATTTGATCTCCGTAGTGGTTACCATCAAATTCGCATGGCGGAAGGTGATGAGTGGAAAACCGCCTTCAAGACCAAGCTTGGTCTCTATGAATGGTTGGTTATGCCTTTTGGCTTATCAAATGCCCCATCTACCTTCATGCGCCTCATGAACCATATTTCGAGATCTCTCATTGGGAAGAGTGTCGTTGTTTACTTTGATGACATCCTTGTCTATAGCAAGTCACTAGAGGAGCATGTTACTCATGTTAAGGAGGTCCTTCAAATCCTTCGTCATGAAAAGCTTTATGCTAATCTCCCAAAGTGCACTTTTGCAAAAGACAAGCTGATTTTCCTTGGTTTTGTTGTGTCTTCTAATGGCATTGAAGTTGATGTCTCAAAAGTTAAGGACATACGAGATTGGCCCATACCGACCAATGTTAGTGAACTTCGTAGTTTTCATGGGTTGGCTGGCTTTTACCGTCGCTTTGTGAAAGACTTTTCTACCATTGCTTGCCCCCTCAACGAATTGACCAAGAAAAATGTCACGTTCGTTTGGGGAAAAGCACAACAAAAGGCTTTTGATGAGCTCAAAACGAGGCTCACCGAAGCACCACTTCTTGCATTACCGGATTTCACAAAAACCTTTGAGATTGAATGTGACGCTAGTGGTATTGGCATTGGTGGCGTCCTTATGCAAAATGGGCGTCCTATTGCATACCATAGTGAGAAACTTGATGGCGCACGCCTTAACTATCCCATTTATGACAAAGAACTTTTTGCCTTGGTTCGAGTCCTTCAAGTGTGGCAACACTATCTTTGGCCCAAAGAATTTATCATCCATTCCGACCATGAGTCGTTGAAGTATCTTAAGGGCCAAGCCAATTTGAGTAAAAGGCACGCCAAATGGGTTGAGTTCATGGAGTCTTTTCCTTACATTGTCAAATACAAGAAGGGCAAAGAAAATGTGGTAGCGGACGCCTTGTCTCGCAAAAACACAAACCTTCTGTTATGGGGTAACCCCTTGGGGTGGCCCGATCTTTCACGAATTTCCACGGGAAGCGAGGGGAAAGCGGTGGACGGGGGAAGAAGGGATGAAAACCATGAACACACACACGCAAAACACGATACACGCCGATATCTCACGCCGGTGGCAACCGGTCCAACATAATCTCTAGGATCGGTGTTGGGCGAAGCTCTCTCTCCACGCCAACAACGGGGGACGAGGTGCTTGGTGAGACCTTGACGACTTGGGGGCGAGAAATCGAGAACCCAAGGCCTTGTACAACTTGAACGCACTAGGCAAGATCCAAGAGGAGGGTGGACAATAGGTGTTCCTTGGTAGGAGCATGAGACCAATAGATTGAAAGATCCTCAAAGGGGTGTCCTTAATCTATTATTATCCAAGTCTAGGGTTTACATATGAGGGGTGGGGCTATATATAGGCCAGCCACATAAACAGGGGTTGTTCTGGAATAAAACTGGAAGTTTGGGCGAATTTGGGGGTTACATGGGCCAGGCCCAAAAGTCTTTAACATGCCTGGCGACGATCAGTCCGGCGACTCCGGTCTGTGGTCCGGAGACTCCGGTCAATCCCCGGACCCGTCTCCGGAGGGGGCTTCTGGCTGTCCCGGGCTTGGGTCTCCGGTCTGGACCGGAGGAAGGCCCGGAGACTCCGGTGTAGGAGACCGGGGACTCCGGTCTACACCGGAGACTCCGGTGTTCAGCGCTGCAGCATCTTCTTCTCCTGGTCCTGCTTCCTTGGTGGCTTGGCGTGGTGGTGTTGAGCATCATTATTTCACTTATTTTGCTTGCAACAATGTTGACCACATGCGTTATAATGAGATAGCCCCCATAGCTTTCTCAATTTTTGGAGAGTTTGATGATTGCCATGATAAGCATGTTCCCCACTTTCATACTCACCATGCATCTATTTCATACTTAATTGACATTAATGGTGATGTGCACAAGAAGAGATACGTCATGATGGATGATGTGTATCTCTACCATGCACACACGTTCTTCCTTTTGTGTTTGATGTGTGTAGGTACCCGCATTATCATGTCAACCTCGGTTGAGCACGAGTTGACAAAAAGAGCTCTTGAGAGCATCCCACAAGTGAGTTCAAGATCGAACCCAGCTCTGATACCTTTTCCATGCTTTGCATCTTTCATGTTGGCAAAATGCTCTTTCATATGGTTTGATTGCAAGCATGTTGATGGTATTATCTCACCTTGTGACATTCATGCTTCTTCGCTTTTAGATAATGATGCTTTGTGTGTTGCAACAAAAATGTTGAACATTTTCTCTTTCCGATGTTTTGGGTGCAACCACAATTCCATTAAGAGCATGAATTGTCATGAGAGCTTCCAAGAATCTCGTCTTGTTGTTGCAACAAACATCAGGACCACTTGCTCTTTCATTTGGTTTGTTTGCAAACACGTTACTTTGGCTTCCGCTTGGGATCCTCATTTTCCCATGAAATTTGCTTTTGATGATTTGTGTGTGACATCCAACATGTCGAACAATTTCTCTTACCAATGGTTGGTTTGCACACATAATGATGTCGCTTGGGACATTCTTCCTTTTGTGTTTTTGCCAAATTCTCCAAGCTTTGCATCAAAGATGTTGATAAAATTTCTATTCGATTGCTTTGAGTGCCACAATAAGATGTTATATGGAGTTTTTGAGTTCCCACATTTGGATCATGTTCAAACAATTTCCATGCACTTTGACCTTGCATATGCATTCCATTTGCTATACATGCAGTGTACTAATAGTGTTGTGAACAAGAATGGACATGCCACATTTGACATGCTCCTCTATCATGCACGAAATTGTGTTGTTTGGTCTTTGTTGTGTGAAGCTACAAGTGCATACACGTCAACCTCTACCAAACATATGTTGACAAGAAGAACCGAAGAGAGTTACCTATGGCTACCCTTCGTCGAGCTATCTCTACAAGCTAAGGTGACTTCCTTCTACTTGAGGACTCATGCTATAATCTTCATGAATTGGCTACGCTTTGAGTGTTTCTTTGCTTTTGCCGTGAGCTTTGTAGGCTTCATGGAAGGTGAAGGAACATTGAAGTGTTGTCAAGTCAATATTCCCGAGGACGACTATATGGTGAACCCAGGATCAAGGATGTCCTTCGACCTCTTCTACTTCGTGATGAACATTGAGAGTCGAGGACGACTCTTTTTGAAGGGAGGGGAGATGATGCAGCCCGACCTACGGTTGATAGGGCAAATGTGTCCGATCTTTCGATGAGATGGCGATATTCGATTTGGTGGAGTTCGGGCTTGACGATCCGACTACACGTGCGAGCACGAGCGCCAATGCAATCGCTAGGCCAATCTCCTGGAGGTTACCGATCCTGCGTGAACACGATCGGCTGACCGAGGGTCTTAATTCCTACACGAAATCGAGAACAAGTAAGAACCAATATTGCAATCAAGATATTGGATTAAGAGGAAAGCTTTATTGAAGAGGTGGGATCCTGAATAGGTGCGAAGTACAAGAGGCCTCTCTGACGCCGAGCCTTGGCGAAGTTGCGACTATGGCTAACTTAATGTCTAAACAAAATACGAGTCTAGAGGTTCGGCTATGGGCGTATTAAGAGGCGAAAGGTGGGGTTTGCCAGCCATGGAAGTGGTGGCGAATCCAAACCTAAAAGTCCTTTTCCCTCAAATCTGGACTCTAAAACATGGCTAATTAAAATCCTGCGAAAATTACATGGGCTGGCCCAAAATAAAGGTGTCATGACACCATATTAAGCTATGGACGAATTAGTAAGTATTGATCTTGAATATTTCGTCCAAGCCTTCTTTCTTCATTATGGTGGCCTCAAAGTTCGAAATCTTCATCTGTGGCCTTCTCTTGGATCATCACATGCTTCTTGCCATCTCCATGCATGACCATGCTCCAATGCTTGTCCCTCTCATCCATGCTTGGTCCATCATTCCTAAGAGTAAGAAATATATCGATTTAGGCAGCATCATATTCTCATGTATGTGAGGAATAGTTCCAAGAAACGAAAGTACACGATAGTTTGTTTGTACGAGATCTTGTGATGGGTCCTTGTATGTGTGTTCTTTGTAGGTACAATGGTTGTATCAATAGTAGGGATGTCCACATCATGCTCCCCTTCTTGAATTGAAGTCGTCCTCGACGCAATCTCATCTTCCTCACCAAAGTAAGGCTTCAAATCTGCAATGTTAAATGTAGGACTAACCGTACCAAAGTCTGCATGCAACTCAAGTTTATATGCATTATCATTGATTTTCTCTAACACCTTAAAGGGACCAGCAACACGTGGCATTAACTTAGACTTGCGTAAATCAGGAAAACGATCTTTACGCAAATGTAACCAAACAAGATCGCCAACATCAAACACAACATGCTTTCTCCCTTTATCCCAGCAAGTTTATACTTAGCATTCATGTGTTCAATGTTATCTTTAGTAGTCTTATGCAAGTTTAATATCATTTCAGCGCGTTGTGTAGCATCCAAATTATGTTGCACCGAAGAAGGTAAAGGCAATAAATCAATAGGTGCACGAGGAACAAAACCATACACAATCTCAAATGGGCACATCTTTGTGGTAGAATGCAGCGAACGATTATAAGCAAAATCTATGAGGTAAACACTCTTCCCACAATTTTAAGTTCTTCTTTAAAACAGCTCGTAACATAGTAGACAAAGTTCTATTTACTACTTGGTTTGACCATCAGTTTGGGGATGACATGTAGTACTAAAGAGCAATTTAGTCCCCAACTTAGCCCATAAACATCTCCAAAAGTGGCTAAGAAATTTAGTATCACGATCAGAGACAATAGTATTTGGCACACCATGCAAACGGACAATTTCACGAAAGAACAAATCAGCAATATGCGCAACATCATCCGTTTTATGACAAGGAATAAAGTGTGCCATCTTAGAAAACCGATCCACAACAACAAAAATACTATCCCTCCCCTTCTGTGTTCGTGGCAATCCCAAAACAAAGTCCATAGAAATATCCTCCCAAGGAACACTAGGAACAGGAAGAGGCATATATAAACCATGTGGATTAAGGCGAGACTTAGCTTTTTGACAAGTAGTGTAGCGTGCCACAAATCTCTCAACATCTCGACGCATACGTGGCCAAAAGAAGTGTGCAGCAAGAACATCCTCCGTCTTCTTGACACCAAAGTGTCCCATCAATCCTCCTCCATGCGCCTCCTGCAACAACAAAAGACGAACAGAGCTATCTGGAATGCATAGCTTGTTAGCACGGAACACAAATCCATCATTGAAGACGAACTTGTTCCAAGTTCTACCATCTCTACAATTCTGCAACACATCTTTAAATTCAGCATCATGCACATATTGTTCCTTAATAGTTTCCAAGCCAAATATTTTGAAGTCAAGTTGAGATAACAAAGCATAACGGCGTGACAAAGCATCAGCAATAATGTTATCTTTACCCTTTTTGTGTTTGATAACATAAGGAAAAGACTCAATAAATTCAACCCACTTTGCATGACGATGATTCAACTTAGCTTGACTACGAGTATGCTTCAAAGATTCATGATCAGAATGAATAACAAACTCTTTAGGCCATAGATAATGTTGCCAAGTTTCTAATGTCCGAACCAACGCATATAATTCTTTATCATAAGTAGAATAGTTCAGACTAGCCCCACTCAATTTCTCACTAAAATATGCAACAGGTTTTCCCTCTTGTAATAACACCCCTCCCAAACCAATTCCACTAGCATCACATTCAAGCTCAAAAGTCTTAGTAAAATCAGGAAGTTGGAGTAAGGGAGCATGTGTTAGCTTATATTTCAATATGACGAAGGCCTGTTGTTGTGCATCGCCCCAAACAAAGGGCACATCCTTCTTGGTAAGCTCATTCAGCAAAGTCTTTGACAAAGCGCCTATAAAAACCAGCGAGGCCAAGAAAACTCCTCACTTGTGTGACCGTCTTGGGCTGCGGCCAATTCTCAATAGCTTCAATCTTGGCTGGATCCACTTCAATACCCTGTGATGTAACAACATAGCCAAGAAAGCGCCTCGATTGGTGCAAAAGGTGCACTTCTCAAGGTTACCAAACAAACGTGCATCTCGTAAAGCATTGAAAACAGCACGTAAATGGTCCAAATGATCCTCTAAAGATTTGCTATAAATCAGAATATCATCAAAGTAGACTACCACAAAACGTCCAATGAAAGCACGTAAAACTTCGTTCATTAATCTCATGAAAGTGCTAGGTGCATTAGTTAAACCAAACGGCATTACTAACCACTCATATAAACTGAACTTAGTTTTAAATGTTGTTTTCCATTCATCGCCTAATTTCATACGAATCTGTTGGTAACCACTACGCAAATCAACTTTAGAAAACATGGTAGAGCCACTCAATTCATCAAGCATGTCATCTAAACGTGGAATAGGATGACGATATCGAATAGTAATATTATTAATAGCTCTACAATCAGTACACATGCGCGAAGAACCATCTTTCTTAGGTACCAAAATAATAGGAACAGCACAAGGACTAAGGGACTCACGAATATGATCTCTGTCGAGGAGTTCCTGAATTTTGCGTTGTATCTCCTTTGTCTCCTCTGGATTGGTTCTATATGGCGCGTGGTTGGGCAACATGGCACCAGGAATTAGATCAATTTGATGCTCAATTCCTCTCATAGGAGGTAGTCCTGGTGGCAACTCAGCGGGAAAGACGTCCTCATATTCCTGCAAAAGGTTAGCAACAGCGGGTGGCAAAGAAGGAGGCATATCCTCAAATGAAAACAAAACCTCTTTGCAGACAATTGCATAACATTGAGTATTGTTTACATCTAGTTCAGCAATATCAATTTTATTTGCAAGCATACATGGACTCTTCAAACGAATTTCAGTAGCATGTGTAGAATCAGATTTAGTGTTCTTTGGTGGTATAAAATCGGCAGCAACAATCTGATTCTCACTTTTATTTTTCTCCTCAGTTTTTGCTCTACTAGCTCTAGCAAGATCATCTTTTAAAATTAGTTCGGGAGTCATAGGTTTTAGACCAATTTTCTTTCCATTATGCATAAGAGAATAGTAATTAGTTTTACCATTATGAACAGATTCTCTATCAAATTGCCATGGTCTACCAAGTAACAAAGAACAAGCTTGCATAGGTACAACATCACAAGCAACAAAATCAGAATATGTACCAATAGTAAAATGCACGCGTACCGTTCTTTTTACCTTGATCTTGCGAGAACTCTCAAACCATTGGATGTAATATGAATGTGGGCGTTGTCAAGTTGGAAGCGCAAGCTACTCTACCATGTCAACACTGGATAGATTATTACAACTCCCTCCATCGATGATGATCCGTATAGCTCTTTCCTTTACAACACCACGTGTTTGGAACAGGTTGTGGCGTTGATCTTGGTCAGATTTTCTCAATTGCACACTCAACACACGTTGTGTAATTAAGCTCTTGTATTGATCAGCAGCTTCAGCTCCCATTACCTCTGGCTCTTCATCAGCATCAGAATTGTCTCCATCTCGAGCAGAAATAAGGGCTAGTGTATCTTCATCAAAGTCACTCGCTGAATCGTATTGACCGTCTTCGCGCACCATCATCACACGTTGTGTTGTGCAATGTCGCTCAATATGACCAAAACCCCAGCACTTGCGGCACTGTATATCCTTTGTCTTACCCGTGGAAGCCATAGAAGATGCACTACGAGCAGGAGCATTGGATGATGGTGGAGAAGCAGCTGGAAATCTTGTGGTGGCCTTGGATGTGGTAGTAGCTGGAGGCGAATCACGAGGAGGCGCCGATTGTCGGGATGTCCAAGTGGATGTGCGACCTGCAGAATTATTAGTCCTCCTCCATGGTGTTTGGCGATCCTGCACTTCACGTTCAGCTTTGCAAGCAAGATGAAACAAAAGAGTGATAGAATTATATTCCTTATAATCTAATATGTCTTTGAATGTCCTTGTTTAATCCACCAAAGAAAGCGTGCAAGCATTTGTTCATTAGATTCAACAAGACCACACCTAACCATCCCGTTTGCAATTCTGATAATACTCTTCTCTGAAATTTTTTTCCTTGCTCTAAGCGTGTCGATTTTTTAGTAAATCACGTTGATAAGTGGGAGGTACAAAAGCGAACACGCATAGCAGTTTTAAAGCAGTCAAGTACTAGGAATAGTAGTAGGATTTAGCGACAATACTCGGACCACCAAAGGAAGCAAATTTAGTAAATTCACATGTAGCAAAGACTAACACGCATATTCTCGGGATATTTTAAGCAGGCAAAGCGTTGTTCTACTTCCATCTCCCATGTAAGATATGCATCGATTATATTTACCCTCAAAAGATGGAAAATTTAATTTAAGCTTTGCAACATGATCATCATCACGCATCGGTGGCGGCGTTGCGTAGTAATGTCGGGGCGACCGGTACTGTGGAGGTTGTTCAACCTCCTCGTCAAACAGATCGTCATCGTCGGGTAGTAGTACCCGTCGTTACATCCCCAATGTCGCGGAAGAAATGTCGAGAACGTCGATCGGCGATGGCCGCAGAAGTCTGGCGCGGCAACAAACCAGCGATCGCCCGTGATCGGAATGCGCGTGCGCCATGTGTGGGTGCCGGTTGGTGCGGCAATCGGTTGAAGCTCCTTGAACCGAGCGTCAAGCTTGGCGTTGAAGGATTTCTCTAGTCCATCGATCTTGTCCACGGCGTTGGTGAGCTTGGTGTCAAACTCCCGGTAGCGTATCCACGTCTTCGGCGGTGACCAAGAGCGGAGAAGTGGGCATGTAGTTCTTCGTTCGTCATTGTGGCGGGTGGCGAAGTATACATCATGGTTAGTCCTTAAAAAGCACGGTATATAGTGCGGAAATATGGTGGAAATCACGCGTAATCCGTCAAGCAATATACAAAGCTCTTACAAGTTCTTACCAAACGGCGGAAAAGGCGATGTGCAACCACGAGGATCGTGGGTCGAGATTGAACCAAGCGATAACCGGAGTCGAAACACCGCACGTGGAGTATCCGTGGAGCTCGGGAAGGCTTAGCAAGGGGTTAGCAATTATCAAAAGCAATGCAAGTTGAAAGAATGCTCAACGACGGTCTTGTCTTGGTCCTAGGCTAGACCGTACTAGAGACGCGAGCCTAGATCACCAACGATGTCACGACGCGACACAACAAGCACTGTATGATGATATGGCACCCTGAAAAGCGAACCGAGAGGTGAAAAATCACTATGATGGCGAGTGTCTAGAATTGATCTACGGGGTCTAAAAATAGGTTAGCCCCAAAAAAAATTTTGAAATTTTTTATTTTGCTCCGGAAAGCGCAGGCGCCAAAAAAATATTGCTATAACGGCCGATGGAGAAAAGTGATCCCCGGGGTCGAAAAATAGTATAGCGTAAAAATTTTTGGGCGGTTCGGACTCTTTTTTTGCTCTCCTTCTGGAGTTACGACCGGACTCTTAGCGAACACGGAAACAACAAAGAAGGAAAGTCAAAAGAAATAACTAGGAAACAGTAACTCTGCTCGGACTCGTACCGCGGCAGGAAAACTGATCGGATCTGTGTCATGGTAGGAAGGCGGTGGCGGAGTATTAGGGTTTATGGTGGTTGGGTATATGGCGGCGGAATATGGTGGCGGAATATGGTGGCGGTGATCGGCGAGCGTGGCGGTGACTAGTATGATTAGAACTCGAAACTCTAAGGGACGAGACACTAAGACCCGAGAACTCGGCGGCGATGTAGACACAAATTCAACAATGCAAAACTGAAGAGATAATGCGAGGCGTAGATTGGTTATGGGATGGATCTAAACTCTAAGCGTGTTTTGGCTTTTTCGTGGGTTATAGGTAAAACCAGATCTAATCTATAAGCAGTAAAATCTCACCGAGCAACCGAAATCGATACCACTTGATAGGGCAAAGGTGTCCGATCTTTCGATGAGATGGCGATATTCGATTTGGTGGAGTTCGGGCTTGACGATCCGACTGCGTGCGAAACGAGCGCCAATGCAATCGCTAGGCCAATCTCACGGAGGTTACCGATCCTGCGTGAACACGATCGGCTGACCGGAGGGTCTTAATTCCTATCTGAAATCGAGAACAAGTAAGAACCAATATTGCAATCAAGATATTGCGGATTAAGAGGAAAGCTTTATTGAAGAGGTGGTATCATGAATAGGTCCGAAGTACAAGAGGCCTCTGCGACGCTCGAGTCTTGGCGAAGTTGCGACTATGGCTAACTTAATGTCTAAACAAAATCCGAGTCTAGAGGTTAGGCTATGGGGGCGAAAGGTGGGGTTTCGGCCAGCCATGGAAGTGGTGGCGAATCCAACCCTAAAAGTCCTTTTCCTCAAATCTGGACTCTAAACGTGGCTAATTAAAATCTGCGAAAATTACATGGGCTGGCCCAAAATAAAGGTGTCATGACACCATATTAAGCTATGGGAATTAAGTAGTATTGATCTTGAATATTTCGTCCAAGCCTTCTTTCTTCATTATGGTGGCCTCAAAGTTCTGAAATCTTCATCTGTGGCCTTCTCTTGGATCATCACATGCTTGCTGCCATCTCCATGCATGACCATGCTCCAATGCTTGTCCCTCTCATCCATGCTTGGTCCATCATTCCTAAGAGTAAGAAATATATCTGATTTAGGCAGCATCATATTCTCATGTATGTGAGGAATAGTTCCAAGAAACGAAAGTACCTGATAGTTAAGTTGTTTGGCACGAGATCTTGTGATGGGTCCTTGTATGTGTGTTGCTGTAGATATAATGGTTGTATCAATAGTAGGGATGTCCACATCAACGGTCGTTACTACATCAAGGTCTCCAACTTACGCCAAGTCGTCATGGACTCCAAAGGTGAATCCGTTCCTCTATGCGAGCCCACTTCCTACCCTAGTGAATGGTATGCTACTTCATACTCCGTCACATATGCATGATAGGTTCACACCGACCAGTACGGAGGAAAGGGAGGAAGCCCGGAACATCAAGCCCGACAATACGAAGGCTTGGAAGAGGAGGCGGAAGAAGATCGGCGGCATTGCCAGTCCAAGCGGTACTCGGTTGTCGGAACCGTACTACCGCCCCTTCTACGCTCGCTCTTGGCTCCAACGGATGCTCCAAGACATAAGCGGTACTACCGGTCCTAGGCGGTACTCTGGTGACCGGTACTACGGTCCTAAGTCCGTACTAGGTCATGTGTGTGCTCAGCGCCTTTGGTTGGGCCTGACCCATGTATTCCGCTTTACTTACCTATTCCCCTAGTTTATCCCTAAACTACCCTTGTTTAGTGGCTGGCCTATAAATAGAGCCCCCACCCCTCATGTATCCCTTAGTCATAGATGATAGACTAAAGAAAACCCCCATTGTGGAATCTCTAGTTTTGCCTTATCCCCTTTAGCAAGGGGACCGACTATCGTCACCAACCTCGATTGGACTTTGCATCACGCATCCATCGTTGAACAAGGCCTTGGAGTTCGATGTCTCGTCTCCAAGTTGTCAAGACCCTCCCCAAGGTGTTCTTCCCTCTCCGATGTGGATATGAGGGAGCACGTTGAACGATCTTTCCTTGCGAGTATTCTATCGGACCGGTGGCCACCGTTCGGGAGCAATCGGCCTTGTATCGTGTGAGTTTTGCGTGTGTTCATCGCTCCCTTTCCCCTCGCTTTCCCATCGATTTGAGCACGAGATCCGTGAAGATCGGGTACCCAAGAGGTTAACCCCTCCATCAAGCTTCCTCATGGCCTTCCTCCTCTTCGTGCCGCATCGACCTCATACCCGGCGCCCCACTCCCAAACCGCGCCGCGTATTGCACGAACCCGGAAGAGACGAAGGAGATCGAACGTCAAATCAACCAACTCGTCTCCAAAGGTTTGATCCAAGTAAGCACTAGCCCAAGCGCGGTCCCCGTGATTCTAGTTCCAAAAACGGATGATACGTTGCGGTTATGCATGGACTGCCGTCCAATCGATGCTATCACCGTGCTTTATCGACATCCTATACCGCGTCTTGCTGACATGCTTGATGAGTTATGTGGAGCCACTATATTTTCGAAAATTGATCTTCGTAGTGGTTGACATCAAATTCGCATGGCCGAAGGTGATGAGTGGAAAACCGCCTTCAAGACCAAGCTTGGTCTCTATGAATGGTTGGTTATGCCTTTTGGCTTATCTAACGCCCCATCTACCTTCATGCGCCTCATGAACCATATTTTGAGATCTCTCATTGGGAAGAGTGTAGTTGTTTACTTTGATGACATTCTTGTCTATAGCAAGTCACTAGAGGAGCATGTTACTCATGTTAAGGAGGTCCTTCAAATCCTTCATCATGAAAAGCTTTATGCTAATCTCCCAAAGTGCACTTTTGCAAAAGACAAGCTGCTTTTCCTTGGTTTTGTTGTGTCTTCTAATGGCATTGAAGTTGATGTCTCAAAAGTTAAGGACATACGAGATTGGCCCATCCCTACAAATGTTAGTGAACTTCGTAGTTTTCATGGGTTGGCTGGCTTTTACCGTCGCTTTGTGAAAGACTTTTCTACCATTGCTTGCCCCCTCAACGAATTGACCAAGAAAAATGTCACGTTCGTTTGGGGAAAAGCACAACAAAAAGCTTTTGATGAGCTCAAAAAGAGGCTCACCAAAGCACCACTTCTTTCATTGCCGGATTTCACAAAAACCTTTGAGATTGAATGTGACGCTAGTGGTATTGGCATTGGTGGCGTCCTTATGCAAAATGGGCGTCCTATTGCATACCATAGTGAGAAACTTGATGGCGCACGCCTTAACTATCCCATTTATGACAAAGAACTTTTTGCCTTGGTTCGAGTCCTTCAAGTGTGGCAACACTATCTTTGGCCCAAAGAATTTATCATCCATTCCGACCATGAGTCGTTGAAGTATCTTAAGGGCCAAGCCAATTTGAGTAAAAGGCACGCCAAATGGGTTGAGTTCATGGAGTCTTTTCCTTACATTGTCCAATACAAGAAGGGCGAAGAAAATGTGGTAGCGGACGCCTTGTCTCGCAAAAACACAAACCTTCTGTTATGGGGTAACCCCTTGGGGTGGCCCGATCTTTCACGAATTTCCACGGGAAGCGAGGTGATGCAGCCCGTCCTCCGACCGCTACTACATCTACTCCCACGAGCTACCCAAATGGACCCATGACTCGTGCCCGAGCCAAGCTCCTTCAAACTAAGGTGAACTCGCTCCTCTCTTTGTGTGACTTCGACACCCCCTTGGATGGCTTGCTACTTCACACGCAAACTCTGTGCATCATCAGGTACGAAGAAGCCACCATTTGTTGCCAGCGCTAAGCGGTACTACGGTTGGGACGGCCGTACTACCGCTCAAGCGGACCTACCGCCTCCTCCTGGCTCGCCACAGGAAGCACTACCCCATGCCCCAGGCATAGCGGTACTCAGGTCTCAGAATCGGTACTACCGGTGGCAGTACTACCCCCTCCTCGCTGCCACTTCGACGCCTCGACGGAAGCTCCAGGCCCTCAAGCGGTACTACCGCTCGAGCGGTACTCGGTTACCACTTGACTGCCGGTTGCCGGACCGGTACTACCGGTCCTGCCTGACCCTGATCACCTCAGTTCGGCCCTGTGCCTTGTAACCCAACCTATCCTTTATCTCTCCATTCCGAAACTACCCCTGTTTTGTGGCTGGACTATATATAGCCCCCACCCTCTATTGTAAACGTTTAGACTTGGATAATAATAGATATTAAGGAAACCCTTTGAGGACTTATATCTATTGGTCTCATGCTCCTACCAAGGAGCACCGGATTATCCGCCCCCCTCTTGGATCTTGCCTAGTGCGTTCAAGTTGTACAAGGCCTTGGGTTCTCGGTTTCTCGCCCCCAAGTCGTCAAGGTCTCACCAAGCACCTCATCCCCCGTTGTTGGCGTGGAGAGCGAGCTTCGCCCAACACCGATCCTAGGGATTATGTTGGACCGGTTGCCACCGGCGTGAGGAGTAGGCGTGCATCGTGTTTTGGTGTGCGTGTGTTCGTGGTTTTCATCGCCTTCCCCGATTTCATACCCGACCACCTTTCTTCCCCTCGTTCCTCGTGGAATTCGTGAAAGATCGGGCCAACCCCAGGGTTACCCCATAACATATTGGTATCAAGAGCACGGTTGATCACGAATTTCCTCCAATTTTTTTTTCTTTTCTCCACCTTAAAAACGAAAATCCTACCAAAAAGAGCCCAATTTGCCTTCGGATCGATCTCTGGATTTGGTGAGTTTTTCGTGGTTTTGGTCCATAGATCTGTTGCTTTGGGAGTCGATCTATAGCCCCTCTTGTTTCTAGCTCAGCCTTTGATCAGCTTTTTCCACGAATTTGAGGTTTTGGCAAGTTCACCTCGTTCGATCTGTGCCATGCTTGCCCGGTGTGCAAGCGGTACTGCGCTAGTTACGGTACTACCGTAGTACAATGATACTACCGCTCACCGTACTACCTTTGTTACTGGCAGTACTACCGCCGCCACCGCCGTGCTCCTGCCCTTGACGCCTCGTTTCGTTGTTGACCTTTTCCACCTCGCTTGTTCGTGTTTCGCGTGTTTGTCGCCATTTTCACAACAGCTTCCGCATCAACGTCATCCCGCGCTCAACGACACCGCGACACTCGAACATTTTCCCCCACCAACGGTTGCAAGTCGTCAACAATACCAAAGGTATAACTTGCACCACCCATATCTTCCTTTGCGTGTATCTATCCTTTGAGAGCAACTCATTTTGTGTTTGTCTAAGCATTGTGCACTTGCCTTCGGAAAGTGAGAGTTTGACGCCAAATACAAAAGCCACCATAGTAGCATAGCAAGGGAGAAAAAGGAAAAAGAATCAAAAAAAAAAAAAAAGAGAAAAAAAAAGATACATAGTCCCCCAATACAAAGAGAATACCAAGCTTGTAAGCCAAGAAAGAGAGAACAAAGAGCTCGCAACAAGTGCACAAATCTATTGCTTACCCTATTTTGGCAAGCGAGTTGTGGTCTCTCCTTGTGTTGGCACGACAGTAGCGTAGTCTTCGTTAGGACCTTTGTGCTGCTCATTTTCATAGTCGTGCTAACCCGTTTTCTCCACGTGTGTGTTTTCCGTGTTTTGGTAGATCGTATCCTTTTGCTTTTGATCTTTGGTTTGTTACCACGTGGCAATAACCTTTGCTTGGATCGTTTCGTTTGGTTTTCCACAACCCTTACCTTCCACCAAAAGCCTTTAAGAGTTTCTTGCCATTTCACTTTGCACGCTTTTCGGCTCATTTGTGTGGCAATTGGTTTGATATAATCTCAAGGTGAGGTAACAGCTAACTCTCCACACCCTTTCTCTCCATATACAACCATTGTTGGCTTTGCATCATGGGCCAGGGAGAGCCATCCCAACCACCACCACCTCCAGAGGATGATAACCAATTCATGACAAGATGGGACCATTGGAAGATCAGGAGATTTCAACTATCGTTGTGAAGCTCTCGGCGGCGCCAAGATGAACAATTTAGCGAGGCCCGTGTGGAATTCAAGAACATCGACAACCGCTTCGAAGAAGTTCGTGGCCAAATGCATGCCATGCAACACAACCTCGGGCATCAAAATGAAGCTCTTGGTCGTGCACTCGCCTCAACGGATGAGAAGCTCCAACACATCATCGATGGACTCAAGGAAGGACGCTCGCGAATCAAGCTCATCTCGGCACTCATCAAGTGAAACAAGTGCACCTCGCCGTCACGCTTCAAGGCAGGATGGACCCGTTCTTCAATCCATAAGCTCTTCGCAAGTGGTACCATCTCGCGTCCACGCCGCGACATCAAGCTATGATGGTGACCTCTCATAAGACCTCCAGGCGTGAAGCAAACCGACCACAACCAAGGCACTTGGTGATTCAACAAGAGCAACCTCGCAGACCACCACGGCCATCGGCGTCGACACGCTCCTTCAACAACAAGTGCAACTTCCGAAGAGGACGAACAAGATCATCGTCGGCGTGAAGCACTCGAAGATCCTCAAGCGTCATCATAGACATGGCGTCCTCGTCGACAACATAATGGTCATGACGAGCCTCCCTACCAAGAAGAAGAAGAGCAGCCATCGCGCATGTGGCTCGGCGTCCTCCTCGCCACGAGGCGCACGACAATGCTCCTCGACATCACCCACGACAAGAACAAGAGCAAGCTCCACAAGCTCGTCGTGAGGACCATCAACCTCCTCCTCGTCCTCAACCGCGACAACAAAACGAGCAAGCTCCCCAAGCTCGTCGTCCACAACAAGTTCCACCACCAAACGCGGCACCTCAACAACCGCAAGAGGAACGAAACAATCCCCAAGCAAGACATGAGCGCTCGGATGATGATGATGATGACCGCCAAAATCATGGCAACCGCCGCAACCGGAACCGCAATGGAGAAGAAACTTTCGGCAAGCTCAAATTCACCATGCCAAAGTTCACCGGTTCCAATGAGCCCGTAGAATATCTCTCTTGGGAACTCAAGGTCGACAAGATCTTCCGCATGCACAACTATAGCAATGAGAAGATGATGGCCATGGCATCCCTCGAGTTTGATGAGTATGCCAACCTTTGGTGGGAACAAGTCCAACTCGTTCATGAAGCAAAGAAGAGCCTCAATTGCAACTTGGCAAGACATGAAGGCCCATATGAGATCCCGCTTTGTTCCTTCGCACTACACGCGTGACCTCTTCAACAAGCTTCAAACTCTTAGTCAAGGAACAAAGACCGTGGAAGAATATTTCAAGCAAATGGAGCTCAACATGATCCGTGCCAACATTGAGGAACGCGATGAGCAAACAATGGCCCGCTTCCTTAATGGCTTGAACCATCCCATCAAACGCATCACCGAGTTTCAAAAGTACAACAACATGGTTGAGCTTGTGCACATCGCATCAAGGCCGGCGCCAAGTGCAAGAGGACATCAAGTACAACAAGCCAAAGACGTACTTCACCTACAAGCAAGCGCCAACCACTACTCCAACAACACCAAGTGGAAGCTCCCCAAGTACAACCAAGCTTCCCTTCAAGCCAACTATTCCCCAAGGAAAACAGCCCCAAGTGGCAAACAAACACGGATGATCAACCATTCAATGGTGAATGCTACAAGTGTGGAGGCAAAGGGCACAAGTCCAATGCATGTGGAAACAAAAGTTTTGTTCATCCATGACAACGGCGATGAAGAATACTTGAGTGAAGAAGAGTTTGATGCAAGGGTCAAGGAAGCCATGGCAAGGCAACACTTGGAAGAGGACCAAGAACTTCTTGTGTGTGAGCATGGCGCAAGTCCATCGCTTGTGGTCACAAGGGTCTTGACTACCCAAGCCAATGGAAATGAAGACCAACGCTCGAACATCTTCCAAACTCGTCTTGGCATCAATGGGAAGTCCATCAAAGTTGTCATCGATGGAGGAAGTTGCCACAACCTCGCAAGCACGGAATTGTGTGAAACTCAACCTCACCCTTCACCCACATAGACACTCCCTACCATATCCAATGGCTAAGTGACCAAGGATCCACAAGATCAAGCACACCGTTTGGTGGCGTTCTCCATTGGACACTACAAGGACACGGTGGAATGTGGCGTGGTTCCAATGACGGTTTGTCACATGTTGCTCGGAAGGCCGTGGCAATATGACAAGTGTGCTTTGCATAATGGTCACTCAAACACCTACACTTTCAAATGGCTTGATAAAACTTGTGTGTTGCAACCAATGACTCCTAGCCAAATAATTGCGGACAATGCAAAGGCTTTAGCGAGGGCGCAATACGCAAAAACACCTTGTGAGAAGAGTGGTGAGCGAGAGAACCACACCATAGTGAGTGAGAGCTACAAGCCAAACTCGAGCGGAAAAACTAAGAGTGTTCTTCTTGCCACCAAAATTGAGATGAGAGAAGTGAGGAACAACCCATCCATCTTGCACTACGTCCTCGTATGCAAGGGACTAGCGCAAGGAACTAATGACTTGACAAATATTCCTCCTTTGATGGCTGTTTTGCAGGAATTCCAAGATGTATTTCCCGAAGAGCTTCCTCATGGCCTTCCTCCTCTTCGTGGAATCGAGCACCGTATCGACCTCATACCCGGCGCACCACTACCAAACTGGCGCGTATCGCAAACCGGAAGAGACAAAGGAGATCGGCGTCAAATCAACCAACTCGTCTCAAAGGTTTGATCCAAGTAAGCACTAGCCCAAGCGCGGTTCCCGTGATCCTAGTCCGAAAAGCGGATGATACGTTGCGGTTATGCATGGACGCCGTCAATCAATGCTATCACCGTGCGTTATCGACATCCTATACCGCGTCTTGATGACATGCTTGATGAGTTATGTGGAGCCACTATATTTTCGAAAATTGATCTTCGTAGTGGCTACCATCAAATTCGCATGGCTGAAGGTGATGAGTGGAAAACCGCCTTCAAGACCAAGCTTGGTCTATATGAATGGTTGGTTATGCCTTCTGGCTTATCCAATGCCCCATCGACCTTCATGCGCCTCATGAACCATATTTTGCGGTCACTCATTGGAAAGAGTGTAATTGTTTACTTTGATGACATTCTTGTCTATAGCAAGTCACTAGAGGAGCATGTTACTCATGTTAAGGAGGTCTTACAAATCCTTCGTCATGAAAAGCTTTATGCTAACCTCCCCAAGTGCACTTTTGCAAGAGACAAGCTGATTTTCCTTGGTTTTGTCGTGTCTTCTAATGGCATTGAAGTTGATGTATCAAAAGTCAAGGACATACGAGATTGGCCCACACCTACAAATGTTAGTGAACTTCGTAGTTTTCATGGGTTGGCTGGCTTTTACCTTCGCTTTGTGAAAGATTTTTCCACAATTGCTTGCCCCCTCAACGAATTGACCAAGAAGAATGTCACGTTCGTTTGGGGAAAAGCACAACAAAAGGCTTTTGATGAGCTCAAAAGGAGGCTCACCGAAGCACCACTTCTTGCATTGCCGGATTTCACAAAAACCTTTGAGATTGAATGTGACGCTAGTGGTATTGGCATTGGTGGCGTCCTTATGCAAAATGGGTGTCCTATTGCTTACCATAGTGAGAAACTTGATGGCGCACGCCTCAATTATTCCATTTATGACAAAGAACTTTTTGCCTTGGTTCGTGTTCTTCAAGTGTGGCAACACTATCTTTGGACCAAAGAATTTATAATCCATTCCGACCATGAGTCGTTGAAGTACCTTAAGGGCCAAGCCAACTTGAGTAAAAGGCACGCAAAGTGGGTTGAGTTTATGGAGTCTTTTCCTTACATTGTAAAATACAAGAAGGGCAAAGAAAATGGTAGCGACGCCTTGTCTCAAAACCACAAGCCTTCTTACACGACTCGAAGTCAATGTTTTGGGTCTTGAGGACATCAAATCTTTATGCGTCAGATTCTTTCTTTGGACCAATATTTGCACAATGTTCAATAGACAAAGGATTGCGATTTCTATTTGCACAAGGGTTTTCTTTTCAAACAAAACAAGCTTTGCATTGAAATCCTCTCTCCAACTTTTGCTTCTTCAAGAGTCCCATGGTGGAGGCCTTATGGGTCACTTTGGCCGTGACAAGACATATGACATGCTCTCCACTCACTACTTTTGGCCAAAGATGAGCCGACGTGGAGCGCCACGTTCAACGATGCACTACATGTATCCAAGCTAAGTCTAAGTCCAACCCCTTTGGTCTTTATATGCCATTGCCTATTCCTCATGCACCTTGGTCGGACATTAGCATGGACTTTGTATTAGGCTTGCCTCGATCTAAACATGGTCACGATTCCATATTTGTAGTCGTGGATCGCTTTTCAAAAATGGCACATTTCATTCCGTGCCATAAGACCGATGATGCTTCACATGTCGCAAACTTGTTTTTCAGGGAAATAATTCGGCTACACGGCGTGCCATGAACAATCGTCTCCGACCGTGACGTAAAATTCATGAGCTACTTCTGGAAGACCCTCATGGCCAAGCTCGGCATCAAGCTCCTATTCTCGTCGCCTCATCCTCAAACCGATGGACAAACCGAGGTAGTCAATCGAAGTCTTGGCACACTTCTCGGGTGTTGATAAAGAAGAACCTTAAAGGCGGAGGAATGCATTCCACACGCCGAAGTTCGGCCACAACCGCCCAAGCACTCCACCACCATGAGGAGCCCGTTCATGATCGTCTATGGATTCGAGCCTCTACCACGCTCGATATCCTTCCACTTCCACTTCATGAACGTGCCAATATGGCTGTTGTCAAGCGTGCCCAAGCAATGATGAAACTCCATGAAGACACACGAGCTACTATCGAGCAACAAGTCCTTCGCCAAGCATCAAGGCTAAACAAGACCAAGAAAGAGATGATCTTTGATGAGGGCGACCTTGTATGGATACACTTGAGTAAAGACCGCTTCCCCAAGGAACGCGACTCCAAGCTAAAGCCACGAGGCGACGGACCATTCAAGGTGCTCAAAAGGATAAACAACAACGCTTATGTGATCGATATACCAACATCGAAGTATCTTGTGAGCTCGACATTCAATGTCAAGGACCTCTCACCCTATGTTATGGGGTAACCATGGGGTTGGCCCGATCTTTCACGAATTCCACGAGGAACGAGGGGAAGCGAGGTGGTCGGGTATGAAATCGGGGAAGGCGATGAAAACCACGAACACACACACACCAAAACACGATACACGCCTACTCCTCACGCCGGTGGCAACCGGTCCAACATAATCCCTAGGATCGGTGTTGGTGAGCTCGCTCTCTCCACGCCAACAATGGGGATGAGGTGCTTGGTGAGACCTTGACGACTTGGGGCGGCAGGAAACCCAAGGCCTTGTACAACAGGAACGCACTAGGCAAGATTCAAGAGGGGTGGATAATCCGGTGCTCCTTGGCGGAGCATGAGACCAATAGATATAAGTCCTCAAAGGGTTTCCTTAATATCTATTATTATCCAAGTCTAGCGCTTACAATAGAGGTGGGGCTATATATAGTCCAGCCACATAATGAGGTAGTTTCGGAATGAAAAGATAAATTATAAGTTGGGTTACAAGGCACAGGCGAATCAAGCGATCAGGTCTGGCGGGACCGGTAGTACCGATCCAGAGAACCGGTAATGCCGTGGTACCGCTTGAGGGCCTAGGGCTTCCGTCGAGGCGTCGATGGCGGCGGTAGGAGGCAGTAATGCAAGCCACCGGTAGTCTGGGTTGTAGACCGGTAGTACCGCTGGCTTCAAGCGTGGAGTGGGCGTCTGTGGCGGCGGTAGGGGAGGCTGGGACCGCTTGGGCGGTAGTGCCGGTCGTCCCAACCGGTAATCTGCTATGTCTGCAAATGGTGGCTTCTTACTGATGATGCATGAGTTTGCGTGTGAAGTAGCAAGCCATCCAAGGGTGTCGAAGTCACACAAGGAGAGGCGAGTTCACCTTAGTTTGAAGGAGTTTGGCTCGGGCGAGTCATGGGTCCTTGGGTAGCTCGTGGGGAGTAGATGTAGTAGCGGTCGTGGGGCCAGTGCATCGACTCCCTTGGGAAAGAGTCCTCGACTCTTCAATCGTCAGAACGTCCTCTTCGCCATGGTAGGGTGAGAGGTCCTTGACATTAAATGTCGAGCTCACAAGATACTTCGATGTTGGTATATCGATCACATAGGCGTTGTTGTTGATCCTCTTTAGCACCTTGAATGGTCCATCGCCTCGTGGCTTTAGTTTGGAATCGCGTTCCTTGGGGAAGCGCTCTTTACTCAAGTGTATCCATACAAGGTCGCCCTCATCAAAGATCATCTCTTTCTTGGTCTTGTTTTGCTTTGATGCCTGGCGAAGGACTTGTTGCTCGATAGTAGCTCGTGTGTCGTCATGGAGTTTCATCATTGCTTGGGCACGCTTGGCAACGTCCATATTGGTACGTTCATGAAGTGGAAGTGGAAGGATATCGAGCGGTGAGGCTCGAAGCCATAACGATCATGAACGGGCTCCTCATGGTGGTGGAGTGCTTGGCGCGGTTGTAGGCGAACTTCGGCGTGTGGAATGCATTCCTCCGGTCTTTAAGGTTCTTCTTTATCAACACCGGAGAAGTGTGCCAAGACTTGATTGGCGACCTCGGTTTGTCCATCGGTTTGAGGATGCGAGGCGAGAAGAGGAGCTTGATGCGAGCTTGGCCATGAGGGTCTTCGAAGTAGCTCATGAATTTTACGTCATGATCGGAGACGATTGTTCTTAACGCTGTGTGGCGAATTTTTTCCCTGAAAAACAAATTTGCCACATGTGAAGCATCATCGGTCATATGGCACGGAATGAAATGTGCCATTTTCGAAAAGCGATCCACCACTACAAATATGGAATCATGACCATGTTTCGATCTAGGCAAGCCTAACACAAAGTCCATGCTAATGTCCGACCAAGGTGCATGAGGAATAGGAAATGGCATATAAAGACCAAAGGGGTTGGACTTGGACTTAGCTTGGATACATGTAGTGCATCGTTGAACGTGGCGCTCCACGTCGCGCTTCATCTTTGGCCAAAAGTAGTGATTGGAGAGCATGTCATATGTCTTGTCACGGCCAAAGTGACCCATAAGGCCTCCACCATGGGACTCTTGAAGAAGAAAAAGTTGGAGAGACGATTTCGGAATGCAAAGCTTGTTTTGTTTGAAAAGAAAACCCTTGTGCAAATAGAAATCGTCAATCCCTTTGTCTATTGAACATTGTGCAAAGATTGGTCCGAAGAAAGAATCGGACGCGTACAAAGATTTGATGTCCTCAAGACCCAAGACATTGACTTCGAGTCGTGTAAGAAGGCTTGTGTTTTTGCGAGACAAGGCGTCCGCTACCACATTTTCTTTGCCCTTCTTGTATTTGACAATGTAAGGAAAAGACTCCATAAACTCAACCCATTTTGCGTGCCTTTTACTCAAGTTGGCTTGGCCCTTAAGATACTTCAACGACTCATGGTCGGAATGGATGATAAATTCTTTGGGCCAAAGATAGTGTTGCCACACTTGAAGAACACGAACTAAGGCAAAAAGTTCTTTGTCATAAATTGGATAATTGAGGCGTGCGCCATCAAGTTTCTCACTATGGTAAGCAATAGGACGCCCACTTTGCGTAAGGACGCCACCAATGCCAATACCACTAGCGTCGCATTCAATCTCAAAGGTTTTTGTAAAATCCGGTAAAGCAAGAAGTGGTGCTTCGGTGAGCCTCTTTTTGAGCTCATCAAAAGCCTTTTGTTGTGCTTTTCCCCAAACGAACGTGACATTCTTCTTGGTCAATTCGTTGAGGGGGCAAGCAATTGTGGAAAAATATTTCACAAAGCGACGGTAAAAGCCAGCCAACCCATGAAAACTACGAAGTTCACTAACATTTGTAGGGGTGGGCCAATCTCGTATGTCCTTGACTTTTGAGACATCAACTTCAATGCCATTGGAAGACACAACAAAACCAAGGAAAATCAGCTTGTCTCTTGCAAAAGTGCACTTGGGGAGGTTAGCATAAAGCTTTTCATGACGAAGGATTTGTAAGACCTCCTTAACATGAGTAACATGCTCCTCTAGTGACTTGCTATAGACAAGAATGTCATCAAAATAAACAACTACACTCTTTCCAATGAGGGTTCGCAAAATATGGTTCATGAGGCGCATGAAGGTAGATGGGGCATTGGATAAGCCAAAAGGCATAACCAACCATTCATAGAGACCAAGCTTGGTCTTGAAGGGTTTTCCACTCATCACCTTCCGCATGCGAATTTGATGGTAGCCACTACGAAGATCAATTTTCGAAAATATAGTGGCTCCACATAACTCATCAAGCATGTCATCAAGGCGGGATAGGATGTCGATAGCACGGTAATAGCATTGATTGAATGGCGTCCATGCATAACCATAACGTATCATCCGTTTCGGGACTAGGATCACGGAACGCTTGGGCTAGTGCTTACTTGGATCAAACCTTTGGAGACGAGTTGGTTGATTTGGCCTTCGATCTCCTTTGTCTCTTCCGGGTTTGTGCACGTCGCTGTGGTTTGGTAGTGGTCTTGTAGGGTATGAGGTCGTCGGTGCTCGATTCCACGAAGAGGAAGGCCATGAGGAAGCTCTTCGGGAAATACATCTTGGAATTCCTGCAAAACAGCCATCAAAGAAGGAGGAATATTTGTCAAGTCATTAGTTCCTTGCGCTAGTCCCTTGCATACGAGGACGTAGTGCAAGATGGATGGGTTGTTCCTCACTTCTCTCATCTCACTTTTGGTGGCAAGAAGAACACTCTTAGTTTTTCCGCTCGAGTTTGGCTTGTAGCTCTCACTCACTATGGTGTGGTTCTCTCGCTCACCACTCTTCTCACAAGGTGTTTTTGCGTATTGCGCCCTCGCTAAAGTCTTTGCATTGTCCGCAATTATTTGGCTAGGAGTCATTGGTTGCAATACACAAGTTTTATCAAGCCATTTGAAAGTGTAGGTGTTTGAGTGACCATTATGCAAAGCACACTTGTCATATTGCCACGGCCTTCCGAGCAACATGTGACAAACCGTCATTGGAACCACGTCACATTCCACTGTGTCCTTGTAGTGTCCAATGGAGAGCGTCAGAGACGGTGTGCTTGATCTTAGCGGATCCTTGGTCACTTAGCCATTGGATATGGTAGGTGTCTATGTGGGTGAAGGGTGAGGTTGAGTTTCTCACACAATTAGTGCTTGCGAGGTTGTGGCAACTTCCTCCATCGATGACAACTTTGATGGACTTCCCATTGATCTTGCACGAGTTTGGAAGATGTTGACGTTGGTCTTCATTTTCATTGGCTTGGGTAGTCAAGACCCTTGTGACCACAAGCGATGGACTTGCGTCATGCTCACACACAAGAAGTTCTTGGTCCTCTTCCAAGTGTTGCCTTGCCATGGCTTCCTTGACTCTTGCATCAAACTCTTCTTCACTCAAGTATCCTTCATCGCCGTTGTCATGGATGAACAAAACTTTTTGTTTCCACATGCATTGGACTTGTGCCTTGCCTCCACACTTGTAGCATTCACCATTGAATGGTTGATCATCCGTGTTTGTTTGCCACTTGGGGCTGTTTTCCTTGGGGAATAGTTGGCTTGAAGGAAGCTTGGTTGTACTTGGGGAGCTTCCACTTGGTGTTGTTGGAGTAGTGGTTGGCGCTTGCTTGTAGGTGAAATCGTCTTTGGCTTGTTGTACTTGATGTCCTCTTGCACTTGGCGTTCGGCCTGGGAGTCGATGTGCACAAGCTCAACCATGTTGTTGTACTTTTGGAACTCGGTGATGCGTTTGATGGGATGGTTCAAGCCATTAAGGAAGCGTGCCATTGTTTGCTCATCTCGCTCTTCAATGTTGGCACGTATCATGTTGAGTTCCATTTGCTTGAAGTACTCTTCCACGGTCTTTGTCCCTTGACTAAGCGTTTGAAGCTTGTTGAAGAGGTCACGCGTGTAGTGTGAAGGAACAAAGCGGGATCTCATATGAGCCTTCATATCTTGCCAAGTGGCGATTGGAGGCTCTTCTTTTTTTCATGACGATTTGGACTTGTTCCCCAAGGTTGGCATACTCATCAAACTCGAGGGATGCCATGGCCATCATCTTCTAATTGCTATAATTGTGCATGCAGAAGATTTTGTCGACCTTGAGTTCCCAAGAGAGATATTCCTCGGGCTCATTGGAACCGGTGAACTTGGGCATGGTGAATTTGAGCTTGCCGAAAGTTTCTTCTCCATTGCGGTTCGGTTGTGTCGGTTGCCATTATTTTGGCGGTCATCATCATCATCAGAGCTCTCATGTCTTGCTTGGTGATTGTTGCGATGCTCGCGTGGTTGTTGAGGTGCCTCGTTTGGTGGAGGAACTTGTTGTTGACGGCGAGCTTGGGAGCGTGCTCGTTTTCTTATCGCGGATGCGGAGGAGGAGGTTGATGGTCCTCACGGCGCTTGGGGAGCAGCTCTTGCTCTTGTTGTGGTTGATGGCGAGGAGCATTAGCTTGCGCCATGTGGCGAGGACGTCGGCCGTATGCGCCATGGTGCTCTTCTTCTTGGTGTAGGGAGGCTCGTCATGACCATTATGTTGGCGACGAGGATGCTCATGTCGATGATGGCCTTGGAGGATCTTGAGTGCTTCACGTCGACGATGATCTTGTTCGTCCTCTTCGGAGTTTCACTTGTTGTTGAAGGGCGTGTCGGCGTCGATGTCCGTGGTGGTCTATGCGAGGTTGCTCTTGTTGAATCACCGGTGCCCTTGGTTGTGGTCGGTTTGCCTCACGTCTTGGAGGTCTTGGAGAGGTCACCATCATAGCTTGATGTCGGCGTGGCGGAGATGGTACCACTGCGAAGAGCTCATGGATTGAAGAACGGGTCCATCCGGTGCCTTGAAGCGTGTGGCGAGGTGCACTTGTGTCACTTGATGAGTCGAGATGAGCTTGATTCAGCGAGCATGTCCTTGCGAGTCCACGATGATGTGTTGCACTTCTCATCCGTTAAAGCGAGTGCGGCCAGAGCTTCATTTTGATGCAGGGTTGTGTTGCATGGCATGCATTTGTACGGACTTCTTGAAGCGGTTGTCGATGTTCTTGAATTCCACGGGCCTCGCTAAATTGTTCATCTTGGCGCCGCTCGAGAGCTTCTAGCGATAGTTGAATTCTCCTCGGATCTTCCAATGGTCCCATCTTGTCATGAATTGGTTATCATCCTCTGGAGGTGGTGGTGGTTGGGATGGCTCTCCATGCACATCCATGATGCAAAGCCAACAATGGTTGTATATGGAGAGAAAGGGTGTGGAGAGTTAGCCTTTTACCTCACCTTGGAGATTATATCAAACCAATTGCCACACAAATGAGCGTGCAAAGTGAAATGGGAAGAAACTCTCAAAGGCTTTTGGTGGAAGGTAAGGGTTGTGGAAAACCAAGCGAAGCGATCCAAGCAAAAGGTTATTGTCCCTCGTGGTAAAGAACCAAAGATCAAAAGCAAAAGGATACGATCTACAAAAACACGGAAAACACACGTGGAGAAAGCGGGGTTATACGACTATGAAAATGAGCACAAAAGGTCCTAACGAA
This sequence comes from Avena longiglumis, assembly GCA_030063025.1. NCBI lineage: Eukaryota > Viridiplantae > Streptophyta > Magnoliopsida > Poales > Poaceae > Avena > Avena longiglumis. The sequence goes on along the minus strand of CP125976.1, from coordinate 339,632,696 downwards.
GACTACGCTCGGCTGTCGTGCCAACACAAGGAGAGACCACAACTCGTTTGCCAAAAGAGGGTAAGCAATAGATTTGTGCACTTGCCGCGGAGCGCTCTTTATTCTCTCTTTCTTGGCTTACAAGCTTGGTATTCTCTTTGTATTGGGGGACTATGTATCTTTTTCTCTTTGTATTGAAAGGCTGAGCTAGAAACAAGAAGGGTTATAGATCGACTCCCAAAGCAACAGATCTATGGACCAAAACCACGAAAAACTCACCAAATCCAGAGATCGATCCGAAGGCAAATTGGGCTCTTTTTGGTAGGATTTTCGTTTTTAAGGCGGAGAAAAGAAAAAATTGGAGGAAATTCGTGATCAACCGTGCTCTTGATACCAATATGTTATGGGGTAACCCTGGGGTTGGCCCGATCTTTCACGAATTCCACGAGCGAGGAAGCGAGGTGGTCGGGTATGAAATCGGGAAGGCGATGAAAACCACGAACACACACACAAAACACGATACCGCCTACTCCTCACGCCGTGTGGCCGGTCCAACATAATCCCTAGGATCGGTGTTGGTGAGCTCGCTCTCACGCCAACAACGGGGATGAGGTGCTTGGTGAGACCTTGGCGACTTGAGGCGGAAACCGAGAACCCAAGGCCTTGTACAACAGGCAGCACTAGGCAAGATTCAAGAGGGGTGGATAATCCGGTGCTCCTTGGCGGGGAGCATGAGACCAATAGATATAAGTCCTCAAGGGGTTTCCTTAATATCTATTATTATCCAAGTCTAGCAGCTTACAATAGAGGGTGGGGCTATATATAGTCCAGCCACATTGAGGGTAGTTCGGAATGAAAAGATAAATTATAAGTTGGGTTACAAGGCGGGGCCGGCCCAGGCGATCGAGTGGCGGGACCGGTGTACGGTCCGGCAACGGTAATACCGTTGGTCGGTGATACCGCTTCGAGGCAGTAATCCGCTTGAGGGCCTAGGGCTTCGTCGGGCGTCGATGGCGGTAGGAGGCGGCGGTAATCTGCCACCGGTAGTACCGGTTGTAGGACGGTAGTCTCTGGCCACGAGGCGTGGAGTGGGCGTCTGTGGCGGCGGTAGGGGCGGTAGGGACCGCTTGGGCGGTAATGCGGTCGTCCCAACCGTAATCTTGCTTCTGGCGGCGGTGGCTTCTTCGTACTGATGATGCCTGAGTTTGCGTGTGAAGTAGCAAGCCATCAAGGGTGTGTCGAAGTCACACAAGGAGAAAGCGAAGTTCACCTTAGTTTGAAGGAGTTTGGCTCGGGCGCGAGTCATGGGTCCGCTTGGGTAGCTCGTGGGAGTAGATGTAGTAGCGGTCGTAGGACGGGCTGCATCACCCTACCATGGCGAAGAGGAAGTTGTGACGGTTGAAGAGTCGAGGACGACTCTTTCCCAAGGGGGGGGAGCTGATGCAGCCCGTCCACCGACCGCTACTACATCTACTCCCACGAGCTACCCAAATGGACCCATGACTCGTGCCCGAGCCAAGCTCCTTCAAACTAAGGTGAACTTCCCTCTGTGTGACTTGACATCTTGGATGGCTTGCTACTTACACGGCGTGCATCATCAGTCTGGGCTGTAATCTGGGTGGTCTGACCCATAAGCTTTCTGAAAGCGGTGGGCGGGAAGAAGGGATGAAAACCACGAACACACACACATGAAAACACGGTACTGCGCCGATATCTCACGCGGTGGCAGCGGTCCAACATAATCTCTAGGATCGGTGTTGGTAGCTCTCTCTCCACGCGGGGGCCAGGGGGACGAGGTGCTTGGTGAGACCTTGATGACTTGAGGCGGCAGAGAACCTAAGGCCTTGTACAACAGGCACTAGGCAAGATCCAAGAGGAGGTGGACAATAGGTGCTCCTTGGTAGGAGCATGAGACCAATAGATTGAAAGATCCTCAAAGGGTGTCCTTAATCTATTATTATCCAAGTCTAGGGTTTACATATGGGTGGGGCTATATATAGGGCCAGCCACATAAGCAAGTGGTTGGAATAAAATTGGAAGTTTAGGCGAATTTGGGGTTACATGGGCCGGCCCAAAGGCTTTAACATGCTGGCGGCATCGATCAGGAGACTCGGTCGATCCCGGACCCGTCTCGGAGGGCTCTGGCATCTGGGCTTGGGTCTCGTGCGGGCGGAGGAACCGGAGACTCGGTGTAGGAGGCCAGGAGACTCGGTCTACCGAGACTCCGGTGTGTGTATTCTGACATCTTCTTCTCTGGTCTGCTTCCTTGGTGGTCTGCTTCCTTGGTAGCTTTCTCAATTTTGGAGAGTTTGATGATTGCCATGATAAGCATGTTCCCCACTTGCATACTCACCATGCATCTATTTCATACTTAATTGACATTAATGGTGATGTGCACAAGAAGAATCGTCATGATGGATGTGTATCTCTACCATGCACCTACGTTCTTCCTTTTGTGTTTGATGTGTGTAGGTACCCGCATTATCATGTCGACCTCGGTTGAGCACGAGTTGACAAAAAGAGCTCTTGAGCATCCACAAGTGAGTTCAAGATCGAACCCGGCTCGATACCTTTTCCATGCTTTGCATCTTTCATGTTGGCAAAATGCTCTTTCATATGGTTTGATTGCAAGCATGTTGATGGTATTATCTCACCTTGTGACATTCATGCTTCTTAGCTTTTAGATAATGATGCTTTTGTGTTGCAACAAAATGTTGAACATTTTCTCTTTTCGATGTTTTGGGTGCAACCACAATTCCATTAAAACATGAATTGTCATGAGAGCTTCAAGAATCTCGTCTTGTTGTTGCAACAAACATCGGACCACTTGCTCTTTCATTTGGTTTGTTTGCAAACCACGTTACTTTAGCTTCAGCTTGGGATCCTCATTTTCCCATGAAATTTGCTTTTAATGATTTGTGTGTGACATCCAACATATCGAACAATTTCTCTTACCAATGGTTGGTTTGCACACATAATGATGTCGCTTGGGACATTCTTCCTTTGTGTTTTGCCAAATTCTCCAAGCTTTGCATCAAAGATGTTGATAAAATTTCTATTCGATTGCTTTGAGTGCCACAATAAGATGTTATATGGAGTTTTGAGTTCCCACATTTGGATCATGTTCAAACAATTTCCATGCACTTTGACCTTGCATATGCATTCCATTTGCTATACATGCGATTGTACTAATAGTGTTGTGAACAAGAATGGACATGCCACATTTGACATGCTCCTCTATCACGCGAAAATATGTTTGATGCAGCGACCTCACGGTCGTTACTACATCAAGGTCTCCAACTTCGCCAAGTCGTCATGGACTCCAAAGGTGAATCCGTTCCTCTGCGAGCCTCCTTCACGCCTGCCCTATTGAATGGTATGCTACTTCATACTCCGTCACATATGCATGATAGGTTCACACCAAGATCACGGAGGCAGGAGGAAGCCGGAACATCAAGGCAAAGGCGGAGGCTTGGAAGAGGAGACGGAAGAAAGGCAGTCGATAGCTGCCAGGTCAGCGGTACTACGGTTGTGAACGGTACTACCGGTTAAGCGGTCTCTAGCCCCCTTCTACCGCTCTTCTTGTGGCTCCAGCGGATGCTCCAAAACATAGCGGTACTACCGGTGCTAGGCGGTACTACGGTGATGACCGGTACTCACACGGCTCGTCCGTACTACCGGTCATGTAAGTGCTGCGTGCACTAGTTGAGCCCTGACCCATGTTTTCCCCTTTACTTACCTATTCATAGTTTATCCCCAAACTACCCTTGTTTTGTGGTTGGCCTATAAATAGAGCCCCCCCTCATGTACCCTTAGGCATTGATGATAGACTAAAGACCCCCATTGTGGAATCTCTAGTTTTGCCTCATCCCTTTACCAAGGGGACCGACTATCGTCACCAACCTCGATTGGACTTTGCATCACGCATCCATCATTGAACAAGGACTTGGAGTTCGTCTCGTCTCCAAGTTGTCAAGACCTCCCCAAGGTGTTCTTCCCTCTCCGATGTGGATTTGAGGAGCACATTGACCGATCTTTCCTTGCGAGATTCTATCGGACCGGTGGCCATAGTTGGAACATCGGCCTTATGTCGTGTTAGTTTTGCGTGTGTTCATCGTGTTCTTCGCGAGGTGTGTGTTCTCTTAGCTACCTTCCCCTTTCCCTCGCTTTCCCATCGATTTGACCACGAGATCCGTGAAGATCGGGCACCAAGAGGTTACCCCTTCCATCATATGGTATCGTGACTTTTGGTTGCCACAGTTTCTCATCGATTTGGTCTTTTCCCCATAAATTGAAAATTCCACCAAAACAGCCCCAATTCGTGTTTTGGATCGATCTGTGATTTGAGTGAGTTTTGGTAGGTTTTGATCCGTGGATTGCTTGTAAACTTGTTGATCTACCTTCCTTTGCGTTCCCATGGCCTAATTCCTTGATTTCCCCCTTCGATTTGGTGTTTTTCTTGAAGATTTTCTGCCCAAATCACCACAAAATCGCAATAGCGTCAAATATAGCGTCGAGTCCAGCGGTACTCTGGGTCCAAAATCCGGTACTCTGCATACGGTACTCTAGGGCTCAAAAATCGTACTACCGCCTATCTTGATCCAAAAGCAGCGGGTTCAGTTTGACCTCTCATAGTTTGAGCATAACTTTTGCATCGAACTTCGGATTTTGGTGTTCTTTAGCTTGTTTGAAGAGGAGAGGCTCTACATCATCATCCATGTTGTTCATGCTATATACTCCATCAAATTCCGTGAGCAAGCGGAATCCAACAATAAAGGGTGAAGATCGTCGGCAGCAGTATAAACATTCGCGACTTCTCCCACTTGCATTCCTTTGAACCCACTATCTTTGCGAGCAACAAACACCTATTGAGACTAGTTCCTCTTATAATTGCTTGGGCTATGCACATTTGATACCTTCTAAATTAGAGCAAGCGTGTGGCGCTATCTCATATAGTTATCTTGTATAGTTGTTGGCACAAGGAAGAGTCAAGTGAAAAGAAAAAGAAATAAAGAAAAAAAGGAGAAAAAATAGAAAAAGAAAAGAAAAAGAAGAAATATACATGTGCCTCATAGAATAGGAGCAAGCTCGATGAACATCATATAGGTGGTACTTATTGTGCATATCTTGTAGCCCACCAATTTTGTGCAATCGAACTAAGCGTCTCTCCTTATACTTGTGTGACCACGAGCTTATAGTCTTAAGCTAGGTAATCTTGTGGTTCTTATCTCACTTTCTCGTCGCTTTAAGTCCCATTTATCCCATAGTGTGTGTTTCCTTGTACATATTTCCTATCTTGTGGATTAACTTGTTTTGCTTTGTGATCATTGTGGTTCTTTACTTGCCATTACAATATCTTGATTTGGATTGGTTCTTGACATGCCACTTTCCATACCTATCCACCATAGGCCTTGTGTGTGTGTTTTTGGTTCGTAGTTGGTTTTGGTGTTCGCGTGAACTTCACTTTGCTTGGTTTATTGCTCTCAAGTGTGGCCACTTATGCGATCTGATCTTCAAGGTAAAGTAAGGTTTGGCGTTGTATCCTAACCCTACCACTTCCATATACTTAGCTTGGTCTTGTGCATCATGTCTAGGGAACCGAGGATGATATCTATGAAGAATCCATGATGGGCCACCATGACTCGACTCCACAAGTATAGAGGACATGTGAACCTGACAGACAATGGCTCGCATGCTTTGAGGACCGGGCACTACACCTCTGACTCCACATGCATGGAAGACATGGAGCTCTCGTCGACAATGGCTCCTCATGCATGGAGCCTATGGAGCACTACAGACAATGGCTCCACATGCTTGGGTGATATGAGTACTACACCAACAATTACTCCCCAAGCATGGATGACTTGAGTGCGACATCGGACGCCTCGCCAAGCATGGAGGACACGGAGAACTTCGCCGAGTTTGATGGCTCCTCCACGAGCCATGAAGAATTCCTCCACAGCGTGGACATGGAAGCCTACTCGCCAAGCAAGAGGCGCATCATCAAGATTCCATGACCTTCAAGGCCAAGCGTGCCACACAAAGGGCACCACCTACGATGATCCACCTCCAAGGCGACAAGTGCCACCACCTAGATGGCGTCAAGTGCCACCATCTCCAGGCGCCAAGCTCCATCACCTCCAAGGCGTCAAGCTCGCCATCTCAAGGTGCCAAGCTACATCACCTCCAAGGCGCCAAGATCCACCTCCTACCCAAGAAGAGTGGCGTCAAACATCATATACATCAAGAGGCAAGAAACAAGAATCTTCATCGACAAACATCCTCTCATGAGCATAGCCACCATAAGGAGGATAAAAGAAATCGTCTAAAGGCATCTTAGCCACCAAGGCGAAGAATTCGTGATGAGCACCAACCATAATGCTCAAGCAAGCTCAAGAAGGCACCACAAGCACAAGAAGAGTGCCAAGGCAAGTGATCATCGTCGCGAGTGTCATGTGGGCGACCAAGTCGCCACCTACATCAACCATCGGCAAAGGCATGATGACCTCCGTCGACACCATCATAGGGCACCTTCAGCTCGTGCCACCGGCACAATGGCACCAAGAGCCTTCCTCCACGCCATCAAGCTTCAATGCCTATGCTTTACTTCACGACCTGCATAGCGAGGAAAATGTGAACCTCCACCACTACTACAAGATGGCCACATGGCGGTCGAGCATGGGATTTTCCCTTGACCATGGGCGAGCAATGATGCCCATCTTATGGCATCAACCTTGAAGGCAACAAGGTCGAGAATGGTGAGCATGGGATTTTCCCTTCACCAAGGAGGCGCATGGAGTTGAGGCCGAGCCTACCCCATATGCTTGAGTGATGATGTGGCACCAATCCCATGTGAGTATAGAGCCTTAGCCCTCTTGGTGAGAACAAGAGTGAGGCAGTGACTCCATAGTATGTGAGATTGTTGCTTCCACTTGGAGGCATGGCGATACTACTAGTGAGTTGAGTGGTAGTTGATAGGTCAAGTGAGACCATTTTGAATTCTAACAACACCCTCTACCTCTAGTGTGTTCTCTTGTTATATGCTAGGTTCCATGGATGACGGCGAGCCATGAAGCAATGATGCCTCAATTGGAGAAGATGTACATGGTGCACAAAGATGATGCTCGCCATGGATACATCAAGAAGGCAGATGCGTCCACAAGGAGGCCACTACTTCACAACACCCACTTCATATGAGAGGTATGACCAAGGTAACAATAAGGGTGTTGATGATGCCATGATCCCACTAGTGGACATGATGAATTGTGAGGATATGCATGCTATGGATGATACTTGTGACATTACATATGCTTCATCCACTTTCCCATGTGATGATTTGCCATTGCATAATATTGCTCATGTGGAATTGTTTGATTGCGATATCATTGCCATAAACATGCCATGCTATGCATCTTGTGTGTATCCTCAATTGCCGGACTTGCCTTGTCATGCTAGTCATTCAATTTCTCCGTTGCTTGCGATAAGATGAATGCTTGCTATTTCACTTGTTTTGATTGCAACAATATTGAACATATCCGTTATAATGAGATGGCCCCATAGCTTTCTCAATTTTGGAGATTTTGATGATTGCCATGATAAGCATGTTCCCCACTTGCATACTCACCATGCATCTCTTTCATACTTGATTGACATTAATGGTGATGTGCACGGAAGAGATCGTCATGATGGATGATGTGTATCTCTACCATGCACCACGTTCTTCCTTTTGTGTATGATGTGTGTAGGTACCATACGAATGTTAACCTCGGTTGAGCACGAGTTGACAAAAAGAGCTCTAGAGCATTCCACAAGTGAGTTCAAGATCAGAACCATCTACGATACCTTTTGCATGCTTTGCATCTTTCATGTTGGCAAATTGCTCTTTCCTATGGTTTGATTGCAAGCATGTTAATGGTATTATCTTCCTTGTGACATGCATGTTTCTTAGCCTTTAGATAATGATGCTTTGTGTGTTGCAACAAAATGTTGAAAAAATTACCTTCCAGATGTTTTGTGTGCAACCACAATTCCTTTAAGAACATGTATTGTCATGAGAGCTTCCAAGAATCTCGTCTTGTTGTTGCAACAAACATAAGGACCACTTGCTCTTTCTTTTGTTTTGTTTGCAAACATAATACTTTGTTTTTGGATATGCTTCCTTTTGTGTTTTGCCAAATTCTCAAGCGTCGCATCAAAGATTTTGATAAAATTTCTATTCGATTGCTTTGAGTGCCACAATAAGATGTTATATGAAGTTTTGAGTTCCCATGATGCGCCAGATCTCGACCGCTACTACATCTCCCACAAGCTCCCCAAGTGGACCCATGACTTCGCCCGAACCAAACTCCTTCAAGCTAAGGTGAACTCGTTCCTCTCCTTGTGTGACTTGATACACCTTTGGATGGTGCTACTTCATACCCATACCTTGTGCATCATCAGTGCGAAGATAAGAACCCACAGACGGAGGAGCACCGGTAAAGAGACCAACGCTCTCAGCGGTAGTACTCGGACTGACGGCGGGGTACTGTACTACATTGGCGGCACTCTGTAATGCTACCACCAACAACGAAGGCCCGGGCCCAAATGCTCTCTGTCCTTGGCGGTACTACAGGGCCCCGAGTCTACCGCCACCACTTCCTGTGAAGGCCCTTGCGCAAGTCCCGGAGCGACAAAGCGGTACTACCGGCTTTAGGCGGTACTACCGCATGTGTAGTACTACTGGGTCGGCTGGGCAGTACTCTGGGACTGGAAAACTGAGCGTGTTAATCGGTCCGGTGCCTTGTAACCCCTCTATATTTAGCTATTTGTTCCCAAACTACCCCTGTTTTTGTGGTTGGTCTATATAGCCCCACCCTCTATTGTAAACCCTAGACTTGGATAATAATAGATATTAAGGAAACCCTTTGAGGACTTATATCTATTGGTCTCATCTCCTACCAAGGAGCACGGATTATCCACCCCTCTTGGATCTTGACTAGTGCGTTCAAGTTGTACAAGGCCTTGGGTTCTCGGTTTCGCCCCAAGGCGTCAAGATCTCACCAAGCACCTCATCCCGTTGTTGGCGTGGAGGCGAGCTTAGCCCACACCGATCCTAGGGATTATGTTGGACGGTTGCCACGGCGTGAGGATGGCGTGTATCGTGTTTTGGTGTGAGTGTGTTCGTGGTTTCATCGCCTTCCCGATTTCATCCCCCGACCACCTCTTTCCCCTCGTTTCTCGTGGAATTCGTGAAAGATCGGGCCAACCCCAAGGTTACCCCCAACATATTGGTATCAAACACGGTTGATCACAATTTCCCCCAATTTTCTTTTATCCGCCTTAAATCGAAAATCCCACAAAGAGCCCCAATTTGCCTTGGATCGATCTCTGGATTTGGTGAGTTTTAGTGGTTTTGGTCCATAGATCTTGCTTTGGGAGTCGATCTATAGCCCTTTGGTTCCTATTGACCTTTGATTGATTCCACGGATTTGAGGTTTGTGTCAAGTGGATCTCGTTTTCGTTCGTGTTACATCACCGGTACTACCGCCGTAACAAGCGGTACTCTGCGTCATATTACCGCTTTGTACCAAGCGGTACTACCGCGATGTGAAGTTTTTCCTTCTTCTTGACACCTCATTTTAAACTGACTTTCCCCCTTTAGCTTGTTCGTGTCTCGCGTGTTTGTCGCCATCTTAACACAAGCTTCGCATCAACGTCACCCAGCTCCTCGACACGCGACACTCGAACATCATCCACCACCAGCGGTTGCAAGCCATCAACAATACCAAAGGTATAACTTGCACCACCTTGACCCCATATCTTCCTTTGTGTGTATCTATCCTATGAGAGTAACTCATTTTGTGTTTGTCTAAGCATTGTGCACTTGCCTTTGGAAAGTGAGAGTGTGAGGCCAAATACAAAAGCTCACATAGTAGCATAGCACGGGAGAAAAAGGAAAAAGAATAAAAAAACAAAAGAAAAGAGAAAAGATACATAGTCTCCCAATACAAAGAATACCAAGCTTGTAAGCCAAGAAAGAGAAAAAAAAGGCGCAAGGCAAGTGCACAAATCTATTGCTTATCCTCTTTTGGCAAGCGAGTTGTGGTCTCTCCTTGAGTTAGCACGACAACCGGCGTAGTCTTCGTTAGGACCTTTTGTGCTCATTTTCAAAGTCGTGCTAACCCCGTTTATCTCCACGTGTGTGTTTTCCGTGTTTTTTTGTAGATCGTATCCTTTTGCTTTTGATCTTTGGTTCTTTACCACGTAGGACAATACCATTTTGCTTGGATCGTTTCGTTTGGTTTTCCATCCTAACCTTCACCAAAAGCCTTTTGAGGTTGTAGCATATTTGTGTGTGAGTTTCTTGCCATTTCACTTTGCACGCTTTTCGCTCTTTTGTGTGGCAATTGGTTCAACCCTTGTGGCTTTGCATCATGGACAGGCATGGAGAGCCATCCCAACCACCACCACCTCCGGAGGATGACACACAATTCATGACAAGATGGGACCATTGGAAGGTCCGAGGAGAATTCAACTATCGTTGTGAAGCTCTCGAGCGGCGCCAAGATGAACAATTTAGCGAGGCCGTGTGGAATTCAAGAACATCGACAATAGCTTGAAGAAGTCCGTGGCCAAATGCATGCCATGCAACACAACCTTGGTCATCAAAATGAAGCTCTTGGTGGTACACTCGCCTCAGCGGATGAGAAGCTTCAGCGCATCATTGATGGACTCGCAAGGCCACTTGGCGAATCAAGATCATCTCGGCACTCCTCAAGTGAATCAAGTGCTCCTCGCCCGTCACGCTTCAAGGCACCGGGATGGACCCGTTCTTGATCCATGAGCTCTTATAGCGGTACCATCTCGCGTCACGCATAGCGTCAAGCTATGATGGTGACCTCTCATGAAGACCCCAAAGGCGAAGTGAAGGCCACAACCAAGGGCACTTGTGATTCAACAAGAGCAACCTCGCATGGACCACCAAGGCCATCGGCGTCGACATGTCCTTTCAACAACAAGTGGCGCTTACGAAGAGCGAAAAAGATCACCGTCGGCGTGAAGCCGCGAAGATCCTCAAGGCGTCATCATCGACATGGCGTCCACGTCGGCAACATGATGGTCATGGCGAGCCTTCTACACCAAGAAGAAGAAGAAGCGACCCATTGCGCATGCGGCTCGGCGTCCTCCTCGCCACAGGCGCAAGACAACGCTCCTCGGCATCGACCATGACAAGAACGAGCAAGCTCCCCAAGCTCGTCGTGAGGACCATCGACCTCCTCGCGTCCTCGGCCGCGTCAACAAAGCGAGCAAGCTTCCCAAGCTCGTCATCAACAAGTTCCACCACCAAGCGCGGCACCTCAACAACCGCAAGAACAGCGCAACAATCACCAAACGACATGAGAGCTCGGATGATGATGATGACCGCCCAAATCATGGCAACAGCATAGCAACCGCAAGCAATGGAGAAGAAACTTTTGGCAAGCTCAAGTTCACCATGCCAAAGTTCACTTTGGTTCAATGAGCGAAGAATGTCTCTTAGGAACTCAAGGTCGACAAGATCTTAGCATGCACAACTATAGCAATGAGAAGATGATGGCCATGGCATCCCTCGAATTTGATGAGTATGCCAACCTTTGGTGGGAACAAGTCCAACTCGCTCATGAAGCAAAGAAGAGCCTCAATCGCAACTTGGCAAGATATGAAGGTTCATATGAGATCCGCTTTGTTCCTTACTTTACAGCGTGACCTCTTCAACAAGCTTCAAATGCTTAGTCAAGGGACAAAGACCGTGGAAGAGTACTTCAAGCAAATGGAGCTCAACATGATCCGTGCCAACATCGAAGGCGAGATGAACAAACAATGCGCTTCCTCAATGGCGAACCATCCCATCAAGCGCATCACCGGAGTTCAAAAGTACAACAACATGGTTGAGCTTGTGCACATCGCATCAAGTAGGCGCCAAGTGCAAGAGGACATCAAGTACAACAAGCCAAGGCGTACTTCACCTACAAGCAAGCACCAACCACTACTCCAACAACCAAGTGGAAGCTCCTCAAGTGACCAAGCTTCCCTTCAAGCCAACTATTCCCAAGGAAAAGCCCCAAGTGGCAAACACACAAGGGATGATCAACCATTCAATGGTGAATGCTACAAGTGTGGAGGCAAAGGGCACAAGTCGAATGCATGTGGAAACAAGAAAGTTTTGTTCATCCATGACAGCGGCGATGAAGAATACTTGAGTGAAGAAGAGTTTGATGCAAGGGTCAAGGAAGCCATGGCAAGGCAACATTTGGAAGAGTACCAAGAACTTCTTGTGTGTGAGCATGGCCTTAAGTCCATCGCTTGTGGTCACAAGGGTCTTGACTACCCAAGACAATGAAAATGAAGACCAGCGCTCGAACATCTTCCAAACTCGTGCGGCATCAATGGAAAGTCCATCAAAGTTGTCATCGATGGAGGAGTTGCCACAACCTGCAAGCCGAATTGTGTGAGAAACTCAACCTCACCCTTCATCCACATAGACACCCTACCATATCCAATGGCTAAGTGACCAAGGATCCGTCAAGATCAAGCACAGTCTCGGTGGCGTTCTCCATTGGGCACTACAAGGACGCAGTGGAATGTGGCGTGGTTCCAATGACGGTTTGTCACATGTTGCTCGGAAGGCCGTGGCAATATGACAAGCGTGCTTTGCATAATGGTCACTCAAACACTTACATTTTCAAATGGCTTGATAAAACTTGTGTGTTGCAACCAATGACTCCTAGCCAAATAATTGCGGATAATGCAAAGGCTTTAGCGAGGGTAAAATATGCAAAAACACCTTGTGAGAAGAGTGGTGAGCGAGAGAACCACACCATAGTGGCGAGCTACAAGCCAAACTTCAGTGGAAAATCTAAGAGTGTTCTTCTTGCCACCAAAAGTGAGATGAGAGAAGTGGAACAACCCATCCATCTTGCACTATGTCCTTGTATGCAAGGGACTAAGCGCAAGGAACTAACGACTTGACAAATGTTCCTCCTTCTTTGATGCCTAGTTTGCGGGAATTCCAAGATGTTTTTCGAAGAGCTTCCTCATGGCCTTCCTCCTCTTCGTGGAATAGAAACGCATCGACCTCATACGGCGCACCACTTCCAAACCGCGCCGCGTATCGCACCAACCCGGAAGAGACGAAGGAGATCGAACGTCAAATCAACCAACTCGTCTCCAAAGGTTTGGTCCAAGTAAGCACAAGCCCAAGCACGGTCCCCGTGATCCTCGTACCAAAAGCGGATGATACGTTGCGGTTATGCATGGTGCCGTCAATCAATACTATCACCGTGCGTTATCGACATCTATCTGGCCTTGATGACATGCTTGATGAGTTATGTGGAGCCACTATATTTTGAAAATTGATCTTCATAGTGGCTACCATCAAATTCGCATGGTGAAGGTGATGAGTGGAAAACCATTCAAGACCAAGCTTGGTCTCTATGAATAGTTGGTTATGCCTTTTGGCTTATCAATGCCCCATCTACCTTCATCGCCTCATGAACCATATTTTGCGATCTCTTATTGGAAAGAGTGTAGTTGTTTACTTTGATGACATTCTTGTCTATATCAAGTCACTAGAAGAGCATGTTACTCATATTAAGGAGGTCCTTCAAATCCTTCGTCATGAAAAGCTTTATGCTAATCTCCCAAAGTGCACTTTTGCAAGAGAAGCTGATTTTCCTTGGTTTTGTTGTGTCTTCTAATGGCATAGAAGTGGATGTCTCAAAGTCAAGGACATCTGAGATTGGCCCATTCCATCAAATGTCGATGAACCGTAGTTTTCATGGGTTGGTGGCTTTTCTGGTGCTTTGTGAAAGATTTTCTACCATTGCTTGCCCCCTAAGCGAATTGACCAAGAAAAATGTCACGTTCGTTTGGAAAAGCACAACAAAACTTTGATGAGCTCAAAAGAGGCTCACGAAGCACCACTCCTTGCATTGCAGTTCACAAAAACCTTTGAGATTGAATGTGGCGCTAGTGGTATTGGCATTGGTGGCGTCCTTATGCAAAATGGGCGTCCTATTGCTTACCATAGTGAGAAACTTGACATGCGCCTCAATTATCCATTTATGACAAAGAACTTTTCCCTTGGTTCGAGTTCTTCAAGTGTGGCAACACTATCTTTGGCCCAAAGAATTTATCATCCATTACGACCATGAGTCGTTGAAGTATCTTAAGGCCAAGCCAACTTGAGTAAAAACGCATAAAATGGGTTAAGTTTATGGAGTCTTTTCCTTACATTGTCAAATACAAGAAGGGCAAAGAAAATGTGGTACGGATGCCTTGTCTCGCAAAAACACAAGCCTTCTTACACGACTCGAAGTCAATGTCTTGGGTATTGATGACATCAAATCTTTGTATGCGTCCGACCCTTTCTTTGGACCAATATTTGCACAATGTTCTTTCGACAAAGGGATTGATGATTTCTATTTGCTGGGGTTTCTTTTCAAACAAAACAAGCTTTGCATTCGAAATCGTCTCTCAACTTTGCTTCTTCAAGAGTCCCATGGTGGAGGCCTTATGGGCCACTTTGGCGTGACAAGACATATGACATGCTCTCCACTCACTACTTTTGGCCAAGATGAAGAGCGGCGTGGGCGCCACGTCGATGATGCACTACATGTATCAAGCTAAGTCTAAGTCCAACCCCTTTGGTCTTTATATGCCATTGCCTATTCCTCATGCACCTTGGTGGGACATTAGCATGGACTTTGTGTTAGGCTTGCCTAGATCTAAACATGGTCATGATTCCATATTTGTCATAGTGTCGCTTTTCAAAATGGCACATTTATTCGTGCCATAAGATGATGATGCTTCACATGTAGCAAATTTGTTTTTCGGGAAATAATTGGCTACATGGTGTGCCAAGAACAATCGTCTCCGTATGACGTAAAATTCATGAGCTATACGGAAGACCCTCATGGACAAGCTCGACATCAGCTCCTCTTCTCGTCGCCTCGCATCCTCAAACCGATGGACAAGCCGAGGTCGTCAATCGAAGTCTTGGCACACTCCTCGGGTGTTGATAAAGAAGAACCTTAAAATGGGAGGAATGCATTCCACCGCCTTGAGTTCGCCTCTGACAGCGCCAAGCACTCCACCACCATGAGGAGCCCGTTCATGATCGTCTGACTTGAGCCTCTCCGCGCTCGATATCCTTCCTCCCACTTCATGAGCGTGCTAACATGGGCGTTGTCAGCGCCAACACAATGAAGAAACTCCAAGATGACACACGAGCTACTATCGAGCAACAAGTGCATTATGGGGTAACCACAGGGTTGGCAGATCTTTCCAATTCCACGACGAGGAGGGAATCGAGGTGGTCGGTATGAAATCGAAGCGATGAAAACCACGAACACACACACCAAAACACGATACCGCCTACTCCTCACATGGGGTGGCAGCGGTCCAACATAATCCTAGGATCGGTTGGCGAGCTCGCTCTCACGCCAACAGGGATGAGGTTCTTGGTGAGACCTTGGCGACTTGGGGCAGAGAACCCAAGGCCTTGTAACTTGAGCACTAGGCAAGATTCAAGAGGGGTGGATAATCCGGTGCTCCTTGGCGGAGCATGAGACCAATAGATATAAGTCCTCGAGGGGTTTCCTTAATATCTATTATTATCCAAGTCTGCGTGCTTACAATAGAGGTGGGGCTATATATAGTCCAGCCACATAACAGGGTAGTTGAATGAAAAGATAAATTATCGTTGGGTTACAAGGCCTGAGGCCGAAGCGATCGGTCTGGCAGGTCGGTAATCCGAGTCCGACAACGGTAGTACCGGTGGTCACCGGTGCAGCTTCGAGCAGTAGCAGCTTGGCTGAGGCTTCCGTCGGGCGTCGATGGTGGTGTAGGAGGCGCTGGTAATCAGCCACCCGGTACCGGTTGTAGGACGGTAGTACCGGCGGACCGGCGTGGAGTGGGCGTCTGTGGCGGTAGGAGGCGGTGGGGCCGCTTGGCCGGTAATACCGGTCGTCCCAACCATTATCTGGCTTCGTCTGGCGGCCGGTGGCTTCTTCGTGCACGATGATGCCGGAGTTTGCGTGTGAAGTAGCAAGCCATCCAAGGGTGTGTCGAAGTCACACAAGGAAGGCGAGTTCACCTTAGTTTGAAGGAGTTTGGCTCGGGCGCGAGTCATGGGTCGCTTAGGTAGCTTGGGAGGAGATGTAGTAGCGGTCGTGGGGCCAGGCTGCATCGCTCCCCTTGGGAAAGAGTCGTCCTCGACTCTTCAATCGTCAGAACGTCCTCTTCGCCATGGTATGGTGAGAGGTCCTTGACATTAAATGTCGAGCTCACAAGATACTTCGATGTTGGTATATCGATCACATAGGCGTTGTTGTTGATCCTCTTTAGCACCTTGAATGGTCCATCGCCTCGTGGCTTTAGTTTGGAGTCGTTCCTTGGGGAAGCGCTCTTTACTCAAGTGTATCCATACAAGGTCGCCCTCATCAAAGATCATCTCTTTCTTGGTCTTGTTTAGCCTTGATGCTTGGCGAAGGACTTGTTGCTCGATAGTAGCTCGTGTGTCGTCATGGAGTTTCATCATTGCTTGGGCACGCTTAGTAGCGTCCATATTAGTACGTTCATGAAGTGGAAGTGGAAGGATATCAGCGCGATGAGGCTCGAAGCCATGAGCGATCATGAGCAGGCTCCTCATGGTGGTGGAGTGCTTGGCGCGGTTGTGGGCGAACTTCGGCGTGTGGAATGCATTCCTCCCAGTCTTTAAGGTTCTTCTTTATCAACACCGGAGAAGTGTGCCAAGACTTGATTGACCTCGGTTTGTCCATCTGTTTGAGGATGCGAGGCGAGCGAAGAGGAGCTTGATCGAGCTTGGCCATGAGGGTCTTCGAGTAGCTCATGAATTTTACGTCATGATCGGAGCGATTGTTCTTAACACGTGTGGCGAATTATTTCCTGAAAAACAAATTTGCCACATGTGAAGCATCATCGGTCTTATAGCACGGAATGAAATGTGCCATTTTGACGATCCACCACTACAAATATGGAATCATGACCATGTTTGATCTAGGCAAGCCTAACACAAAGTCCATGCTAATGTCACCAAGGTGCATGAGGAATAGGCAATGGCATATAAAGATCAAAGGGTTGGACTTGGACTTAGCTTGGATACATGTAGTGCATCGTTGAGCGTGGCGCTCACGTCGCTTCATCTTTGGCCAAAAGTAGTGAGTGGAGAGCATGTCATATGTCTTGTCACGGCCAAAGTGACCCATAAGGCCTCCACCATGGGACTCTTGAAGAAGCAAAAGTTGGAGAGGCGATTTGAATGCAAAGCTTGTTTTGTTTGAAAAAAACCCTTGTGCAAATAGAAATCGTCAATCCCTTTGTCTATTGAACATTGTGCGAAGATTGGTCCAAAGAAAGAATCGAAGGCGTACAAAGATTTGATGTCCTCAAGACCCAAGACATTGACTTGAGTCGTGTAAGAAGGCTTGTGTTTTTGCGAGACAGGCGTCGCTACCACATTTTCTTTGCCCTTCTTGTATTTGACAATGTAAGGAAAAGACTCCATAAACTCAACCCACTTTGCGTGCCTTTTACTAAAGTTGGCTTGGCCCTTAAGATACTTCAACGACTCATGGTGAATGGATGATAAATTCTTTGGGCCAAAGATAGTGTTGCCACACTTGAAGAACACGAACTAAGGCAAAAGTTCTTTGTCATAAATTGGATAATTGAGGCGTGCGCCATCAAGTTTCTCACTATAGTAAGCAATAGAGCCCACTTTGCATAAGGGCGCCACCAATGCCAATACCACTAGCATCGCATTCAATCTCAAAGGTTTTTGTGAAATCCGGTAAAGCAAGAAGTGGTGCTTGGTGAGCCTCTTTTGAGCTCATCAAAAGCCTTTTGTGCTTTTCCCAAGCGAGCGTGACATTCTTTTTGGTCGATTCGTTGAGGGGCAAGCAATTGTGGAAAAATCTTTCACAAAGCGGCGGTAAAGCCAACCCATGAAAACTACGAAGTTCACTAACATTTGTAGGGGTGGGCCAATCTCGTATGTCCTTGACTTTTGATACATCAACTTCAATGCCATTGGAAGACACAACAAAACCAAGGAAAATCAGCTTGTCTCTTGCAAAAGTGCACTTGGGGAGGTTAGCATAAAGCTTTTCATGACGAAGGATTTGTAAGACCTCCTTAACATGAGTAACATGCTCCTCTAGTGACTTGCTATAGACAAGAATGTCATCAAAATAAACAACTACACTCTTTCCAATGAGGGTTCGCAAAATATGGTTCATGAGGCGCATGAAGGTAGATGGGGCATTGGATAAGCCAAAAGGCATAACCAACCATTCATAGAGACCAAGCTTGGTCTTGAAGGCGGTTTTCCACTCATCACCTTCCGCCATGCGAATTTGATGGTAGCCACTACGAAGATCAATTTTGAAAATATAGTGGCTCCACATAACTCATCAAGCATGTCATCGAGGCGGGATAGGATGTCGATAGCATACGGTGATAGCATTGATTGAATGGCGGTCCATGCATAACAACGTATCATCCGTTTTCGGGACTAGGATCACGAGGAACCGGCAGGCTAGTGCTTACTTGGATCAAACCTTTGGAGGCGAGGTTGGTTGATTTGGCGCTCGATCTCCTTTGTCTCTTCGGGTTTGTGCGTCTGGCAGTTTGGTAGTGGTCTTGCCGGGTATGAGGTCGATCTGTGCTCGATTCCACGAAGGAGGAAGGCCATGAGGAAGCTCTTGGAAATACATCTTGGAATTCTGCAAACAGCCATCAAAGAAGGAGGAATATTTGTCAAGTCATTAGTTCCTTGCGCTAGTCCCTTGCATACGAGGGCGTGGTGCAAGATGGATGGGTTGTTCCTCACTTCTCTCATCTCACTTTTGGTGGCAAGAAGAACACTCTTAGTTTTTCCTCGAGTTTGGCTTGTAGCTCTCACTCACTATGGTGTGGTTCTCTCGCTCACCACTCTTCTCACAAGGTGTTTTCGCGTATTAGCCCTCGCTAAAGTCTTTGCATTGTCCGCAATTATTTGGCTAGGAGTCATTGGTTGCAACACAAGTTTTATCAAGCCATTTGAAAGTGTAGGTGTTTGAGTGACCATTATGCAAAGCACACTTGTCATATTGCCACGGCCTTCCGAGCAACATGTGACAAACCGTCATTGGAACCACGTCACATTCCTTTGTCCTTGTAGTGTCCAATGGAGAGCGTCACCGAGGCGGTGTGCTTGATCTTAGCGGATCCTTGGTCACTTAGCCATTGGATATGGTAGGGTGTCTATGTGGGTGAAGGGTGAGGTTGAGTTTCTCACACAATTCCGTGCTTGCGAGGTTGTGGCAACTTCCTCCATCGATGACAACTTTGATGGACTTCCCATTGATCTTGCGCGAGTTTGGAAGATGTTCGGCGTTGGTCTTCATTTTCATTGGCTTGGGTAGTCAAGACCCTTGTGACCTGGCGATGGACTTGCGTCATGCTCACACACAAGAAGTTCTTGGTCCTCTTCCAAGTGTTGCCTTGCCATGGCTTCCTTGACTCTTGCATCAAACTCTTCTTCACTCAAGTATTCTTCATCGCCGTTGTCATGGATGAACAAAACTTTTTGTTTCCACATGCATTGGACTTGTGCCTTTGCCTCCACACTTGTAGCATTCACCATTGAATGGTTGATCATCCGTGTTTGTTTGCCACTTGGGGTTGTTTTCCTTGGGAATAGTTGGCTTGAAGGAAGCTTGGTTGTGCTTGGGAGCTTCCACTTGGTGTTGTTGGAGTAGTGGTTGGCGCTTGCTTGCTTGTAGGTGAAATCGTCTTTGGCTTGTTGTACTTGATGTCCTCTTGCACTTGGCGCTCGGCCTTGGATGCGATGTGCACAAGCTCAACCATGTTGTTGTACTTTTGGAACTTCGGTGATCGTTTGATGGGATGGTTCAAGCCATTGAAGCGTGCCATTGTTTGCTCATCTAAGCTCTTCAATGTTGGCACGTATCATGTTGAGTTCCATTTGCTTGAAGTACTCTTCCACGGTCTTTGTCCCTTGACTAAGCGTTTGAAGCTTGTTGAAGAGGTCCGCGTGTAGTGTGAAGGAACAAGCGGGATCTCATATGAGCCTTCATATCTTGCCAAGTGGCGATTGGAGGCTCTTCTTTTGCCAGCGGCGAGTTGGACTTGTTCCACCAAAGGTTGGCATACTCATCAAACTCGAGGGATGCCATGGCCATCATCTTCTAATTGCTATAATTGTGCATGCGGAAGATTTTGTCGACCTTGAGTTCCCAAGAGATATTCCTCGGGCTCATTGGAACGGTGAACTTGGGCATGGTGAATTTGAGCTTGCCGAAGTTTCTTCTCCATTGCGGTTCCGGTTGCGTCGGTTGCCATTATTTTGGGTCATCATCATCATCAGAGCTCTCATGTATTGCTTGGTGATTGTTGCGATCTTTCAGCGTGGTTGTTGAGGTGCCTCGTTTGGTGGAGGAACTTGTTGTTGACGAGCTTGGGGGCGTGCTCGTTTTCTTGTCGCGGATGCGACGAGGAGGAGGTTGATGGTCCTCACGGCGAGCTTGGAGCTGCTCTTGCTCTTGTTGTGGTTGATGGCGAGGAGCATTAGCTTGCGCCATGTGGCGAGGAAGACGTCGAGTATGCGCCATGGGCTGCTCTTCTTCTTGGTGTAGGGAGGCTCGTCATGACCATTATGTTGGCGGCGAGGGCGCTCATGTCGATGATGCGCCTTGGAGGATCTTGAGTGCTTCACGTCGGCGATGATCTTGTTCGTCCTCTTCGGAAGTTTCACTTGTTGTTGAAGGGCGTGTCGGCGTCGATGTCGTGGTGGTCTATGCGAGGTTGCTCTTGTTGAATCACGGTGCCCTTGGTTGTGGTCGGTTTGCCTCACGTCTTGGAGGTCTTGCGGAGGTCACCATCATAGCTTGATGTCGCGGCGTGGCGGAGATGGTACCACTTGCGAAGAGCTCATGGATTGAAGAACGGGTCCATCCGGTGCCTTGAAGCGTGGCGACAAGGTGCACTTGTGTCACTTGATGAGTCGAGATGAGCTTGATTAGCGCGGCGTGTCCTTGCGAGTCCATCGATGATGTGTTGGAGCTTCTCATCCGTTAAGGCGAGTGCGGCCAAGAGCTTCATTTTGATGCCGAGGTTGTGTTGCATTGCATGCATTTGTACGGACTTCTTGAAGCGGTTGTCGATGTTCTTGAATTCCACGGGCCTCGCTAAATTGTTCATCTTGGCGCGCTCGAGAGCTTCTAGCGATAGTTGAATTCTCCTCGGATCTTCAATGGTCCCATCTTGTCATGAATTGGTTATCATCCTCTGGAGGTGGTGGTGGCTGGGATGGCTCTCCATGCCTGTCCATGATGCAAAGCCAACAATGGATGTATCTGGAGAGAAAGGGCGTGGAGAGTTAGCCTTTTACCTCACCTTGGAGATTATATCAAACCAATTGCCACACAAATGGTGGCGTGCAAAGTGAAATGGCAAGAAACTCTCAAAGGCTTTTGGTGGAAGGTAAGGGTTGTGGAAAACCAAGCGAAAGCGATCCAAGCAAAGGTTATTGTCCTCGTGGTAAAGAACCAAAGATCAAAAGCAAAAGGATACGATCTACCAAAAACACGGAAAACACACACGTGGAGAAAGCGGGGTTATACGACTATGAAAATGAGCACAAATGGTCCTAACGAAGACTACGCTCGGTTCGTGCCAACACAAGGAGAGACCACAACTCGTTTGCCAAAGAGGGTAAGCAAAGATTTGTGCACTTGCGTGAGCTCTTTCTTCTCTCTTTCTTGGCTTACAAGCTTGGTATTCTCTTTGTATTGGGGACTATGTATCTTTTCTCTTTTCTTTTGTTTTTTTATTCTTTTCCTTTTCTCCCTTGCTATGCTACTATGTTAGCTTTTGTATTTGGCGTCATCTTGTCACTTTCAGAAGGCAAGTGCACAATGTAGACAAACACAAAATGAGTTGCTCTCATAGGATAGATACACACAAAGGAAGATATGGAAATGTCAGGTGGTGCAAGTTATACCTTTGGTATTGTTGACTAGCAACCGTTGGTGGGTGAAAATGTTCGAGTGTCGGCGGTGTCGTTGGTAGCGGGATGGCGTTGATCACGGAAGCTGTTGTGAAGATGGCGACAAACATGCGGAACACGAACAAGCGAGGTGTAAAAGGTCGTGAGCGAAATTGAGCGGCGTGAAGGAAAACGGTCGGGGTCCGGTAGTACCGCTTGACAACGTAGTCTGGGTGGTAGTCTGCTTGTACTACCGATAATCGGTCACTAAGCGGTAGTACCGCTTACCTGACAGCCGAACCGCTTAGCGAACGAAGCGAGGTGAACTTGCCCAAAAACCTCAAATTCGTGGAAAAAAGGCCGAAAGGTGAGCTAGAAACAAGAGGGTTATAGATCGACTCCCAAAGCAGCAGATCTATGGACCAAAACCACGAAAAACTCACCAAATCCGAGATCGATCCGAAGGCAAATTGGGCTCTTTTGGTAGGATTTTCGTTTTAAAGCGGAGAAAAGAAAAATTGGAGGAATTCGTGATCAACCGTGCTCTTAATACCAATATGTTATGGGGTAACCACGGGGTTGGCGATCTTTCACAATTCCACGAGGAGCAGGGGAATCGAGGTGGTCGGGTATGAAATCGGGAAGCGATGAAAACCACGAACACACACACACCAAAACACGATACCGCCTACTCCTCACGGGGTGGCAGCCGGTCCAACATAATCCTAGGATCGGTGTTGGGAGCTCGCTCTCCACGCCAACAGGGGATGAGGTGCTTGGTGAGACCTTGACGACTTGAGGCGGCGAGAACCCAAGGCCTTGTACAACAGGCACTAGGCAAGATTCAAGAGGGGGGTGGATAATCCGGTGCTCCTTGGCAGGAGCATGAGACCAATAGATATAAGTCCTCAAGGGGGGTTTCCTTAATATCTATTATTATCCAAGTCTGCGTGCTTACAATAGAGGGTGGGGGCTATATATAGTCGACCACATATGAGGGTAGTTTGAATGAAAAGATAAATTATACATTGGGTTACAAGGCAGGCGGCCCAGGCGATCGGTCTGGCAGGTCGGTAGTACCGGGCAACACGGTCTGCGGTGGTCACCGTAATCGGTGGTCACCGGTAATCTGCTTCGAGCAGTGAGGGCTGAACTGGGCCTTCCGTCGGGCGTCGGTGGTGGCGGTAGGAGGCGGTAGTCTGCACCCGGTAGTACGGTTGTGGACCCGGTAGTACCGGCCACAGGCGTGGAGTGGGCGTCTGTGGCGGCGGTAGGGGCGGTGGGCCGCTTGGAGCGGTAGTCTGCAGTCGTCCCAACCGGTAATCTGGCAGCGTCTGGCGATTGCCGGTGGCTTCTTCGTACCTGATGATGCACAGAGTTTGCGTGTGAAGTAGCAAGCCATCCAAGGGTGTGTCGAAGTCACACAAGGAGAGGAGCGAGTTCACCTTAGTTTGAAGGAGTTTGGCTCGGTGAGTCATGGGTCGCTTGGGTAGCTCGTGGGAGGAGATGTAGTAGCGGTCGTGGGGCGGGCTGCATCAAAGTCCGCCAAGCATCAAGGCTAAACAAGAACAAGAAAGAGATAATCTTCGAAGAGGGCGACCTTGTGTGGATACACTTGACTAAAGACCGCTTCCCCAAGGAACGCGACTCCAAGCTAAAGCCTAGAGGTGATTGTAACACCCTCAGAATCGGCCCTATGCATGTTTTAGCGAAACCCTCCAAACAGCGTGAAAGCGATTCAAAGGTGCCCAGCAGGCACTTTCGTGCGGGTGGAAAGCAGTAATATCATTACACAATAGTCACGATGGAACCCACGAGCAGATATATACAGCGGCGACTCAATGAGTCAAGAATACGAGATATCTGATACAAAGATCCAAATCACCTTGAAAGCGTCGGCGTCAGAATGCGGACAAGATGCAAATTGAGCTAAGAGCCTGAAGAATAACCAATGGCGTCCATAACCCTGCCGAGCCAAGCGGAAGGGTAACCACCTGCTTGACGTCGATCTCAAAACACTGCTTAAACAAAAGGGTGCCCAAAGGGCAAAGGAAAAGAGAGAGAGGTCGATCTTGAGGCGATGCAGCGAGGCTAGAATCGGCGGTCCTCGCCTACATAGGTATGGTGGGTTGAAGCGGCGCGGCATGCACTAAACAACCTATAGTGACTCGATACAACTAGCGGCTATCGAGAGGGTAAGAAAGACCTGTCGAACCAACGATACTACCACCAAACATACCCATCTGGTGTTTCCCCTCGAGACCAAGCGAGGAAAGCGAGAGGAACTCACACCATTGGCGGTTTTATTCATTCGTTATAGTTGCGGCGATTACTAGTCAAATAAAGATGGCATGAGTCATCTGATATAATAAGCGTTAGGCGGTTTTAGTTAAACATTCGTTGTAGTTGCAACACTTACTAGTCGGATACAATTAGCATGAGGTATCCCAAACCCGGAGTTATTGGTACTTTTATTTAGCCATTCCGTTGCGGTGAAGTGATTACTAGTCATATCGGATACAAGTCAAATTATAACGATGAACTTTAGTTATAGTTGTCTATGATCGAGAAGCTGTGCTCCAAGTCGTCCATAGCAGCGGACACGGCTTTTGAAAAGATTAAACCTGCGGTGCACCAAAGTTTCACGCACCTACACCCTTGTTGTCGGATCGGTAGGTACAAGATCACAAAACATACACCCAGCGGTATGTCGTGGGGTTTGGACACGGCGTTCCCGGACCAAAGCAAGCACGGGGGCCACCCACTAAGCTACATAGCGAAGTTGGCGGCTCGAGCAGGCCCGGGGTTCGTCGATGGTAAGCAGCGGGAACGAAAATGTGGTGGGCTTGTCGATACGCGAAAACACTCCGCAATCCTAAGCATCAGGTGCTCCTCGCACAATCTTAAATAAAGCAGTAAAGCATGGCATAAGTGCAGGATAGTAATAAAGCTCCAAACTACTTTGTGGCCCCCAGTACAATACTTGGAATCAGGTACTAAATCGATGGGGTGCCCACACACCACAATGGTTAGCGCGCTCGATCTCGGAACAGGTGTCAAGAACTCGGGGTCCTACGGGACACCAGTGAGCGGTTAAAATCCAAATATTGTCTATTACCCATCGGTGCCTCTGCATTTACCTACTTCAATTTTAGTTATTAAACAATAATTAAAGCCTTGATCCTCTCCAACATTAAAGATGCGTCAATACTCCAACAAGCTGTGGTACCACGACACGCATGACACTTGAGCAAGCGACTACAACGCATAAGTCAACTATCTACCAATCACGAGGTAATAGGATGAGTCCAAGGCAATATAAGGCTGCAAGGGATATCACGGGCACGAAAACTAGAGCATCGCAACACAGATAGCAATAGATCAACAGGAGGGAATAAATACTTGATGTAGCCCGACCTACGATCGTTACTACATATTGTTCTCCAACTTACGCCAAGTCGTCATGGACTCCAAAGGTGAATCCGTTCCTCTGCGAGCCCCTTCCTACCCTATTGAATGGTATGGTACTTCATACTCCGTCACATATGCATGATAGGTTCACACCGACGACGGAGGCAAGGGAGGAAGCTTGAACATCAAGCCCGACAAGGCGGAGGCTTGGAAGAGGCGGAAGAAGGCAGTCGGCATTTGCCAGTCAGCGGTACTACGGTTGTCAGGAGCCGTACTACTGGTCGGTACTACCGCCCCTTCTCTTGCTACATCTTGATGGCTCCAACGGATGCTCCAAGGCCATGGCGGTACTCGGTCCCAGGCGGTACTCTGGGAGCAGTACTCGCACCCTCCTACCGCTCGCCACAGGCGCCTCAAGCAAGCTCCGGGCCCTCAGCGGTACTACGCTCCCGGGAGGCGGTACTCTGGATTCTTGGGACGTACTACCGGTCATGTGTGCTGGCCTTTTGTTGAGCCACGACCCATGTATCACCCTTTTACTTACCTAGCCTAGTTTATTCCCAAACTACCCTTGTTTAGTGGTTGGCCTATAAATAGAGCCCCACCCTCATGTATCCCTTAGGCATAGATGATAGACTAAAAAACCCCCATTGTGGAATCTCTAGTTTTGCCTCATCCCTTTACCAAGGGGACCGACTATCGTCACCAACCTCGATTGGACTTTGCATCACGCATCCATCGTTGAACAAGGCCTTGGAGTTCATGTCTCGTCTCCAAGTTGTCAAGACCCTCCCAAGGTGTTCTTCCCTCTCCGATGTGGATTTGAGGGAGCACGTTGACCGATCTTTCCTGCGAGGATTCTATCGGACGGTGGCGCCGTTAGGAATGTCGGCCTTGTATCGTGAGTTTTGCGTGTGTTCATCGTGTTCTTCGCGAGGTGTGTGTTAAACGCTACCTTATCCCTTTCCCCTCGCTTTCCCATCGATTTGACCACGAGATCCGTGAAGATCGGGCACCCAAGAGGTTAACCCCTCCATCATCTGTTATCAGCAGCTTTTGGTTGCCACAGATTTCTCATCGATTTGGTCTTTTCCCCACAAATTCAAAATTTCCACCAAAAACAGCCCCAATTCGTGTTTTGGATCGATCTGTGATTTGAGTGCGTTTTGGTAGGTTTTGATCCGTGGATTGCTTGCTAAACTTGTTGATCTACCTTCCTTTGCGTTCCCATGGCCTAATTCTTTGATTTCCCCCTTCGATTTGGTGTTTTTCTTGAAGATTTTCCGCCCAAATCACTAAATCGCAGCGTCAAATCTGGGCGTCCGGGTCCAGCGGTACTACGGGTCCAAACACGGTACTACCGCACTTAACCGGTACTACGGGCCAAAACAACCGTACTACCGCCCCATCTGAGATCCAAAGCAGTTTCAGTTGACCTCTCACCGTTTTGAGCATAACTTTTGCATACGAACTCGGATTTTGGTGTTCTTTAGCTCGTTTCGAAGAGGAGAAGGAGACCTACATCATCATCCACGTGGTTCATGCTATCTACTTCATCCAAATTCCGTGAGCAAGGCGGAATCCAACAATAAAGGGTGAAGATCGTCGTGAAAGGTATAAACATTCGCGACTTCTCCCCACTTGCATTCCTTTGTGAACCCCACTATCTTTCGAGCAACAAACACCTATTGAGACTAGTTCCTCTTATGATTGCTTGGGCTATGCACATTTGATACCTTGTAGATTAGAGCAAACATTGTGGCGCTTTCTCATATAGTTATCTTGTATAGTTGTTGGCACAAGGAAGAGGCAAGTGAAAAAGAAATAAAAAGAAAAAGAGTGATACAAAAAGAAAAAAATAGAAAAAAGAAAAGAAAGATATATACATGTGCCTCATAGCATAGGAAGCGCAAGCTCGATGAACATCATATAGGTGGTACTTATTGTGCATATCTTGTAGCCCACCAATTTTGTGCAATCGAACTAGCGTCTCTCCTTGTACTTGTGTGACACGAGCTTATAGTCTTCGCTAGGTAATCATTTGGTTCTTAGCTCACTTTGTCCGTCCCACAAGTCCCATTTTTCCCACCGTGTGTGTTTCCTTGTACATATTTCCTATCTTGTGGATTAACTTGTTTGTTTGTGATCATTGTGGTTCTTTACTTGCCATTACAACATCTTGATTTCGGATTTGTTCTTGACATGCCACTTTCCATACCTATCCACCATAGGCCTTGTGTGTGTGTGTGTGTTTTTGTTTAGTAGTTGGTTTTGGTGTTCGCGTGAACTTCACTTTGCTTGGTTTATTGCTCTCAAGTGTAGCCACTTATGCGATCGATCTTCAAGGTAAAGTAAGGTTTGACGTTGTATCCCTAACTCCCACTACCACTTCCATATACAGCTTGGTCTTGTGCATCATGTCTAGGGACTCGAGCGAGGATGATATCTATGAAGAATCCATGATGAGCCACCATGACTACGACTCCACAAGTATAGAGGACATGACGGAGCAACACCGACAATGGCTCGCATGCTTTGAGGACCGGGCACTACACCTACGAAGACTCCACATGCATGGAAGACATGGAGCTCTCGTCGACAATGGCTCCTCATGCATGGAGCCTATGGAGCACTACAGACAATGGCTCCACATGCTTGGGTGATATGGAGTACTACACCAACTACTCCCCAAGCATGGACGACTTCGAGTGCGACATCGATGACGCCTCGCCAAGCATGGAGGACACGGAGAACTTCATCGACTTTGATGGCTCCTCCATGAGCCATGAAGAATTCCTCCACCGTGTGGAGATGGAAGCCTACTACGCCAAGCAAGAGGAGGCGCATCATCAAGATTCCATGACCTTCAAGGCCAAGCGTGCCACACCAAAGGGCACCACCTACTTCGATGATTCACCTCCAAGGTGACATGTGCCACCACCTAGATGGCGTCAAGCGCCACCATCTCCAAAGCACCAAGCTCCATCACCTCCAAGGCGTCAAGCTTTACCATCTCCAAGGCGCCAAGCTTCATCACCGCCAAGGCGCCAAGCTCCAACTCCTATCGAAAGAAGAGTGGCGTCCAAACATCATATGCATCAAGAGGCGCCAAGAAACAAGACTCTTCATCGACAAACATCCTCTCATGAGCATCGCCACCATAAAGAGGATACAAGACATCATCAAAGGCATCTTCTCCGCCATCTGAAGAATTCAAGATGAGCACCAACCATAATGCTCAAACAAGATCAAGAAGGCACCACAAGCACAAGAAGAGTGCCAAGGCAAATGATCATCGTCGCGAGTGTCATGTGGACGACCAAGTGCGCCACCTACATCAACCATCGGCAGGCACGCCAATGACCTCCGTCGACACCATCATAGGGCACCTTCAACTACTCGTGCCAACCCCATAATGGTACCAAGAGCAAGCCTTCCTACGCCATCAAGCTTCAAAGCCGACGCTTGACTACGACCTCATGAGCGAGGAAAATGTGAGCCTACTTCGCCAAGTTGGATAGCATGAGCCTACCTCCACCACTACTACGAGATGGCCACAAGGCATCGAGCATGGGATTTTCCCGACCATGGAGGAGAGAAATGATGTCCATCTTATGGCATCCAACCTTGGCCGACAAGGTCAAGAATGGTGAGCATGGGATTTTCCATTCACCAAAGGAGGCGCATGGAGTTGAGAAACCAACCAAGCCTACCCCATATGCTTGAGTGATGATGTGGTACCAATCCCATGTGAGTATGAGAGCCACTTAGCCCACTTGGTGAGAACAAGAGTGACATGAGTGACTCCACCTTATGTGACATTGAGTGCTTCCACTTGGAGGGCATGGCGATACTCCTAGTGAGTTGAGAGTGGTTGATAGGTCAGTGAGACCATGTCGAATTCTAACAACTCACCCTCTACCTCTAGTGTGTTCTCTTGTCTTTGTGCTAGTTTCCATGGAGGAAGGCGCCCGATGCTATGAAGCAATGATGCCTCAATTGGAGAAGATGTACATGGTGCACGAAGATGATGCTTCGCCATGGCTACATGAAGAAGATGAAGTCGTCCACAAGGAGGCCACTACTTCCACAACACCCACTTCATATGAGAGGTATGAACAAGGTAACAATAAGGGTGTTGATGATGCCATGATCCCACTAGTGGACATGATGAATTGTGAGGATATGCATGTTATGGATGATACTTGTGACATTACTTATGCTTCATCCATATTCCCATGTGATGCTTTGCCTTTGCATAATATTGATCATGTGGAATTGTTTGATTGCGATATTATTGCCATAAACATGCCATGCTATGCATCTTGTGTGTATCCTCCAATTGCTTCGGACATGCTTTGTCATGTTAGTCATTCAATTTCTCCCGTTGCTTGCGATAAGATGAATGCTTGCTATTTCACTTGTTTTGCTTGCAACAATATTGATCTTATGCGTTATAACGAGATGGCCCCCATAGCTTTCTCAATTTTGGAGATTTTGATTCTTGCCATGACAAGCATGTTCCCCTTGCATACTCACCATGCATCTCTTTCATACTTGATTGACATTAATGGTGATGTGCACAAGAAGAGATACGTCATGATGGATGATGTGTATCTCTACCATGCACACACGTTCTTCCTTTTGCGTTTAATGTGTGTAGGTACCCGCATTATCATGTCAACCCCGGTTGAGCACGAGTTGACAAAAAGAGCTCTTGAGAGCATCCCACAAGTGAGTTCAAGATCGAACCCAGCTCTGATACCTTTTGCATGCTTTTTGTGCTCATCCTCTTTTGCTTATCCTCTTTTGGCAAACGAGTTGTGGTCTCTCCTTGTGTTGGCACGACAACCGAGCGTAGTCTTCGTTAGGACCTTTTGTGCTCATTTTTCATAGTCGTGCTAACCCAATTTTTCTCCACGTGTGTGTTTTCCGTGTTTTTGTAGATCGTATCCTTTTTGCTTTTGATCTTTGGTTCTTTACCACGTAGGACAATAACCTTTTGGTTGGATCGTTTCGTTTGGTTTTCCACAACCCTAACCTTCCACCAAAAGCCTTTGAGAGTTTCTTGCCATTTCACGTTGCACGCTTTTCGCTCATTTGTGTGGCAATTGGTTTGATATAATCTCCAAGGTGAGGTAAAAGGCTAACTCTTCCCACCCTTTCTTTCCATATACAACCATTGTTGGCTTTGCATCATGGACAGGCATGGAGAGCCATCCCAACCACAACCACCTCCAGAGGATGATAACCAATTCATGACAAGATGGGACCATTGGAAGGTCCGAGGAGAATTCAACTATCGTTGTGAAGCTCTTGAGCGGCGCCAAGACGAACAATTTAGCGAGGCCCGTTTGGAATTCAAGAACATCGACAACCGCTTCGAAGAAGTCCGTGGCCAAATGCATGCCATGCAACACAACCTCGGTCATCAAAATGAAGCTCTTGGTCGTGCACTCGCCTCAACGGATGAGAAGCTCCAACGCATCATTGATGGACTCGCAAAGGCCTTCATGTGAATCAAGCTCATCTCGGCACTCCTCAAGTGAATCAAGTGCACCTCGCCGTCACGCTTCAAGGCACCGGGATGGACCCGTTCTTCAATCCTTGAGCTCTTCGCAAGCGGTACCATCTCCGCGTCACGCCGCAACGTCAAGCTACGATGGTGACCTCTCCGCAAGACCTCCCGGTAGCGCCGAAGCCACAACCAAGGTCACAGATTCAACAAGAGCAACCTCGCATGGACCACCAAGGCCATCGACGTCGACATGCCCCTTCAACAACAAGTGAAGCTTCCGAAGAGGACGAACAAGATCACCGTCGACGGGAAGCACTCGAAGATCCCCCAAGACGTCATCATCGACATGATCGTCCACGTCGGCAACAAGATGGTCATGGCGAGCCTCCTCTACACCAAGAAGAAGAAGAAGAGCAGCCCATTGCGCATGAGGCTCGACGTCCTCCTCGCCATAGGGCGCAAGACAATGCTCCTCAACATCAACCACGACAAGATCAAGAGCAGACTCCCCATGCTCGTCGTGAGGACTATCAACCTCCTCCTCGTCCTCAACCGCGTCAACAAAACGAGCAAGTTCCCAAGCTCGTCGTCACCAACAAGTTCCACCACCAAACGCGGCACCTCAACAACCGCAAGAGCAACACAACAATCACCAAGCAAGACAAGAGAGCTCGGATGATGATGATGACCGTCCAAATCATGGCAACCGCCATGGCCGGAACATAATGGAGAAGAAACTTTCGGCAACCTCAAATTCACCATGCCCAAGTTCACCGGTTCCAATGAGCCCGAGGAATATCTCTCTTGGGAACTCAAGGTCGACAAGATCTTTCGCATGCACAATTATAGCAATGAGAAGATGATGGCCATGGCATCCCTCGAGTTTGATGAGTATGCCAACCTTTGGTGGGAACAAGTCCAACTCGCTCGCGAAGCAAAAGAAGAGCCTCCAATCGCAACTTGGCAAGATATGAAGGCTCATATGAGATCTCGCTTCGTTCCTTCACACTACACGCGTGACCTCTTCAACAAGCTTCAAGCTTAGTCAAGGGTCAAAGACCGTGGAAGAGTACTTCAAGCAAATGGAGCTCAACATGATCCGTGCCAACATTGAAGAGCGAGATGAGCAAACAATGGCACGCTTCCTCAATGGCTTGAACCATCCTATCAAGCGCATCACCGAGTTCCAAAAGTACAACAACATGGTTGAGCTTGTGCACATCGCATCCAAGGCGGCGCCAAGTGCAAGAGGACATCAAGTACAACAAGCCAAGGCGTACTTCACCTACAAGCAAGCGCAACCACTACTCCAACAACACCAAGTGGAAGCTCCCAAGTACAAGCTTCCCTTCAAGCCAACTCTCCTCAAGGAAAACAACCCCAAGTGGCAAAACACAAGGGATGATCAACCATTCAATGGTGAATGCTACAAGTGTGGAGGCAAAGGGCACAAGTCGAATGCATGTGGAACCAAGAAAGTTTTGTTAATAACTGACAACGGCGATGACGAATACTTGGGTGAGGTAGAGTTTGATGCAAGGGTCAAGGAAGCCATGGCAAGGCAACACTTGGAAGAGGACCAAGAACTTCTTGTGTGTGAGCATGGCGCAAGTCCGTCGCTTGTGGTCACAAGGGTCTTGACTACCCAAGCCAATGAAAGTGAAGACCAGCTTCGAACATCTTCCAAACTCGTCGAAGCATCAATGGGAAGTCCATCAAAGTTATCATCGATGGAGGAGTTGCCACAACCTCGCAAGTACGGAATTGTAAGAAACTCAACCTCACCCTTCATCCACATAGACACCCCTACCATATCCAATGGCTAAGTGACCAAGGATCCGTCAAGATCAAGCACACCGTCTTGGTGACGTTCTCCATTGGGCACTACAAGGACACGGTGGAATGTGACGTGGTTCCAATGACGGTTTGTCACATGTTGCTCGGAAGGCCGTGGCAATATGACAAGTGTGCTTTGCATAATGGTCACTTGATGCAGCCCGACCTACGGTCGTTACTACATCAAGGTCCCCAACTTACGCCAAGTCGTCATGGACTCCAAAGGTGAATCCGTTCCTCTATGCGAGCCCCCTTCCTGCCCTATTGAATGGTATGCTACTTCATACTCCGTCACATATGCATGATAGGTTCACACCAGTCACGGAGGCAAGGGAGGAAGCGGAACATCAAGCCCGACAAGGCGGAGGCTTGGAAGAGGAGCGGAAGAAGGCAGTCGATAGCTGCCGGTCCAAGCGGTACTACCGATTGTCAGAACCGTACTACCGGTCGGCGGTACCGCCCCTCTCTGGCTACTCTTGGCGGCTCCAACGGATGCTCCAAGACATAGCGGTACTACAGCTCCCGGCGGTACTACCGTGACGACGGTACTACGATTGCGGACCGGTACTAGGTCATGTGTGCTCACACTTTGGGCCACAGCCATGTATTCCCTTACTTACCTATTCGCCTAGTTTATTCCCAAACTACCCTTGTTTAGTGGCTGGCCTATAAATAGAGCCCCCACCCCTCATGTATCCCTTAGGCATAGATGATAGACTAAAGACAACCCCCATTGTGGAATCTCTAGTTTTGCCTCATCCCCTTTACCAAGGGGACCGACTATCGTCACCAACCTCGATTGGACTTTGCATCACGCATCCATCGTTGAACAAGGCCTTGGAGTTCGACGTCGCGTCTCCAAGTTGTCAAGACCCTCCCCAAGGTGTTCTTCCCTCTCCGATGTGGATTTGAGGGAGCACGTTGACCGATCTTTCCTTGCGAGGATTCTATCGGACCGGTGGCCACCGTTCGGGAGCAATCGGCCTTGTATCGTGTGAGTTTTTGCGTGTGTTCATCGTGTTCTTCGCGAGGTGTGTGTTCGCTTCCGCTACCTTCTCCCTTTCCCCTCGCTTTCCCATCGATTTGACCACGAGATCCGTGAAGATCGGGCACCCAAGAGGTTAACCCCTCCATCATCTGGTATCAGCAGCTTTTGGTTGCCACGGATTTCTCATCGATTTGGTCTTTTCCCCATAAATTCGAAAATTCCACCAAAAACAGCCCCAATTCGTGTTTTGGATCGATCTGTGATTTGAGTGCGTTTTGGTAGGTTTTGATCCGTGGATTGCTTGCTAAACTTGTTGATCTACCTTCCTTTGCGTTCCAATAGCCTAATTCCTTGATTTCCCCGATTTGGTGTTTTCTTGAAGATTTTCTGCCCAAATCTTCAAAATCGCAAAAGCGTCAAATCTGGGCGTCGGTCCAAGCGGTACTACGGTCCAAAACCGGTACTACCGCACTTAACGTACTCTGGGGCTCAAAATCCGGTACTACCGCCCCATTACGATCAAAAGCAAGTTCAGTTGACCTCTCACCGTTTGGGCATAACTTTTGCATCTGAACTCGGATTTTGGTGTTCTTTAGCTCGTTTGAAGAGGAAGGAGCCCTACATCATCATCCACGTGGTTCATGCTATCTACTCCATCCAAATTCCGTGAGCAAGGCGGAATCCAACAATAAAGGTGAAGATAAATCGGCGAAGGTATAGACATTCATGACTTCTCCCCACTTGCATTGCTTTGTGAACCCCACTATCTTTGCGAGCAACAAACACCTATTGAGACTAGTTCCTCTTATGATTGCTTGGGCTATGCACATTTGATACCTTGTAGAATTCCGAGCAAACATTGTGAGCGCTATCTCATATAGTTATCTTGTATAGTTGTTGGCACAAGGAAGAGGCAAGTGAAAAAGAAATAAAAATAAAAAGAGTTATACAAAAATAGAAAAAAAATAGAAAAAAGAAAAGAAAAATAAAGAGATATACATGTGCCTCATAGAATAGGAAGCGCAAGCTCGATGAACATCAAATTGGTGGTACTTATTGTGCATATCTTGTAGCCCACCAATCTTATGCAATCGAACTAGCGTCTCTCCTTGTACTTGTGTGACACGAGCTTATAGTCTTCGCTAGGTAATCATTTGGTTCTTGGCTCACTTTCTCCGTCGCACAAGTCCCATTTATCCCACCGTGTGTGTTTCCTTGTACATATTTCCTATCTTGTGGATTAACTTGTTTTGCTTTGTGATCATTGTGGTTCTTTACTTGCCATTACAACATCTTGATTTCGGATTGGTTCTTGACTTGCCATTTTCCATACCTATCCACCATAGGCCTTGTGTGTGTGTGTTTTTTGGTTCGTAGTTGGTTTTGGTGTTCCGCGTGAACTTCACTTTGCTTGGTTTATTGCTCTCAAGTGTGGCCACTTGCACGATACGATCTTCAAGGTAAAGTAAGGTTTGATGTTGTATCCTAACACCCTCTACCACTTCCATATACAACACTTGGTCTTGTGAAGCATGTCTAGGGACTCGGGACCGAGGATAATTTCTATGAAGAATCCACGATGAGCCACCATGCCTATGTCTCCACAAGGATGGATAACATGATGGAGCACTACACCAACAATGGCTCCACATGCTTGGGTGACATGGAGTGCTACAACAACAACTCCCCAAGCATGGGCGACTTCAAGAATGACAACGACAAGCTCCTCAAGTCGCCCAGGCCAAGACCTACGCCTCGAGTGCCAAGGTCCACCATGAAATGGACAAGTTCGAGAGCGACCTCCACAACTTCAAGAAGGACATGGACAATGACTTCAAAAAAAACATGAGCATGGTCGCCAAGACTAATGATGCCTTGTGCTCATTAGAAGAACTTATAAGGAAGCGTGCCAAGGACAAGGGTCATCGTCGCGAGCGTCATGTGGATGACCAAGTGCGCCACCTACACCAACCATCGGCAAGGCACACCAATGACCTCCGTCGACACCATCACAAGGCACCTTCAACTACTAGTGCCACCACCAAAATGGCACCAAGAGCAAGCCTTCGTCCACGCCATCAAGCTTCAACGACTACGCTTGCATTCGAATACCTCATGAACGAGGAAAATGTAGACCTCTACTTCGCCAAGTTGGATAGCATGAGCCTACCTCCACCACTACTACAAGATGGCCACAAGAAGGTCGAGCATGGGATTTTCCCTTCGACCATGGAGGCGAGCAATGATGCCCATCTTATGGCATCCAACCTTGGAGGCGACAAGGTCAAGAATGGTGAGCATGGGATTTTCCCTTCACCAAAGGAGGCGCATGGAGTTGAGGAACCCGAGCCTACCCCCATATGCTTGAGTGATGATGTGGTACCAATCCCATGTGAGTATGAGAGCCACTTAGCCCACTTGAGTGAGAACAAGAGTGACATGAGTGACTCCACCTTATGTGAGATTGAGTGCTTCCACTTGGAGGGCATGAGCGATACTCCTAGTGAGTTGAGAGTGGTAGTTGATAGGTCAAGTGAGATCATTTCGAATTCTAACAACTTACCCTCTACCTCTAGTGTGTTCTCTTGTGTTGTGCTAGGTTCCATGGATGAAGACGCCCGATGCTATGAAGCAATGATGCCTCGAATGGAGAAGATGTACATGGTAGATGCTACGCCATGGATAGACCAAGAAGATGAAGTCGTCCACAAGGAGGCCACTACTTCCACAACACCCACTTCATATGAGAGGTATGACCAAGGTAATAATAAGGGTGTTGATGATGCCATGATCCCACTAGTGGACATGATGAATTGTGAGGATATGCATGCTATGTATG
Source organism: Avena longiglumis (assembly GCA_030063025.1). Lineage (NCBI taxonomy): Eukaryota > Viridiplantae > Streptophyta > Magnoliopsida > Poales > Poaceae > Avena > Avena longiglumis. The sequence goes on along the minus strand of CP125976.1, from coordinate 339,596,095 downwards.
ATACTTGTGACATTACATATGCTTCATCCACTTTCCCATGTGATGATTTGCCTTTGCATAATATTGATCATGTGGAATTGTTTGATTGCGATATCATTGCCATAAACATGCCATGCTATGCATCTTGTGTGTATCCTCCAATTGCTTTGGACTTTCCTTGTCATGCTAGTCATTCAATTTCTCCCGTTGCTTGCGATAAGATGAATGCTTGCTATTTCACTTGTTTTGCTTGCAACAATATTGATCATATCGTTATAATGAGATGGCCCCATAGCCTTCTCAATTTTGGAGATTTTGATGATGGCCATGATAAGCATGTTCCCCTTGCATACTCACCATGCATCTATTTCATACTTGATTGAAAATAATGGTGATGTGCACAAAGAGATACGTCATGATGGATGATGTGTATCTCTACCATGCACACGCTCTTCCTTTGCGTTTAATGTGTGTAGGTACCGCATTATCATGTCAACCTTGGTTGAGCACGAGTTGACAAAAGAGCTCTAGAGAGCATCCCACAAGTGAGTTCAAGATCGAACCCATTTCGATACCTTTTGCATGCTTTGCATCTTTCATGTTGGCAAATTGCTCTTTCCTATGGTTTGATTGCAAGCATGTTAATGGTATTATCTCCCCTCGTGACATTCATGTTTCTTTGCTTTTAGATAATGATGCTTTGTGTGTTGCAACAAAAATGTTGAACAATTTACCTTCTCGATGTTTTGTGCGCAACCACAATTCCTTTAAGAGCATGTATTGTCATGAGAGCTTCCAAGAATCTCGTCTTGTTGTTGCAACAAACATAAGGACCACTTGCTCTTTCGTTTGGTTTGTTTGCAAACACGTTGTTTTTGCTTCCGCTTGGGATACTCATATTCCCATGATTTTTGCTATCGATGATATGTGTATGACATCCAACATGTTGAACAATTTCTCTTTCCAATGGTTGGTTTGCACACATAATGATGTTTCTTTGGACATTCTTCCTTGTGTGTTTTTGCCAAATTCTCCTATTCTTGCATCAAAGATGTTGTTTGAAATTTGGATCCAATGCTTTGAATGCCCCAATTCTATGTTATATGGAGTTTTTGAGTTTCCACATTTGGATGATGTTCAAACATTTTCCATGCACATTGACCATGCATATGCATCCCGTTTGCTATACTTGAGTTGTGCTAATCGTGTTGTGAACAAGAATGGACATGCCACAAATGACATGCTCCTCTATCACACACAAACATATGTTGCTTGGTCTTTGTTGTATGAAGGTACAAATGCATACGTCGACCTCTATGGACTATATGTTGACAAGAAGAACGAAGAGAGTTACCTATGGCTACACTTCTTTGAGCTATATCTACAAGCTAAGGTGACTTCCTTCTACTTGAGGACTCATGCTATAATCTTCATGAATTGCTACGCTCGCTTTGAGTGTTGCTTCGCTTTTGTCGTGAGCTTTGTAGGCTTCATGGAAGGTGAAGGAACATTGAAGTGTTGTCAAGTCAATCTTCAGAGGCGACTATATGGTGAACCCAGGATCAAGGATGTCCTTGACCTCTTCTACTGCCGTGATGAACATGGAGAGTCGAGGACGACTCTTTTTGAAGGGAGGGGAGATGATGCAGCCCGACCTACGGTCGTTACTACATCAAGGTCCCCAACTTCGCCAAGTCGTCATGGACTCCAAAGGTGAATCCGTTCCTCTATCGAGCCCCTTCTGCCCTATTGAATGGTATGCTACTTCATACAAGTCACATATGCATGATAGGTTCACACCGACCAAGACGGAGGCAAGGGAGGAGTCTTGAACATCAAGCCCGACAAGGCGGAGGCTTGGAAGAGGAGACGGAAGAAGGCAGTCGATAGTTGCCGGTCCAAGCGGTACTACCGGTTGTCATAACCGGTACTACCGGTCAGTACCGCCCTCTGCTTCCTTGCAGCGGCTCCAACGGATGCTCCAAGGCCTAAGCGGTACTACCGCTCGGGAGGCGGTACTCTCGGTGACGACCGGTATTCTTGGGACCGGTACTACCGGTCATGTGTGCTGTGGCACTGTTGAGCCCTGACCCATGTATTCCCTTACTTACCTATTCGCCTAGTTTATTCCCAAACTACCCTTGTTTAGTGGTGGCCTATAAATAGAGCCCCCCCTCATGTATCCCTTAGGCATAGATGATAGACTAAAGACAACCCCATTGTGGAATCTAGTTTTGCCTCATCCCTTTACCAAGGGTGATAGGGCAAAGGTGTCCGATCTTCGATGAGATGGCGATAATCGATTTGGTGGAGTTCGGGCTTGACGATCCGACTACGTGCGACACAGCGCCAATGCAATCGCTAGGCCAATCTCACGGAGGTTACCGATCCTGCGTGAACACGATCGGCTGACCAAATGAGGTCTTAATTCCTACGAAATCGAGAACAAGTAAGAACCAATATTGCAATCAAGATATTGCGGATTAAGAGGAAAGCTTTATTGAAAGAGGCGGGATCACGAATAGGTGCAGTACAAGAGGCCTCTGCGGCCTCGAGCCTTGGCGAAGTTGCGACTATGGCTAACAATGTCTAAACAAAATCCGAGTCTAAAGGTTCTATGGGCGTATTTAAGGCGAAAAGGTGGGGTTTGGCCAGCCAAGGAAGTGGTGGCGAATCCAACCTAAAAGTCCTTTTCCCTCAAATACGGACTCTAAAAAGTGGCTAACTAAAAACTGCGAAAATTACATGGGCTGGCCCAAAATAAAGGTGTCATGACACCATATTATGCTATGGACGAATTCGTAAAGTATTGATCTTGAATATTTCGTCCAAGCCTTCTTTCTCCATTAAGGTGGCCTCAAAGTTACGAAATCTTCATCCGTGGCCTTCTCTTGGATCATCACATGCTTCGCCATCTCCATGCATGGCCATGCTCCAATGCTTGTCCCTCTCATCCATGCTTGGTCCATCATTCCTAAGAGTAAGAAATGTATCGACTTAGGCGGCATCATATTCTCATGTATGTAAGAATAGTTCCAAAGCGAAAGTACTGATAGTTAAGTTGTTTGTACGAGATCTTGTGATGGGTCCTTGTATGTGTGTTCTTTGTAGGTACAAGCGGTTGTATCAATAGTAGGGATGTCCACATCATGCTCCCTTCTTGAATTGAAGTGTCCTCGGCGCAATCTCATCTTCCTCACCAAAGTAAGGCTTCAAATCTGCAATGTTAAATGTAGGACTAACTGTACCAAAGTCTGCAGGCAACTCAAGTTTATATGCATTATCATTGATTCTTTCTAACACCTTAAAGGGACCAGCGAAGACGTGGCATTAACTTAGACTTGCGTAAATCGAAAGCGATCTTTACGCAAATGTAACCAAACAAGATCAACATCAAACACAACATGCTTTCTCCTTTATCTGACAAGTTTATACTTAGCATTCATGTGTTCAATGTTATCTTTAGTAGTCTTATGCAAGTTTAATATCATTTCGGTAGCGTTGTGTAGCATCCAAATTATGTTGCACCGAAGAAGGTAAAGCAATAAATCAATAGGTGCACGAGGAACAAAACCATACACAATCTCAAATGGGCACATCTTTGTGGTAGAATGCAATGAACGATTATAAGCAAATTCTATATGAGGTAAACACTCTTCCCACAATTTTAAGTTCTTCTTTAAAACAGCCCGTAACATAGTAGACAAAGTTCTATTTACTACTTCAGTTTGACCATCAGTTTGGGGATGACATGTAGTACTAAAGAGCAATTTAGTCCCCAACTTAGCCCATAAACATCTCCAAAAGTGGCTAAGAAATTTAGTATCACGATCGAGACAATAGTATTTGGCACACCATGCAAGCGAACAATTTCACGAAGAACAAATCAGCAATATGCGGCATCATCCGTTTTATGACAAGGAATAAAGTGTGCCATCTTAGAGAACCGATCCACAACAACAAAATACTATCCCTCCATACGTGTTCGTGGCAATCCCAAAACAAAGTCCATAGAAATATCCTCCCAAGGAACACTAGGAGCAGGAAGAGGCATATATAAACCATGTGGATTAAGGCGAGACTTAGCTTTTTGACAAGTAGTGCGGTGCCACAAATCTCTCAACATCTCGGCATCACGTGGCCAAAAGAAGTGTGCGGCAAGAACATCCTCCGTCTTCTTGACACCAAAGTGTCCCATCAATCCTCCTCCATGCGCCTCTGTAATAACAAAAGGCGAACAGAGCTATCTGGAATGCATAGTTTGTTATACGCACGAACACAAATCCATCATTGAAGGCGAACTTGTTCCAAGTTCTACCATCTCTACAATTCAACACATCTTTAAATTGACATCATGCACATATTGTTCTTTAATAGTTTCCAATCCAAATATTTTGAAGTCAAGTTGAGATAACAAAGCATAGCGTGACAAAGCATCGACAATAATATTATCTTTACCCTTTTGTGTTTGATAACATAAGGAAAAGACTCAATAAATTCAACCCACTTTGCATGACGATTCAACTTAGCTTGACTACGAATATGCTTCAAAGATTCATGATCGGAATGAATAACAAATTCCTTAGGCCATAGATAATGTTGCCAAGTTTCTAATGTCGAACCAACGCATATAATTCTTTATCATAAGTAGAATAGTTCAGACTAGCCCCTCAATTTCTCACTAAAATATGCAACAGGTTTTCCCTCTTGTAATAACACCTCCCAAACCAATTCCACTAGCATCACATTCAAGCTCAAAAGTCTTAGTAAAATCAGGAAGTTGTAGTAAGGGAGCATGTGTTAGCTTATCTTTCAATATGGCGAAGGCTTTGTTGTGCATCGCCCCAAACAAAGGCACATCCTTCTTGGTAAGCTCATTCAATTGTGGCAATTGATCAAAGTCTTTGACAAAGCGCCTATAAAACCAGTGAGGCCAAAACTCCTCACTTGTGTGACCGTCTTGGGCTGCCAATTCTCAATAGCTTCAATCTTGGCTGGATCCACTTCAATACCTGTGATGTAACAACATAGCCAAGAAACACAACTCGATTGGTGCAAAGGTGCACTTCTCAAGGTTACCAAACAAGCGTGCATCACGTAAAGCATTGAAAACAACGTAAATGGTCCAAATGTTCCTCTAAAGATTTGCTATAAATCAGAATATCATCAAAGTAGACTACCAAAGCGTCCAATGAAAGCACGTAAAACTTCGTTCATTAATCTCATGAAAGTGCTAGGTGCATTAGTTAAACCAAGCGGCATTACTAACCACTCATATAAACCGAACTTAGTTTTAAATCTTGTTTTCCATTCATCTCCTAATTTCATACGAATCTGGTGGTAACCTCGCTAAATCAACTTTAGAAAACATGGTAGAGCCACTCAATTCATCAAGCATGTCATCTAAGCGTGGAATAGGATGGCGATATCGAATAGTAATATTATTGATAGCTCTACAATCGGTACACATGCGAAGAACCATCTTTCTTAGGCACCAAAATAATAGGAACGACACAAGGGCTAAGGGACTCACGAATATGATCTCTGTCGAGTAGTTCTGAATTTGGCGTTATCTCCTTTGTCTCCTCTGGATTGGTTCTATATGGTAGCGGTTGGGCAGCGTGGCACCGGAATTAGATCAATTTGATGCTCAATTCCTCTAATAGGAGGTAGTCTGGTGGCAACTCGGTGAAATCGTCCTCATATTCACGCAAAGGTTAGCAATAGGGTGGCAAAGAAGGAGGCATATCCTCAAATGAAAACAAAACCTCTTTGCATACAATTGCATAACATTGAGTATTGTTTACATCTAGTTCAGCAATATCAATTTTATTTGCAAGCATACATGGACTCTTCAAGCAATTTCTGAGCATGTGTAGAATCAGATTTAGTGTTCTTTGGTGGTATAAAATCTGCGACAACAATCTGATTCTCACTTTTATTTTTCTCCTCGGTTTTAGCTCTACTAGCTCTAGCAAGATCATCTTTTAAAATCTGTTAGAGTCATAGGTTTTAGACCAATTTTCTTTCCATCATGCATAAGAGAATAGTGGTTAGTTTTGCCATTATGAGGATTCTCTATCAAATTGCCATGGTCTACCAAGTAACAAAGAACAAGCTTGCATAGGTACAACATCACAATCAACAAAATCGAATATGTACCAATAGTAAAATGCAGCGTGCCGTTCTTGTTACCTTGATCTTCTTGAACTCTCAAACCATTGGATGTAGTATGAATGTGGGCGTTGTCTTGTTGGGCGCAAGCTTCTCTACCATGTCAACAACGGCGGATTATTATTACAACTCCCTCCATCAATGATGATCCGTATAGCTCTTTCCTTGACAACACCACGTGTTTGGAGCAGGTTGTGTCGTTGATCTTGCTCAGTTGCTCAATTGCACACTCAACACACGTTGTGTAATTAAACTCTTGTATTGATCGGCACTTGACTCCCATTACCTCGGCTCGTCATCATTATCGAATTGTCTCCATCTCGGCGAAATAAGGGCTAGTGTATCTTCATCGAAGTCACTTTCGGAATCGTATTCACCATCTTCTCGCACCATCATCACCGTTGTGTTGTGCTGTCTCTCAATATGACCAAAACCCGACACTTGCGGCATTGTATATCCTTAGTCTTACCGTGGAAGCCATAGAAGATGCACTGACGGGAGCATTGGATGATGGTGGAGGAGCATGGAAATCTTGTGGTGGCCTTGGATGTGGTAGTAGCTGGAGGCGAATCACGAGGCGCTGATTGTCGGGATGTCCAAGTGGATGTGCGACTGCGAATTATTAGTCCTCCTCCATGGTGTTTGGCGATCCTGCACTTCACGTTGACTTTGCAAGCAAGATGAAACAAGCAGTGATAGAATTATATTCCTTATAATCTAATATGTCTGAATGTCCTTGTTTAATCCACCAAAAGCGTGCAAGCATTTGTTCATTAGATTCTACAAGACCACACCTAACCATCCCGTTTGCAATTCTGATAATACTCTTCTCTGAATTTTCCCTTGCTCTAAGCGTGTCGATTCTTTAGTAAATCACGTTGATAAGTGGGAGGTACAAAGCGAACACGCATAGCAGTTTTAAGCGGTCAAGTACTAGGAATAGTAGTAGGATTTAAGCGACAATACTCGGACCACCAAAGGGAAGCAAATTTAGTAAATTCACATGTAGCGACTAACACGCATATTCTCGGGATATTTTAAGCATGCAAGCGTTGTTCTACTTCCATCTCCCATGTAAGATATGCATCGAGTTATATTTACCCTCAAAGATGGAATATTTAATTTAAGCTTTGCAACATGATCATCATCGATGCGTCTGCAAATGGGCGGCGTTGCGGTAGTAATGTCGGGGGCGACCAGCGGTACTGTGGAGGTTATTCAACCTCCTCGTCAAACAGATAAATCGTCGTCGAATTCGTAGTAGTACCCGTAAATCATCCCCAATGTCGCGGCCAGCGGCGGAAGTCGAGAGCGTCGATCGCGGCGAGGCAGCCGAAGTGCGGCGCGTACCAGCCGATCGGCCGTGATCGGAATGCGTGCATGTGTGGGTGCGGTCTTGGTGCGAGCAATCGGTTGAAGCTCCTTGAGCCGAGCGTCAAGCTTGGCGTTGAAGGATTTCTCGAGTCCATCGATCTTGTCCACGGCGTTGGTGAGCTTGGTGTCAAACTCCCTAGTAGCGTGTCCACGTCTTGTGCCGGCCCGAAGGGCGAGAAGTGGGCATGTAGTTCTTCGTTAAATCATGGTGGCGGGTTCAAGTATCATCATGGTTAGTCCTTAAAAAAGCGGTATATACTACAGGAATATGGTGGAAGTCACGCGTAATCCGTCAAGCAATATCTGAAGCTCTTACAAGTTCTTACCAACGGCGGGAAAAGGCGATGCAACCACGAGGATCGGTGGGTCGAAGATTGAACCAAGCGATTACGGAATTGAAACACCGCGTGGAGAGTATCGTGGAGCTACAGGAAGGCTTAGCAAAGGGGTTAGCAATTATCAAAACAGCAATGCAAAAGTTGAAAGAATGCTCAGCAGCGTCTTGTCTTGGTCCTAGGCTAGGCAACCGTACTAGAGCGAGCCTAGATCAACAACGATGTCACGACAGCGACACAACAAGCCTTTGTATGATGATATAGCACCACAGCGATCCGAGATGCGGAAAATCACTATGATGGCGAGTGTCTAGAAGCGATCTACGGGGTCTAAAGAGGTTAGCCCCAAAATTTTTCGAAATTTTTATTTTGCTCGGAAAGAAGCGTAAAAATATCGCTATAACTTGGTGATGGAAAAGTGATCCGGGTGAAAAATAGTATAGCGAAAAAAATTTTTGGAGGCGGTTCAGACTTTTTTTTTTTTTTTGCTCTCCTTACGGACTTACGATAGGACTCTTAGCTCGACACGGACTTTAAGTGAACGGAAGCAAAGAAGGAAAGTCAAAAGAAATAACGAGAAGCGATAACTCTACTCGGACTCGTACCACAATGAGCTGATCGGATCGTATCGCGGTAGGAAGGCGGTGGCGGAGTATTAGGGTTTTATGGTGGCGGGGTATATGGCGCGGAATATGGTGGCGGTATATGGCGGCGGAATATGGTGGCGAGGGTATATGGCGGTGATCGTGAGTGTGGTGGTGACTAGTATGATCGAACTTCGAAACTCTAAGGGCGAGACACTAAGACCGACAACTTTAGCGACGATGTAGACACAAATTCAACAATGCAAAACGAAAAGATAATGCGGCGTAGATTGGTTATGGGATGGATCTAAACGCTAGCTGTGTTTTGGCTTTTTAAGTGGGTTATAGGTAAAAGCAGATCTAATCTGAAAACGGTAAAATCTCAAGAGCAACTTTGAAATCGATACCACTTGATAGGGCAAAGGTGTAGATCTTCGATGAGATGGCGATAATCGATTTGGTGGAGTTCGGGCTTGCGATCCGACTGCGTGCGAGCCTGGCGCAATCGCTAGGCCAATCTCACGGAGGTTACCGATCCTGCGTGAACACGATCGGCTGACCGGAGGTCTTAATTCCTACGAAATCGAGAACAAGTAAGAACCAATATTGCAATCAAGATATTGCGGATTAAGAGGAAAGCTTTATTGAAAGAGGTGGGATCTGAATAGGTGCGAAGTACAAGAGGCCTCTGCGGCGCTCGAGCCTTGGCGAAGTTGCGACTATGGCTAACAATGTCTAAACAAAATCCGAGTCTAAAGGTTGGCTATGGGGCGTGTTAAGAAGGCGAAAAGGTGGGGTTTGACCAGCCAAGGAAGTGGTGGCGAATCAACCCTAAAGTCCTTTTCCCTCAAATCGGACTCTAAAAGTGGCTAACTAAAAACACCTGCGAAAATTACATGGGCTGGCCCAAAATAAAGGTGTCATGACACCATATTATGCTATGGGCCAATTAAGTAAAGTATTGATCTTGAATATTTCGTCCAAGCCTTCTTTCTCCATTAAGGTGGCCTCAAAGTTACGAAATCTTCATCAAGTGGCCTTCTCTTGGATCATCACATGCTTCTTGCCATCTCCATGCATGGCCATGCTCCAATGCTTGTCCCTCTCATCCATGCTTGGTCCATCATTCCTAAGAGTAAGAAATGTATCGACTTAGCGACATCATATTCTCATGTATGTAAGGAATAGTTCCAAGAAACGAAAGTACCTGATAGTTAAGTTGTTTGGCACGAGATCTTGTGATGGGTCCTTGTATGTGTGTTGCTGTAGGTACAACGGTTGTATCAATAGTAGGGATGTCCACATCAAAGGGGACCGACTATCGTCACCAACCTCGATTGGACTTTGCATCACGCATCCATCGTTGAACAAGGCCTTGGAGTTCGACGTCGCGTCTCCAAGTTGTCAAGACCCTCCCCAAGGTGTTCTTCCCTCTCCGATGTGGATTTGAGGGAGCACGTTGACCGATCTTTCCTTGCGAGGATTCTATCGGACCGGTGGCCACCGTTCGGGAGCAATCGGCCTTGTATCGTGTGAGTTTTTGCGTGTGTTCATCGTGTTCTTCGTGAGGTGTGTGTTCGCTTCCGCTACCTTCTCCCTTTCCCCTCGCTTTCCCATCGATTTGACCAAGAGATCCGTGAAGATCGGGCACCCAGGAGGTTAACCCCTCCATCATCACTCAAACACTTACACTTTCAAATGGCTTGATAAAACTTGTGTGTTGCAACCAATGACTCCAAGCCAAATAATTGCGGACAATGCAAAGGCTTTAGCGAGGGCGCAATACGCAAAAACACCTTGTGTGAAGAGTGGTGAGCGAGAGAACCACACCATAGTGAGTGAGAGCTACAAGCCAAACTTCAGTGGAAAAACTAAGAGTGTTCTTCTTGCCACCAAAAGTGAGATGAGAGAAGTGGAACAACCCATCCATCTTGCACTCGTCCTCGTATGCAAGGGACTAGCGCAAGGAACTAATGACTTGACAAATGTTCCTCCTTCTTTGATGGCTGTTTGCAGGAATTCCAAGATGTATTTCGAAGAGCTTCCTCATGGTCTTCCTCCTCTTCGTGGAATTGAGCACGCCGACCTCATACCGGTAGCACGCTACCAAACGCTTGCGTGTCGCACAAACCGGAAGAGACAAGGAGATCGGCGTCAAATCAAACAACTCGTCTCCAAAGGTTTGATCCAAGTAAGCACTAGCCCAAGCGCGGTTCCGTGATCCTAGTCCCAAAGCGGATGATACGTTGCGGTTATGGGTGCCCAATCAATGCTATCACCGTGCATTATCGACATCCTATACGCGTCTTGATGACATGCTTATCCTATATGTGGTCAAAATCTATTGCTTATCCTCTTTTGGCAAGCGAGTTGTGGTCTCTCCTTGTGTTGGCACGACAAGGCGTAGTCTTCGTTAGGACCTTGAGGAGGAGGTTGATAGTCCTCACACGAGCATGGGGAGTTGCTCTTGATCTTGTTGTGGTTGATGTCGGGAGCATTGTCTTGCGCCCTATGGCGA
>CP125976.1:339418290-339585031 GCA_030063025.1 Avena longiglumis | reverse complement strand
GGTTACAAGGCTGAGGCAGGCCCGGCCCGGTCGGTCTGGCAGACCGGTAATCTGGGTCCGGCATACGTATCTGCGGTGGTAACGGTAAATACCGCTCCGGACCAGTAAATGCCCGCTTGAGAACTGGAGCTTCGTCGGGCGCTTCGCATGGCAGCCGATAGGAGGGCGATGATGCAAGCCACCCGGTACCGACAGGCTCTGGTTACGAGACCGACCATACAAGCGCTCGCTTAAGAGTGGGTGGTGCTTCTGTGGCGGCGGTAGGAGGGAGGCGGTAGGACCGCTTGGGCGGTAGTACCGGTCGTCCCATCCGATCCGCTGCGTCTACTTGATGGTGGCTTCTTCGTGCACGATGATGCACATAGTTTGCGTGTGAAGTAGCAAGCCATCCAAGGGTGTCAAGTCACACAAGGAGAGGCGAGTTCACCTTAGTTTGAAGGAGTTTGGCTCGGCGAGTCATGGATCCACAGGTAGCTCGTGGGAGTAGATGTAGTAGCGGTGGGGCCAGGCTGCATCAGCTCCCCTTGGGAAAGAGTCCTCGACTCTTCAACCGTCACAACTTCCTCTTCGCCATGGTAGGGTGAGAGGTCCTTGACATTGAATGTCGAGCTCACAAGATACTTCGATGTTGGTATATCGATCACATAGGCGTTGTTGTTGATCCTCTTTAGCACCTTGAATGGTCCATCGCCTCGTGGCTTTAGCTTGGAGTCGCGTTCCTTGGGAAAGCGGTCTTTACTCAAGTGTATCCATACAAGGTCGCCCTCATCAAAGATCATCTCTTTCTTGGTATTGTTTAGCCTTGATGCTTGGCGAAGGACTTGTTGCTCGATAGTATCTCGTGTGTCTTCATGGAGTTTCTTCATTGTTTGGGCACGCTTGACAACGTCCATATTGGCATGTTCATGAAGTGGAAGTGGAAGGATATCGAGCGCGGTGAGGGGCTCGAAGCCATAGACGATCATGAACGGGCTCCTCATGGTGGTGGAGTGCTTGGCACGGTTGTAGGCGAACTCGGCGTGTGGAATGCATTCCTCCCAGTATTTAAGATTCTTCTTTATCAACACCCGGAGAAGTGTGCCAAGACTTCGATTGACGACCTCGGTTTGTCCATCGGTTTGAGGATGCGAGGCGGACGAGAAGAGGAGCTTGATGCCGAGCTTGGCCATGAGGGTCTTCCAGAAGTAGCTCATGAATTTTACGTCGCGGTCGGAGACGATTGTTCTTGGCACCGTGTAGCGAATTATTTCCACGAAAAACAAATTTGCTACATGTGAAGCATCATCGGTCTTATGGCACGGAATGAAATGTGCCATTTTTGAAAGCGATCCACGACTACAAATATGGAATCATGACCATGTTTCGATCTAGGCAAGCCTAACACAAAGTCCATGCTAATGTCCCACCAAGGTGCATGAGGAATAGGCAATGGCATATAAAGACCAAAGGGTTGGACTTGGACTTAGCTTGGATACATGTAGTGGATCGTTGAACGTGGCGCCCACGTCGCTTCATTTGGATCAAACCTTTGGAGACGAGTTGGTTGATTTGACGCCGATCTCCTTGTCTCTTCGGGTTCGTGCGTACGCAGCGGTTTGGGAGTGGTGCGCCGGTATGAGGTCGATGCGGTGCTCGATTCCTACGAAGAGGGGAAGGCCATGAGGAAGCTCTTCGAAATACATCTTGGAATTCCTGCAAACAGCCATCAAAGAAGGAGGAACATTTGTCAAGTCGTTAGTTCCTTGCTAGTCCCTTGCATACGAGGACGAGTGCAAGATGGATGGGTTGTTCCACTTCTCTCATCTCACTTTTGGTGGCAAGAAGAACACTCTTAGTTTTTCCACTCGAGTTTGGCTTGTAGCTCTCACTCACTATGGTGTGGTTCTCTCGCCACCACTCTTCTCACAAGGTGTTTTTGTGTATTGCCCTCGCTAAAGCCTTTGCATTGTCCGCAATTATTTGGCTAGGAGTCATTGGTTGCAACACACAAGTTTTATCAAGCCATTTGAAAGTGTAAGTGTTTGAGTGACCATTATGCAAAGCACACTTGTCAGATTGCCACGGCCTTCCGAGCAACATGTGACAAACCATCATTGGAACCACGTCACATTCCACCGTGTCCTTGTAGTGCCCAATGGAGAACGTCACCGAGACGGTGTGCTTGATCTTGACGGATCCTTGGTCACTTAGCCATTGGATATGGTAGGGGTGTCTATGTGGATGAAGGGTGAGGTTGAGTTTCTCACACAATTCCGTGCTTGCGAGGTTGTGGCAACTCCCTCCATCGAGACAACTTTGATGGACTTCCCATTGATGCCGGCACGAGTTTGGAAGATGTTCGAGCGTTGGTCTTCATTTTCATTGGCTTGGGTAGTCAAGACCCTTGTGACCACAAGCAATGGACTTGCGTCATGCTCACACACAAGAAGTTCTTGGTCCTCTTCCAAATGTTGCCTTGCCATGGCTTCCTTGACCCTTGCATCAAACTCGTCTTCACTCAAGTATTCTTCATCGCCGTTGTCATGGATGAACAAAACTTTCTTGTTTCCACATGCATTCGACTTGTGCCCTTTGCCTCCACACTTGTAGCATTCACCATTGAATGGTGGATCATCCCTTGTGTGTTTGCCACTTGGGGACTGTTTTCCTTGGGGAATAGTTGGCTTGAAGGTAAGCTTGGTTGTACTTGGGGAGCTTCCACTTGGTGTTGTTGGATTAGTGGTTGGCGCTTGCTTGTAGGTGAAGTACGTCTTTGGCTTGTTGTACTTGATGTCCTCTTGCACTTGGCGCTCGGCCTTGGATGCGATGTGCACAAGCTCAACCATGTTGTTGTACTTTTGGAACTCGGTGATGCGCTTGATGGGATGGTTCAAGCCATTGAGGAAGCGTGACATTGTTTGTTCATCTCGCTCTTCGATGTTGGCACGGATCATGTTGAGCTCCATTTGTTTGAAGTACTCTTCCACGGTCTTTGTCCCTTGACTAAGCGTTTGAAGCTTGTTGAAGAGGTCACGCGTGTAGTGCGAAGGAACAAAGCGGGATCTCATATGAGCCTTCATATCTTGCCAAGTTGCGATTGGAGGCTCTTCTTTTGCTTGTGGCGAGTTGGACTTGTTCCCACCAAAGGTTGGCATACTCATCAAACTCGAGGGATGCCATGGCCATCATCTTCTCATTGCTATAGTTGTGCATGCGGAAGATCTTGTCGACCTTGAGTTCCCAAGAGAGATATTCCTCGGGCTCATTGGAACCGATGAACTTGGGCATGGTGAATTTGAGCTTGCCGAAAGTTTCTTCTCCATTGCGGTTCCGGTTGCGTTGGTTGCCATTATTTTGACGGTCATCATCATCATCCGAGCTCTCATGTCTTGCTTGGTGATTGTTGCGTTGTTCTTGCGGTTGTTGAGGTGCCGCGTGTGGTGGTTGAACTTGGTTTTGACGATGAGCTTGGGGAGCTTGCTCGTGTTGTTGTCGCGGTTGATGACGAGGGGGAGGTTGATGGTCCTCACGACGAGCTTGGGGAGCGTGCTCTTGTTCTTGTCGTGGTTGATGTCGAGGAGCATTGTCTTGCGCCCTATGGCGAGGAGGACGTCGAGCCGCATGCGCAATGGGCTGCTCTTCTTCTTCTTGGTGTAGCGGAGGCTCGTCATGACCATCATGTTGCCGACGTGGACGATCATGTCGATGATGACGTCTTGGGGGATCTTCGAGTTCTTCTCGTCGACGGTGATCTTGTTCGTCCTCTTCGGAAGCTTCACTTGTTGTTGAAGGGGCATGTCGACGTCGATGGCCTTGGTGGTCCATGCGAGGTTGCTCTTGTTGAATCACAAGTGCCCTTGGTTGTGGCCGGTTCGCTTCGCGCCTGGGAGGTCTTGCGGAGAGGTCACCATCGTAGCTTGACGTTGCGGCGTGACGCGGAGATGGTACCGCTTGCGAAGAGCTCATGGATTGAAGAACGGGTCCATCCCGGTGCCTTGAGGCGTGGCGAGGTGCACTTGATTCACTTGAGGAGTGCCGAGATGAGCTTGATTCGCGGCGTGGCCTTGCGAGTCCATCAATGATGCGTTGAAGCTTCTCATCCGTTGAGGCGAGTGTACGACCCGAGCTTTATTTTGATGACCGAGGTTGCATGGCATGCATTTGTCCACGGACTTCTTGAGCGGTTGTCGATGTTCTTGAATTCCACACGGGCCTCGCTAAATTGTTCATCTTGCGCCCGCCGAGGGCTTCACAACGATAGTTGAATTCTCCTCGGACCTTCCAATGGTCCCATCTTGTCATGAATTGGTTATCATCCTCCGGAGGTGGTGGTGGTTGGGATGGCTCTCCATGCCTGTCCATGATGCAAAGCCAACAATGGTTGTATATGGAGAGAAAGGGTGTGGAGAGTTAGCCTTTTACCTCACCTTGGAGATTATATCAAACCAATTTCCACACAAATGAGCGAAAAGCGTGCAAAGTGAAATGGCAAGAAACTCTCAAAGGCTTTTGGTGGAAGGTTAGCGTTGTGGAAAACCAAACGAAACGATCCAAGCAAAAGGTTATTGTCCTACGTGGTAAAGAACCAAAGATCAAAAGCAAAAGGATACGATCTACAAAAACACGGAAAACACACACGTGGAGAAAAACGGGGTTAGCACGACTATGAAAATGAGCACAAAAGGTCCTAACGAAGACTACGCTCGGTTGTCGTGCCAACACAAGGAGAGACCACAACTCGTTTGCCAAAAGAGGGTAAGCAATAGATTTGTGCACTTGCTTCGGTGCGCTCTTTCTTCTCTCTTTCTTGGCTTACAAGCTTGGTATTCTCTATGTATTGGGGAGACTATGTATCTTTCTATTCTATCTTTTTCTTTTCCTTGTTTTTTTTTATTCTTTTTCTTTTCTTTTTCTCCCTTGCTATGCTACTATGTTAGCTTTTGTATTTGGCCTCACACTCTCACTTTTCCGAAGGCAAGTGCACAATGCTTAGACAAACACAAAATGAGTTGCTCTCATAGGATAGATACACACAAAGGAAGATATGGGGCTGTCAAGGTGGTGCAAGTTATACCTTTGGTATTGTTGGCGACTTGCAACCGTTGGTGGGGGATGGTGTTCGAGTGTCGCGGTGTCGTTGAGCGCGGAATGACGTTGATGCGGAAGCTGTTGTGAAAATGGCGACAAACACGCGAAACACGAACAAGTGAAAAAGGAAGGTCAGCGAACCAAATCGAGGCGTCAAAGGGCAGGAAGCACGGTCGATGGCGGTAGTACGGCTAGTAGTACCGGTGAGCGGTAGTACTGCTTGTACTACCGGTACTGGGTTACTTGATGGTACGCTTGCTGACCGGTACCGCTTGGCATAGGTCTGGAACGAGGTGAACTTGCCAAAAACTTCAAATTCGTGGGAAATCTGACCGAAAGTCTGAGCTAGAAACAACAGGGGCTATAGATCGACTCCCAAAGCAACAGATCTATGGACCAAAACCATGAAAAAACTCACAAAATCCAGAGATCGATCCGAAGGCAAATTGGGCTCTTTTTGGTAGGATTTTCGTTTTTAAGGTGGATAAAAGAAAAAAATTGGGGGAAATTCGTGATCAACCGTGCTCTTGATACCAATATGTTGTGGGGGTAACCCTGGGGTTGGCCCGATCTTTCACGAATTCCACGAGGAACGAGGGGGAAAGAGGTGGTCGGGTATGAAATCGGGGGAAGGCGATGAAAACCACGAACACACACACACACCAAAACACGATACACGCCTACTCCTCACGCCGGTGGCAACCGGTCCAACATAATCCCTAGGATCGGTGTTGGGCGAAGCTCGCTCTCCACGCCAACAACGGGGGATGAGGTGCTTGGTGAGACCTTGACGACTTGGGGGCGAGAAACCGAGAACCCAAGGCCTTGTACAACTTGAACGCACTAGGCAAGATCCAAGGGGGTGGATAATCCGGTGTTCCTTGGTAGGAGCATGAGACCAATAGATATAAGTCCTCAAAGGGTTTCCTTAATATCTATTATTATCAAGTCTAGTTTACAATAGAGGGTGGGGCTATATAGTCCAGCCACAAAACAGGGTAGTTTGAATGAAAAGGTAAATTATAGGTTGGGTTACAAGGCATGGGGGCGAACCGAGGCGATCGGTCTGGCGGGACCCGGTAGTACTGTCCGGCAACGGTAGTACCGTCCGGCAACCGGTAGTACGGTGGTAACCGGTAGTACCGCTTGAGGGCTGGAGATTCCGTCGGGCGCTGTGGCGAAGCAGAGGGGAGGTCTGAGCCACCGTAGTACCATTCAGGACCGGTAGTACCGCTTGCTTCTGGGGCGTGGAGTGGTGCTTCCTGTGGCGAGCGGTAGGAGGAGGCGGTAGGACCGCTTGGAGCGGTAGTACCGGTCGTCCCATCCAGTAGTACTGCTTGCGTCTGGCAGCGACTGGTGGCTTCTTCGTACCTGATGATGCACAGATTTTGCGTGTGAAGTAGCAAGCCATCCAAGGGTGTGTCGAAGTCACACAAGGAGAGGAGCGAGTTCACCTTAGTTTGAAGGAGTTTGGCTCGGGCGCGAGTCATGGGTCCACTTGGTTAGCTCGTGGGAGTAGATGTAGTAGCGGTCGTAGGACGGGCTGCATCAGGACATTAGCATGGACTTTGTGTTAGGCTTGCCTAGATCTAAACATGGTCATGATTCCATATTTGTCGTAGTGGATCGCTTTTCCGAAATGGCACATTTCATTCCGTGCCATAAGACCGATGATGCTTCACATGTAGCAAATTTGTTTTTCAGGGAAATAATTCGGCTACATGGTGTGCCAAGAACAATCGTCTCCGACCGCGACGTAAAATTCATGAGCTACTTCTGGAAGACCCTCATGGCCAAGCTCCTCTTCTCGTCCGCCTCGCATCCTCAAACCGATGGACAAACCGAGGTCGTCAATCGAAGTCTTGGCACACTCCTCCGGGTGTTGATAAAGAAGAACCTTAAAGACTGGGAGGAATGCATTCCACACGCCGAGTTCGCCTATGACCGCGCCAAGCACTCCACCACCATGAGGAGCCCGTTCATGATCGTCTACGGCTTCGAGCCTCTCACCGCGCTCGATATCCTTCCACTCCCACTTCATGAACGTGCCAACATGGACGTTGTCAAGCGCGCCAACACAATGAAGAAACTCAATGATGACACACGAGCTACTATCGAGCAATAAGTCCTTCGCCAAGCATCAAGGCTAAACAAGAACAAGAAAGAGATAATCTTCGAAGAGGGCGACCTTGTGTGGATACACTTGAGTAAAGACCGCATCCCCAAGGAACGCGACTCCAAGCTAAAGCCTAGAGGTGATGGACCATTCAAAGTGCTCAAGAGAATCAACAACAACGCTTATGTCATCGATATCCCAACATCCAAGTATCTTGTGAGCTCGACATTCAATGTCAAGGACCTCTCACCCTACCATGGAGACGAGGAAGTTGAGACGGTTGAAGAGTCGAGGACGACTCTTTCCCAAGGGGGGGGAGCTGATGCAGCCTGTCCTACGACCGCTACTACATCTACTCCCACAAGCTCCCCAAGTGGACCCATGACTCGCGCCCGAACCAAACTCCTTCAAGCTAAGGTGAACCCGCTCCTCTCCTTGTGTGACTTCGATACACCTTTGGATGGCCTGCTACTTCATACCCATACCTTGTGCATCATCAGGTACGAAGAGAAGAACCCACAGGACGGAGGAGCACCAGCCGAAGAGACCAACGCTCTGTCGCCAATGGTGATACTCGGACCGACGACGATTACTACTGGCGGCACTATCGCCTAATGCTACCGCCAACAATGTAAGTCCCGGGCGGCCCAAATGTTTCTATCATCGGCGGTACTATCACCCGCCACCAATGTGAAGGCCCAGCCAAGAAGTCCCGGGGATACAAGCCAGATGGTACTGCCCGAAGCGGTACTCCGCATGACCGGTACTACCGGTCGAGCTGACCGTACTACCGGGACCGAAAGGCCTGAACGTGTTAATTATTGGCGCCCACTTTGTAACCCCTCTATATTTCGCTATTTGTTCCCAAACTACCCCTGTTTTGTGGTTGGTCTATATAGCCCCCACCCTCTATTGTAAACCCTAGACTTGGATAATAATAGATATTAAGGAAACCCTTTGAGGACTTATATCTATTGGTCTCATGCTCCTACCAAGGAGCACCGGATTATCCACCCCCCTCTTGGATCTTGCCTAGTGCGTTCAAGTTGTACAAGGCCTTGGGTTCTCGATTTCTCGCCCCCAAGACGTCAAGATCTCACCAAGCACCTCATCCCCCGTTGTTGGCGTGGAGAGCGAGCTTCGCCCAACACCGATCCTAGGGATTATGTTGGACCGGTTGCCACCGGCGTGAGGAGTAGGCGTGTATCGTGTTTTGGTGTGAGTGTGTTCGTGGTTTTCATCGCCTTCCCCGATTTCATCCCCGACCACCTCTTTCCCCCTCGTTTCTCGTGGAATTCGTGAAAGATCGGGCCAACCCCAGGGTTACCCCCCAACATATTGGTATAAAGAGCACGGTTGATCATGAATTTCCCCCCAATTTTTCTTTTATCCGCCTTAAAATCGAAAATCCCACCAAAAAGAGCCCCAATTTGCCTTCAGATCGATCTCTGGATTTGGTGAGTTTTTCGTGGTTTTGGTCCATAGATCTGTTGCTTTGGGAGTCGATCTATAGCCCCTTTGGTTCCTAGCCACCTTTGGTCGATTTCCCACGGATTTGAGGTTTGTGTCAAGTGGATCTCGTTTTCGTTCAGAAATTACGTCACCGGTAATTACTACCGCAGAACGCCAGCGTAAAATCATTACTACCGCCTGTACCAAGCGGTACTACCGCCAGTAACAGAAGGTTTTTCCTTCTTCTTGACACCTCATTTTCCCTTGCTGACTTTCCCCCTTTAGCTTGTTCGTGTCTCAAGTGTTTGTCGCCATCTTAACACAAGCTTCGGCATCAACGTCACCCGCGCTCCTCGACACCGCGACACTCGAACATCATCCACCACCAACGGTTGCAAGCCATCAACAATACCAAAGGTATAACTTGCACCACCTTGACAGCCCCCATATCTTCCTTCGTGTGTAACTATCCTATGAGAGTAACTCATTTTGTGTTTGTCTAAGCATTGTGCACTTGCCTTTGGAAAGTGAGAGTGTGAGGCCAAATACAAAAGCTAACATAGTAGCATAGCAAGGGAGAAAAAGGAAAAAGAATTAAAAAAAAGAACAAAAGAAAAAGAGAAAAAGATACATAGTCTCCCAATACAAAGAGAATACCAAGCTTGTAAGCCAAGAAAGAGAGAAAAAAAGAGCGCACCGAGGCAAGTGCACAAATCTATTGCTTATCCTCTTTTGGCAAACGAGTTGTGGTCTCTCCTTGAGTTGGCACGACAACCGAGCGTAGTCTTCGTTAGGACCTTTTGTGCTCATTTTCATAGTCGTGCTAACCCCGTTTATCTCCACGTGTGTGTTTTCCGTGTTTTTTTTGTAGATCGTATCCTTTTGCTTTTGATCTTTGGTTCTTTACCACGTAGGACAATAACCTTTTGCTTGGATCGTTTCGTTTGGTTTTCCACAATCCTAACCTTCCACCAAAAGCCTTTTGAGAGTTGTAGCATATTTGTGTGTGAGTTTCTTGCCATTTCACTTTGCACGCTTTTCGCTCTTTTGTGTGGCAATTGGTTTGATATAATCTCCAAGGTGAGGTAAAAGGCTAACTCTACGCACCCTTTCTCTCCATATACAACCCTTGTGGCTTTGCATCATGGACAGGCATGGACAGCCATCCCAACCACCACCACCTCCGGAGGATGACACATAATTCATGACAAGATGGGACCATTGGAAGGTCCGAGGAGAATTCAACTATCGTTGTGAAGCTCTCGAGCGGCGCCAAGATGAACAATTTAGCGAGGCCCGTGTGGAATTCAAGAACATCGACAACCGCTTCGAAGAAGTCCGTGGCCAAATGCATGCCATGCAACACAACCTCGGTCATCAAAATGAAGCTCTTGGTCGTGCACTCGCCTCAACGGATGAGAAGCTTCAACGCATCATTGATGGACTCGCAAGGCCACACTCGCGCGAATCAAGCTCATCTCGGCACTCCTCAAGTGAATCAAGTGCTCCTCGCCGTCACGCTTCAAGGCACCGGATGGACCGTTCTTCGATCCATGAGCTCTTCAAGCGGTACCATCTCCGCCACGCCGCAACGCTGTTATGATGGTGACCTCTCCGCAAGACCCGCAAGGCGCGAAGCGAACCGGCCACAACCAAGGGCACTTGTGATTCAACAAGAGCAACATCACATGGACCACCAAGTCCATCGACATCGACATGTCCTTTCAACAACAAGTGACGCTTCCGAAGAGGACGAACAAGATCACCGTCGACGTGAAGCACGCGAAGATCCTCCAAGGAGTCATCATCGACATGAGCACCACGTCGGCAACATGATGGTCATGACGAGCCTTCTCTACACCAAGAAGAAGAAGAGCATCCCATTGCGCATGCGGCTCGACGTCCTCCTCGCCACAGGGCGCAAGACAACGCTCCTCGGCATCAACCACGACAAGAACAAGAGCAAGCTCCCCAAGCTCGTCGTGAGGACCATCAACCTCCTCCGCGTCCTCAACCGCGTCAAAAAAACGAGCAAGCTCCCCAAGCTCGTCATCAACAACAAGTTCCACCACCAAACGCGGCGCCTCAACAACCGCAAGGGCAACGCAACAATCACCAAGAACGACATGAGAGCTCGGATGATGATGATGACCGCCCAAATCATGGCAACCGACGCAACCGGAACCGCAATGGAGAAGAAACTTTCGGCAAGCTCAAGTTCACCATGCCAAAGTTCACCGGTTCCAATGAGCCCGAAGAATATCTCTCTTGGAAACTCAAGGTCGACAAGATCTTCCGCATGCACAACTATAGCAATGAGAAGATGATGGCCATGGCATCCCTTGAATTTGATGAGTATGCCAACCTTTGGTGGGAACAAGTCCAACTCGCTCGCGAAGCAAAAGAAGAGCCTCCAATCGCAACTTGGCAAGATATGAAGGCTCATATGAGATCCCGTTTTGTTCCTTCGCACTACACGCCCTCTTCAACAAGCTTCAAATGCTTAGTCAAGGGACAAAGACCGTGGAAGAGTACTTCAAGCAAATGGAGCTCAACATGATCCGTGCCAACATCGAAGAGCGAGATAAACAAACAATGGCACGCTTCCTCAATGGCTTGAACCATCCCATTAAGCGCATCACCGAGTTCCAAAAGTACAACAACATGGTTGAGCTTGTGCACATCGCATCCAAGGCCGAGTGCCAAGTGCAAGAGGACATCAAGTACAACAAGCCAAAGACGTACTTCACCTACAAGCAAGCACCAACCACTACTCCAACAACACCAAGTGGAAGCTCCTCAAGTACAACCAAGCTTCCCTTCAAGCCAACTATTCCCCAAGGAAAACAGCCCCCAAGTGGCAAACACACAAGGGATGATCAACCATTCAATGGTGAATGCTACAAGTGTGGAGGCAAAGGGCACAAGTCAAATGCGTGTGGAAACAAGAAAGTTTTGTTCATCCATGACAAGACACTCGAGGCGTAGGCTCCGTCTTGGCCGGTGTGACTTGAGGAGCTTGTCGTTGTCGTTCTTGAAGTCGCCCATGCTTGGGGAGTTGTTGTTGTTGTAACACTCCATGTCACCCAAGCATGTGGAGCCATTGTTGGTGTAGTGCTCCATCATGTTATCCATGCTTGTGGAGACATAGGCATGGTGGCTCATCGTGGATTCTTCATAGAAATAATCATCGGTTCCGGAGTCCCTATACATGATTCACAAGACCAAGCGGTGTATATGGAAGTGGTAGAGGGTGTTAGGGATACAACGTCAAACCTTACTTTACCTTGGAAGATCGTATCGTGCAAGTGGCCACACTTGAGAGCAATAAACCAAGCAAAGTTAAGTTCACGCGGAACACCAAAACCAACTACGAACCAAAAAAACACACACACAAGGCCTATGATGGATAGGTATGGAAAATGGCATGTCAAGAACCGTAATGGCAAGTAAAGAACCACAATGATCACCAAGCAAACAAGTCAATCCACAAGATAGGAAGTATGTACAAGGAAACACACACGGTGGGTAAATGGGACTTGTGCGACGGAGAAAGTGAGCTAAGAACCAAATGATTACCTAGCGAAGACTATAAGCTCGTGTCACACAAGTACAAGGAGAGACGCTAGTTCGATTGCACAAAATTGGTGGGCTACCTAGATATGCACAATAAGTACCACCTATATGATGTTCATCGAGCTTGCGCTTCCTATGCTATGAGGCACATGTATATCTTTTTCTTTTCTTTTCTTTTTTCTATTTTTTTTCTTTTTGTATCACTCTTTTTCTTTTTATTTCTTTTTCACTTGCCTCTTCCTTGTGCCAACAACTATACAAGATAACTATATGAGATAGCGCTCACACGTTTGCTCGGAATCTACAAGGTATCAAATGTGCATAGCCCAAGCAATCATAAGAGGAACTAGTCTCAATAGGTGTTTGTTGCTCGCGGAATTTGGATGGATTAGATAGCATGAACCACGTGTATGATGATGTAGAGATCCTTCTCCTCTTCGAAACGAGCTAAAGAACACCAAAATTCGAGTTCGGATGCAAAAGTTATGCTCCAAACGGTGAGAGGCTGAAATCGAATCATTTCTTTTCTGTCTTGCGGTAGTATCAGTATTTTGGGCCAGTAGTACCGGTGTAGTATCAGATTTTTGGAGCGGTAGTACCGCCGACAGAGAAATCCAGATCGACGCGATTCGCGAGTTTAAGCGACGATTTGGCGGAAAATCTTCAAGAAAAACACCAAATCGACGGGAAATCAAGGAATTAGGCTATGGGAGCATAAAGGAAGGTAGATCAACAAGTTTAGCAAGTAATCCACGGATCAAAACCTACCAAAACGCACTCAAATCACAGATCGATCCAAAACACGAATTGGGGATATTTTTGGTGGAATTTTCGAATTTATGGGGAAAAGACCAAATCGATGAGAAATCCCTGGCAACCAAAAGCTGCGATACGGATGATGGAGGGTTAACCTCTTGGGTGCCCGATCTTCACGGATCTCATGGTCAAATCGATGGGAAAGCGAGGGAAAGGAGAAGGTAGCGGAAGCGAACACACCTCGAAGAACACGATGAACACACGCAAAACTCACACGATACAAGGCCGATTGCTCCCGAGCGGCCGGTCCGATAGAATCCTCGCAAGGAAAGATCGGTCAACGTGTTCCCTCAAATCCACATCGGAGAGGGAAGAACACCTTGAGGAGGGTCTTGACGACTTGGGGGCGAGAAACCGAGAACCCAAGGCCTTGTTCAACGATGGATGCGTGATGCAAAGTCCAATCGAGGTTGGTGACGATAGTCGGTCCCCTTGGTAAAGGGGATGAGGCAAAACTAGAGATTCCACAATGGGGGTTTTCTTTAGTCTATCATCTATGCCTCAGGGTTACATGAGGGGTGGGGCTCTATTTATAGGCCAACCACTAAACAAGGGTAGTTTGGGGATAAAACTAGGGTTTGGTTAGTAAAGGGGGGGATACATGGGTTGTGGCCCAACTAGTGCTTGTGAGCCTTCGCCAGAGCGAGTAATCTGGGACATGGGCGGTAGTACAGAGTCCTAATCTGCTCTG
This sequence comes from Avena longiglumis, assembly GCA_030063025.1. Taxonomy (NCBI): domain Eukaryota; kingdom Viridiplantae; phylum Streptophyta; class Magnoliopsida; order Poales; family Poaceae; genus Avena; species Avena longiglumis. Next base: position 339,571,313 of record CP125976.1, on the reverse strand, counting down.
GGACCGGTAGTACTACTTGCGGTCCTGGAGCTTCAGCTGGAGCCGTCTGTTGGTGGCGGTAGCAGGGGGCAGTAGTGCCGCCGGGCGGTAGTACTGGATCCAGGGCCGGTAGTACCGCCGGTGACAGAGAGCCTTTGGTTTCTTCCGCCTCCTCTTCCAAGCCTCCGTCTTGTCGGCCTTGATGCTCCGGGCTTCCTCCCTTGCCTCCGTACTTGTCAACGTGAACCTGTCATGCATATGTGACGGAGTATGAAGTAGTATACCATTCAATAGGGTAGGAAGGGGGCTCGCATAGAGGAACGGATTCACCTTTGGAGTCCATGACGACTTGGCGTACGTTGGAGACCAAGATGTGGTAACGACCGTAGGTCGGGCTACATCAGCTCCCCCCCTTCAAAAAGAGTCGTCCTCGACTCTACATGCTCATCACAAAGTAGAAGCGGTCGAGAGACCTTCTTGATCCTGGGGTTCACCATAAAGTCGTCCTCGGGAAGATTGACTTGACAACACTTCAATGTTCCTTCACCTTCCTTGAAGCCTACAAAGCTCACAACAAAAGCAAAGCAACACTCAAAGCGTAGCCAATTCATGAAGATTATTGCATGAGTCCTCAAGTAGAAGGAAGTCACCTTAGCTTGAAGAGATAGCTCGATGAAGGGTAGCCATAGGTAACTCTCTTCGGTTCTTCTTGTCAACATATAGTCCATAGAGGTTGACGTGTATGCATTTGTACCTTCATACAACAAAGACCAAGCAACATATGTTTGTGTGTGATAGAGGAGCATGTCATTTGTGGCATGTCCATTCTTGTTCACAACACGATTAGCACAACTCAAGTATAGCAAACGGGATGCATATGCAAGGTCAATGTGCATGGAAATCGTTTGAACATCATCCAAATGTGGAAACTCAAAAACTCCATATAACATAGAAGTAGGGCATTCAAAGCATTGGATCCAAATTTCAAACAACATCTTTGATGCAAGAATAGGAGAATTTGGCAAAAACACACAAGGAAGAATGTCCAAAACAAAAGTATTATGTTTGCAAACAAACGAAATGAAAGAGCAAGTGGTCCTTATGTTTGTTGCAACAACAAGACGAGATTCTTGGAAGCTCTCATGACAATTCATGCTCTTAATGGAATTGTGGTTGCACCCAAAACATCGGAAAGAGAAAATATTCAATATTTTTGTTGCAACACACAAAGCATCATTATCTAAAAGCAAAGAAACATGAATGTCACAAGGGAAGATAATACCATTAACATGCTTGCAATCAAACCATAGGAAAGAGCAATTTGCCAACATGAAAGATGCAAAGCATGCAAAAGGTATCAGAGCTGGGTTCGATCTTGAACTCACTTGTGGGATGCTCTCAAGAGCTCTTTTTGTCAACTCGTGCTCAACCGAGGTTGACATTCTTGTGCGGGTACCTACACACATCATATGTAAAAGGAAGAACGTGTGTTCATGGTAGAGATACACATCATCCATCATGACGTATCTCTTTTTGTGCACATCACCATTAATTTCAATCAAGTATGAAATAGATGCATGATGAGTATGCAAGTGGGGAACATGCTTATCATGGCCATCATCAAAATCTCCAAAAATTGAGAAAGCTATGGGGGCCATCTCATTAGAACGCATATGATCAATATTGTTGCAATCAAAACAAGTTAAATAGCAAGCATTCATCTTATCGCAAGCAACGGGAGAAATTGAATGACTAGCATGACAAGGCAAGTCCAAAGCAATTGGAGGATACACACAAGATGCATAGCATGGCATGTTTATGGCAATGAGTTCGCAATCAAACAATTCCACATGATCAATATTATGCAAAGGCAAAGCATCACATGGGAATATGAGTGAAGCATATGTAATGTCACAAGTATCATCCAAAACATGCATATCCTCACAATTCATCATGTCCACTAGTGGGATCATGGCATCATCAACACCCTTATTGTTACCTTGTTCATACCTCTCACATGAAGTGGGTGTTGTGGAAGTAGTGGCCTCCTTGTGGACGAATTCATCTTCTTGATGTATCCATGGCGTAGCATCTACCATGTACATCTTCTCCATTCGAGGCATCATTGCTTCATAGCTTCGGGTGTCTTCAACCATGGAACCTAGCACAACACAAGAGAACACACTAGAGGTAGAGGGTAAGTTGTTAGAATTCGAAATGGTCTCACTTGACCTATCAACTACCACTCTCAACTCACTAGTAGTATCGCTCATGCCCTCCAAGTGGAAGCACTCAATCTCACATAAGGTGTAGTCACTCGTCTCACTCTTGTTCTCACTCAGGTGGGCTAAGTGGCTCTCATACTCACATGGGATTGGTACCACATCATCACTCAATCATATGGGGGTAGGCTCGGTTTCCTCAACTCCATGCGCCTCCTTTGGTGAAGGGAAAATCCCATGCTCACCATTCTTGACCTTGTCGCCTTCAAAGTTGGATGCCATAAGATGGGCACCATCACTCTCCTCCATGGTCGAAGGGAAAATCCCATGCTCGACCGTGTTGTGGCCATCTCGTAGTAGTGTTGGAGGTAGGCTCATGCTATCCAACTTGGCGAAGTAGGCGTCTAGATTTTCCTCGTTCGCGAGGTCGTAGAAGTCAAGCGTAGGTGTTGAAGCTTGATGGCGAGGAGGAAGGCTTGCTCTTGGTGCCATTATGGTGGTGGCACGAGTAGTTGAAGGTGCCCTATGATGGTGTCGACGAAGGTCATTGGCGTGCCTTGCCGATGGTTGATGTAGGTGGCGCTCTTTGTCGTCCACATGACACTCGTGACGATGATCACTTGCCTTGGCACTCTTCTTGTGCTTGTGGTGCCTTCTTGAGCTTGCTTGAGCATTATGGTTGGTGCTCATCACGAATTCTTCGTCTTTGTGGCGAAGATGCCTTTGACGATGTCTTGTATCCTCTTTATGGTGGCGAAGCTCATGAGAGGATGTTTTTCGATGAAGATTCTTGTTTCTTGGCGCCTCTTGATGCATATGAGGTTTGTACGCCACTCTTGTTTGGATAGGAGTTGGAGCTTGGCGCCATGGCGGTGATGGAGCTTGGCGCCTTGGAGATAGTGGAGCTTGACGCCTTGGAGGTGATGGAGCTTGGCGCCTTGGAGATGGTGGCGCTTGACGCCATCTAGGTGGTGGCACTTGTCGCCTTGGAGGTGGATCATCAAAGTAGGTGGTGCCCTTTGGTGTGGCACGCTTGGCCTTGAAGGTCATGTAATCTTGATGATGCGCCTCCTCTTGCTTGGCGTAGTAGGCTTCCATCTCCACGCGGTGGAGGAATTCTTCATGGCTCGTGGAGGAGCCATCAAACTCGATGAAGTTCTCCGTGTCCTCCATGCTCGGCGAGGTGTCATCGATGTCGCACTCGAAGTCATCCATGCTTGGGGAGTAAATGTTGGTGTAGTACTCCATATCACCCAAGCATGTGGAGCCATTGTCGGTGTAGTGCTCCATAGGCTCCATGCATGAGGAGCCATTGTCGACGTAGAGCTCCATGTCTTCCATGCATGTGGAGTCGTCGTAGGTGTAGTGCTCCGGGTCCTCAAAGCATGCGGAGCCATTGTCGGTGTTGTGCTCCGTCATGTCCTCTATACTTGTGGAGTCGTAGTCATGGTGGCTCATCATGGATTCTTCATAGATATCTTCCTCGGTTCCGGAGTTCCTAGACATGATGCACAAGACCAAGCGGTGTATATGGAAGTGGTAGTGGGAGTTAGGGATACAACGTCAAACCTTACTTTACCTTGGAAGATCGTATCGTGCAAGTGGCCACACTTGAGAGCAATAAACCAAGCAAAGTGAAGTTCACGCGGAACACCAAAACCAACTACGAACCAAAAAACACACACACACAAGGCCTATGGTGGATAGGTATGGAAAGTGGCATGTCAAGAACAAATCCGAAATCAAGATGTTGTAATGGAAAGTAAAGAACCACAATGATCACAAAGCAAACAAGTTAATCCACAAGATAGGAAATATGTACAAGGAAACACACACGGTGGGATAAATGGGACTTGTGCGACGGAGAAAGTGAGCTAAGAACCAAATGATTACCTAGCGAAGACTATAAGCTCGTGTCACACAAGTACAAGGAGAGACGCTAGTTCGATTGCACAAAATTGGTGGGCTACAAGATATGCACAATAAGTACCACCTATATGATGTTCATCGAGCTTGCGCTTCCTATTCTATGAGGCACATATGTATCTCTTTCGTTTTCTCTTTTCCTTTTTTTCTATTTTTTTTTCTTTTTATATCACTCTTTTTCTTTTTATTTTCTTTTCACTTCACTCTTCCTTATGCCAACAACTATACAAGATAACTATATGATATAGCGCTCACAATGTTTGCTCGGAATTCTACAAGGTATCAAATGTGCATAGCCCAAGCAATCATAAGAGGAATTAGTCTCAATAGGTGTTTTTTCTCACAAAGATAGTGGGGTTCACAAAGGAATGCAAGTGGGGAGAAGTCGCGGAATGTTTATACCTTTCGTCGACGATCTTCACCATTTATTGTTGGATTCCGCCTTGCTCACGGAATTTGGATGGAGTAGATAGCATGAACCACGTAGATGATGATGTAGAGCTCCTTATCCTCTTCGAAACGAGCTAAAGAACACCAAAATCCGAGTTCGAATGCAAAAGTTATGCTCAAAACGGTGAGAGGCTGAAATCTGGAATCTGCTGTTTTCTTTCTGTCTTGGGCGGTAGTACCGGATTTTGGTACCGGTGGGCGGTAGTACCGTAGATTTGGAGCGGTAGTACCGCTCGGGACAGAGAAAACCAGATCTGACGCGATTTCGCGAGTTTGGGGCGATTTGGGCGGAAAATCTTCAAGAAAAACACCAAATCGACGGGGGAAATCAAGGAATTAGGCTATGGGAACGCAAAGGAAGGTAGATCAACAAGTTTAGCAAGTAATCCACGGATCAAAACCTACCAAAACGCACTCAAATCACAGATCGATCCAAAACAAGAATTGGGGCTATTTTGGTGAAAATTTGAATTTATGGGGAAAAGACCAAATCGATGAGAAATCGTGGCAACCAAAAGCTGCGATACCAGATGATGGAGGGTTAACCTCTTGGGTGCCCGATCTTCACGGATCTCGTGGTCAAATCGATGGGAAAGCGAGGAAAGGAGAAGGTAGCGAGCGAACACACACCTCGCGAAGAACACGATGAACACACGCAGAACTCACACGATACAAGGCCGATTGCTCCCGAGCGGCCACGGTCCGATAGAATCCTCGCAAGGAAAGATCGGTCAACGTGCTCCCTCAAATCCACATCGGAGAGGAAGAACACCTTGGGAGGGTCTTGGCGACTTGGGGCGAAACTGAGAACCCAAGGCCTTGTTCAACGATGGATGCGTGATGCAAAGTCCAATCGAGGTTGGTGACGATAGTCGGTCCCCTTGGTAAAGGGGATGAGGCAAAACTAGAGATTCCACAATGGGGGTTTTCTTTAGTCTATCATCTATGCCTAAGGGATACATGAGGGGTGGGGGCTCTATTTATAGGCCAACCACATAAACAAGGGTAGTTTGGGGATAAACTAGGCGAATAGGTAAGTAAAGGGGGATACATGGGTTGTGGCCCAACTAGTGCGTGCAGGCACTGCCAGGAGCGGTAGTACTGGACTTGGGACCGGTAGTACCGCTTGGTCCGGTAGTACCGCTCTGGGACCGGTAGTACCGCTTATGATCTGGGCGTCACCGAGCCGTCTGTCTTTGGCCAGTGGCGGTAGTGGCCGGTCGCCAGGTGAGTACCGTGGCGACAGAGAGCCTTTGGTTTCTTCCGCCTCCTCTTCCAAGCCTCCATCTTGTCGGCCTTGATGCTCCGGGCTTCCTCCCTTGCCTCCGTACTTGTCAATGTGAACCTGTCATGCATATGTGACGGAGTATGAAGTAGTATACCATTCAATAGGGTAGGAAGGGGGCTCGCATAGAGGAACGGATTCACCTTTGGAGTCCATGACGACTTGGCGTACGTTGGAGACCAAGATGTGGTAACGACCGTAGGTCGGGCTACATCACTTATGCAAGTTAAATATCATTTTAGCGCGTTGTGTAGCATCCAAATTATGTTGCACCGAAGAAGGTAAAGGCAATAAATCAATAGGTGCACGAGGAACAAAACCATACACAATCTCAAATGGGCACATCTTTGTGGTAAAATGCAATGAACGATTATAAGAAAATTCTATATGAGGTAAAAACTCTTCCCACAATTTTAAGTTCTTCTTTAAAACAGCCCGTAACATAGTAGACAAAGTTCTATTTACTACTTCAGTTTGACCATCAGTTTGGGGATGACATGTAGTACTAAAGAGAAATTTAGTCCCCAACTTAGCCCATAAACATCTCCAAAAGTGGCTAAGAAATTTAGTATCACGATCAGAGACAATAGTATTTGGCACACCATGCAAACGAACAATTTCACGAAAGAACAAATCAACAATATGCGCAACATCATCCGTTTTATGACAAGGAATAAAGTGTGCCATCTTAGAAAACCGATCCCAACAACAAAAATACTATCCCTCCTTACGTGTTCGTGGCAATCCCAAAACAAAGTCCATAGAAATATCCTCCCAAGGAACACTAGGAACAGGAAGAGGCATATATAAACCATGTGGATTAAGGCGAGACTTAGCTTTTGACAAGTAGTGCAGCGTGCCACAAATCTCTCAACATCTCGACGCATCGTGGCCAAAAGTGTGCAGCAAGAACATCCTCCGTCTTCTTGACACCAAAGTGTCCCATCAATCCTCCTCCATGCCTCTGTAACAACAAAGGCGAACAAACCTATCTGGAATGCATAGTTTGTTAGCGAACACAAATCCATCATTGAAGACGAACTTGTTCCAAGTTCTACCATCTCTAATTCGCAACACATCTTTAAATTCATATCATGCACATATTGTTCCTTAATAGTTTCCAACCCAAATATTTTGAAGTCAAGTTGAGATAACAAAGCATAGCGTGACAAAGCATCAGCAATAACATTATCTTTACCCTTTTGTGTTTGATAACATAAGGAAAAGACTCAATAAATTCAACCCACTTTGCATGACGACAATTCAACTTAGCTTGACTGAATATGCTTCAAAGATTCATGATCGAATGAATAACAAATTCCTTAGGCCATAGATAATGTTGCCAAGTTTCTAATGTCGAACCAACGCATTATAATTCTTTATCATAAGTAGAATAGTTCGGACTAGCCCCACTCAATTTCTCACTAAAATATGCAACAGGTTTCCCTCTTGTAATAACACCTCCCAAACCAATTCCACTAGCATCACATTCAAGCTCAAAAGTCTTAGTAAAATCGGGAAGTTGGAGTAAGGGCATGTGTTAGCTTATCTTTCAATATGACGAAGGCCTGTTGTTGTGCATCGCCCCAAACAAAGGCACATCCTTCTTGGTAAGCTCATTCAGCGGTAGCAATTGATCCAAAGTCTTTGACAAAGCACCTATAAAAACCAGCGAGGCCAAGAAAACTCATCACTTGTGTGACCGTCTTGGGCTGCGGCCAATTCTCAATAGCTTCAATCTTGGCTGGATCCACTTCAATACCCTGTGATGTAACAACATATCCAAGCGCAACTCGATTGGTGCAAAGGTGCACTTCTCAAGGTTACCAAACAAGCGTGCATCACGTAAAGCATTGAAAACAACGTAAATGGTCCAAATGATCCTCTAAAGATTTGCTATAAATCAGAGAATATCAAAGTAGACTACCACAAAGCGTCCAATGAAAGCGTAAAACTTCGTTCATTAATCTCATGAAAGTGCTAGGTGCATTAGTTAAACCAAACGGCATTACTAACCACTCATATAAACCGAACTTAGTTTTAAATGCTGTTTTCCATTCATCTCCTAATTTCATACGAATCTGGTGGTAACCACTATGCAAATCAACTTTAGAAAACATGGTAGAGCCACTCAATTCATCAAGCATGTCATCTAAACGTGGAATAGGATGACGATATCGAATAGTAATATTATTGATAGCTCTACAATCAGTACACATGCGCGAAGAACGATCTTTCTTAGGTACCAAAATAATAGGAACAACACAAGGGCTAAGGGACTCACGAATATGATCTCTGTCGAGTAGTTCCTCAATTTGGCGTTGTATCTCCTTTGTCTCCTCTGGATTGGTTCTATATGGCGCGCGGTTGGGAAACGTGTGATGTGGACATCCCTACTATTGATACAACCGTTGTTCCTACAACAACACACATACAAGGACCCATCACAAGATCTCGTGCCAAACAACTTAACTATCAGGTACTTTCGTTTCTTGGAACTATTCCTCACATACATGAGAATATGATGCTGCCTAAATCAGATATATTTCTTACTCTTAGGAATGATGGACCAAGCATGGATGAGAGGGACAAGCATTGGAGCATGGCCATGCATGGAGATGGCAACAAGCATGTGATGATCCAAGAGAAGGCCACAGATGAAGATTTCAGAACTTTGAGGCCACCATAATGAAGAAAGAAGTCTTGGACGAAATATTCAAGATCAATACTTTACGAATTCGTCCATAGCTTAATATGGTGCTACGACACCTTTTATTTTGGGCCAGGCCCATGTAATTTTTGCAGGATTTTAATTAGCCACTTTTTAGAGTCCGTATTTGAGGGGAAAAGGACTTTTAGGGTTGGATTCGGCCACCACTCCCATGGCTAGCCGAAACCCCACCTTTTCGCCCTTAAATACGCCCCATAGCCGAACCTCTAGACTTGGATTTCGTTTAGACATTAAGTTAGCCATAGTCGCAACTTCGCCAAGGCTCGAGCGTCGCAGAGGCCTCTTGTACTTCGCACCTATTCAGGATCCCACCTCTTCAATAAAGCTTTCCTCTTAATCCGCAATATCTTGATTGCAATATTGGTTCTTACTTGTTCTCGATTTCAGGTAGGAATTAAGACCCTCGCTGGTCAGGCTGATCGTGTTCACGCAGGATCGGTAACCTCCAGGAGATTGGCCTAGCGATTGCATTGGCGCTCGTGCTTTCCGCGTGTAGTCGGATCGTCAAGCCGAACTCCACCAAATCGAATATCGCCATCTCATCGAAGATCGACACCTTTGCCCCATCAAGTGGTATCAGTTCAGGTTGCTCGGTGAGATTTTACCGTTTTTCATAGATTAGATCTGTTTTACCTATAACCCACGAAAAAGCCAAAAACACGGTTAGAGTTTAGATCCATCCCATAACCAATCTCGCCTCGCATTATCTTTTCAGTTTTGCATTGTTGAATTTGTCTACATCGTCGCGTCGAGTTGCTGGTCTTAGTGTCTCGTCCCTTAGAGTTTCGAGTTCTGATCATACTAGTCACCGCCACACTCGCCGATCACCGCCACCATATTCCTCCACCATATTCCGCCGCCATATACCCAGCCACCATCTACTACCACATCCAAGACCACCACAAGATTTCCAGCTGCTCCTCCACCATCATCCAATGCTCCTGCTCGTAGTGCATCTTCTATGGCTTCCACGGGTAAGACAAAGGATATACAATGCCGCAAGTGCTGGGGTTTTGGTCATATAGAGAGACAGTGCACAACACAACGTGTGATGATGGTGCGAGAAGATGGTCAATACGATTCAGCGAGTGACTTCGATGAAGATACACTAGCCCTTATTTCTACTTGAGATGGAGACAATTCTGATGCTGATGAAGAGTCAGAGGTAATGGGAGCTGAAGCTGCTGATCAATACAAGAGCTTAATTACACAACGTGTGTTGAGTGTGCAATTGAGCAAATCTGAGCAAGATCAATGCCACAACCTGTTCCAAACACGTGGTGTTGTCAAGGAAAGAGCTATACGGATCATCATTGATGGAGGGAGTTGTAATAACCTGGCCAGTGTTGACATGGTAGAGAAGCTTGCACTTCCAACAAGACAACGCCCACATTCATATTACATCCAATGGTTTGAGAGTTCTCGCAAGATCAAGGTAACAAGAGCAGTGGCGTGCATTTTACTATTGGTACATATTCTGATTTTGTTGATTGTGATGTTGTACCTATGCAAGCTTGTTCTTTGTTACTTGGTAGACCATGGCAATTTGATAGAGAATATGTTCATAATGGCAAAACTAATCACTACTCTCTTATGCATGCTGGAAAGAAAATTGGTCTAAAACCTATGACTCGAACAGATTTTAAAAGATGATCTTGCTAGAGCTAGTAGAGCTAAAGCGAGGAGAAAAATAAAAGTGAGAATCAGATTGTTGCTGCAGATTTTATAACCAAAGAACAATAAATCTGATTCTACACATGCTCTTGAAATTGTTTGAAGAGTCCATGTATGCTTGCAAATAAAATTGATATTGCTGCACTAGATGTAAACAATACTCAATGTTATGCAATTGTCTGCAAAGAGGTTTTGTTTTCATTTGAGGATATGCATCCTTCTTTGCCCTCCGCTGTTGCTAACCTTTTGGGGAATATGAGGACGTCTTTCCCATTGGCGCCACGGGACTACCTCCTATTAGAGGAATTGAGCACCAAATTGATCTCATTCCTGGTGCCACGTTGCCCAACCGCGCGCCATATAGAACCAATCTAGAGGAGACAAAGGAGATACAACGCCAAATTCAGGAACTACTCGACAGAGATCATATTCGTGAGTCCCTTAGCCCCTGTGCTGTTCCTATTATTTTGGTACCTAAGAAAGATGGTCCTTCGCGCATGTGTACTGATTGTAGAGCTATCAAGCTATTCCACGTTTAGATGACATGCTTGATGAATTGAGTGGCTCTACCATGTTTTCTAAAGTTGATTTGCGTAGTGGTTACCACCAGATTCGTATGAAATTAGGAGATGAATGGAAAACATCATTTAAAACTAAGTTCGGTTTATATGAGTGGTTAGTAATGCCGTTTGGTTTAACTAATGCACCTAGCACTTTCATGAGATTAATGAACGAAGTTTTACGTGCTTTCATTGGACGTTTTGTGGTAGTCTACTTTGATGATATTCTGATTTATAGCAAATCTTTAGAGGATCATTTGGACCATTTACGTGCTGTTTTCAATGCTTTACGAGATGCACGTTTGTTTGGTAACCTTGAGAAGTGCACCTTTTGCACCAATCGAGTTGCGTTTCTTGGCTATGTTGTTACATCACAGGGTATTGAAGTGGATCCAGCCAAGATTGAAGCTATTGAGAATTGGCCGCAGCCCAAGATGGTCACACAAGTGAGGAGTTTTCTTGGCCTCGCTGGTTTTTATAGGCGCTTTGTCAAAGACTTTGGATCAATTGCCGCGCTGAACGAGCTTACCAAGAAGGATGTGCCCTTTGTTTGGGGCGATGCACAACAACAGGCCTTCGTCATATTAAAAGATAAGCTAACACATGCTCCCTTACTCCAACTTCCTGATTTTACTAAGACTTTTGAGCTTGAATGTGATGCTAGTGGAATTGGTTTGGGAGGGGTGTTATTACAAGAGGGAAAACCTGTTGCATATTTTAGTGATAAATTGAGTGGGGCTAGTCTGAACTATTCTTCTACTTATGATAAAGAATTATATGTGTTGGTTGGACATTAGAAACTTGGCAACATTATCTATGGCCTAAAGAGTTTGTTATTCATTACGATCATGAATCTTTGAAGCATATTCGTAGTCAAGCTAAGTTGAATCGTCATGCAAAGTGGGTTGAATTTATTGAGTCTTTTCCTTGTTTTTGTTATCAAAAAGGGTAAAGATAATATTATTCTTGTCACGTTATGCTTTGTTATCACCGTTATGCTTTGTTATCTCAACTTGACTTCAAAATATTTGGATTGGAAACTATTAAGGAACAATATGTGCATGATGCTGAATTTAAAGATGTGTTTATATATGCCTCTTCCTGTTCCTAGTGTTCCTTGGGAGGATATTTCTATGGACTTTGTTTTGGGATTACCACGAACACAGAAGGGGAGGGATAGTATTTTTGTTGTTGTGGATCGGTTTTCTAAGATGGCACACTTTATTCCTTGTCATAAAACGGATGATGTTGCGCATATTTCTGATTTGTTCTTTCGTGAAATTGTTCGTTTGCATGGTGTGCCAAATACTATTGTCTCTGATCGTGATACTAAATTTCTTAGCCACTTTTGGAGATGTTTATGGGCTAAGTTGGGGACTAAATTGCTCTTTAGTACTACATGTCATCCCCAAACTGATGGTCAAACTGAAGTAGTAAATAGAACTTTGTCTACTATGTTACGGGCTGTTTTAAAGAAGAACTTAAAATTGTGGGAAGAGTGTTTACCTCATATAGAATTTGCTTATAATCGTTCATTGCATTCTACCACAAAGATGTGCCCATTTGAGATTGTGTATGGTTTTGTTCCTCATGCACCTATTGATTTATTGCCTTTACCTTCTTGATGCAACATAATTTGGATGCTACAACGCTACTGAAATGATATTAAACTTGCATAAGACTACTAAAGATAACATTGAACACATGAATGCTAAGTATAAACTTGCTGGGGATAAAGGGAGAAAGCATGTTGTGTTTGATGTTGGCGATCTTGTTTGGTTACATTTGCGTAAAGATCGTTTTCCTGATTTACGCAAGTCTAAGTTAATGCCACGTGCTGCTGGTCCCTTTAAGGTGTGAGAGAAAATCAATGATAATGCATATAAACTTGAGTTTCCTGTAGACTTTGGTACGGTTAGTCCTACATTTAACATTGCAGATTTGAAGCCTTACTTTGGGGAAGATGAGATTGCGTCGAGGACGACTTCAATTCAAGAAGGGGAGCATGATGTGGACATCCCTACTATTGATACAACCGTTGTACCTACAGCAACACACATACAAGGACCCATCACAAGATCTCGTGCCAAACAACTTAACTATCAGGTACTTTCGTTTCTTGGAACTATTCCTCACATACATGAGAATATGATGCTGCCTAAATCGGATATATTTCTTACTCTTAGGAATGATGGACCAAGCATGGATGAGAGGGACAAGCATTGGAGCATGGCCATGCATGGAGATGGCAACAAGCATGTGATGATCCAAGAGAAGGCCATAGATGAAGATTTCAGAACTTTGAGGCCACCATAATGAAGAAAGAAGGCTTGGACGAAATATTCAAGATCAATACTTTACGAATTCGTCCATAGCTTAATATGGTGTTGCGACACCTTTTATTTTGGGCCAGGCCCATGTAATTTTTGCAGGATTTTAATTAGCCACTTTTTAGAGTCCGTATTTGAGGGGAAAAAGACTTTTAGGGTTGGATTCGGCCACCACTTCCATGGCTGGCCGAAACCCCACCTTTTCGCCCTTAAATACGCCCCATAGCCGAACCTCTAGACTTGGATTTTTTTTAGACATTAAGTTAGCCATAGTCGCAACTTCGCCAAGGCTCGAGCGTCGTAGAGGCCTCTTGTACTTCGCACCTATTCAGGATCCCACTTCTTCAATAAAGCTTTCCTCTTAATCCGCAATATCTTGATTACAATATTGGTTCTTACTTGTTCTCGATTTCAGGTAGGAATTAAGACCCTCATGTCGGTGATCGTGTTCACGCAGGATCGGTAACCTCCAGGAGATTGGCCTAGCGATTGCATTGGCGCTCGTGCTCGCACGTGTAGTCGGATCGTCAAGCCCGAACTCCACCAAATCGAATATCGCCATCTCATCGAAAGATCGGACACCTTTGCCCCATCAACGTGGCACCAGGAATTAGATCAATTTGGTGCTCAGTTCCTCTAATAGGAGGTAGTCCTGGTGGCAGCTCAGCGGGAAAGACGTCCTCATATTCCTGCAAAAGGTTAGCAATAGCGGGTGGCAAAGAAGGAGGCATATCCTCAAATGAAAACAGAACCTCTTTGCAGACAATTGCATAACATTGAGTATTGTTTACATCTAGTTCAGCAATATCAATTTTATTTGCAAGCATACATGGATTCTTCAAACGAATTTCAGTAGCATGTGTAGAATCAGATTTAGTGTTCTTTGGTGGTATAAAATCTGCAGCAACAATCTGATTCTCACTTTTATTTTTCTCCTCAGTTTTAGCTCTACTAGCTCTAGCAAGATCATCTTTTAAAATCTGTTCGGGAGTCATAGGTTTTAGACCAATTTTCTTTCCATCATGCATAAGAGAATAGTGATTAGTTTTGCCATTATGAACAGATTCTCTATCAATAGTAAAATGCACGCGTACCGTTCTTGTTACCTTGATCTTGCGAGAACTCTCAAACCATTGGATGTAATATGAATGTGTGCGTTGTCTTGTTGGAAGTGCAAGCTTCTCTCCCATGTCAACACTAGCCAGATTATTACAACTCCCTCCATCGATGATGATCCGTATAGCTCTTTCCTTGACAACACCACGTGTGTGGAACAGGTTGTAGCGTTGATCTTGCTCAGATTTGCTCAATTGCACACCCAACGCACGTTGTGTAATTAAGCTCTTGTATTGATCAGCAGCTTCAGCTCCCATTACCTCTGTCTCTTCATCAGAATTGTCTCCATCTCGAGCAGAAATAAGGGCTAATGTTTCTTCATCAAAGTCACTCGCTGAATCATATTGACCATTATCACGCACCCTCATCACACGTAGTGTTGTGCACTATCTCTCAATATGACCAAAAACCCAGCACTTGCGGCATTGTATATCCTTTGTTTTACCCGTGGAAGCCTGATGCAGCCCGTCCTATGGACGCACCTCCATCTACAACACCTAGCCCTCCCAGTGGACCAATGACTCGCGCCCGAGCTAAGCTCCTACAAGCCAAGGTTAACTCGCTCCTTTCCTTGTGTGATTTCGATACGCCCTTGGATGGCTTGCTACTTCATACGCATACACTGTGCATCATCAGGTACGAAGAGAAGGACCCATGGGACGGAGGAACCGGAGCGGAAGCAATCAATCGCTGCCAGACTCAAGCGGTACTACCGGACCCTACACGGTGTACTCGGATCAAGCCACAACCGGCCTGACTCACGGACGCTCGGGAGGAACTCCAAGTCCCAGACGCCAGTACTACGGTCCGGGAACCGTACTCTTGGTGGGCGATTACTCGCCCCTCCTACCTTCCGCTTCAGCGACTCGGCCAGCTCCAGGACCGCCCGAAGATTACTACCCCAGCGGTACTACAGGTTCTGACCGGTACTCTAAGTGCCGCCGGTACCGGTCTTGACCGCTGAACGCATCGATTCGCCCACCGCCTGCACCTTACTATATTTTCCCATTTCGTTCCGAAACTATCCCTGTTTATGTGGCTGGCCTATATATTGCCCCCACCCTCCATTGTAAACCCTAGACTTCGATAATAATAGATTGAGGACACCCCCTTTGTGGATCTTTCATCTATTGGTCTCATGCTCCTACCAAGGAGCACCCTATTATCCACAACCTCTTGGATCTTCCCTGGTGCGTTCAAGTTGTACAAGGCCTTGGGTTCTCGGTTTCTCGCCCCCAAGTCGTCAAGATCTCACCAAGCATCTCGCCCCCGTTGTTGGTCGTGGAGAGAGAGCTTCGCCCAACACCGATCCTAGGGATTATGTTGGACCAGTTGCCACCAGCGTGAGTTATCAGCGTGTATCGTGATTTGTGTGCGTGTGTTCGTGGTTTTCATCCCCTCTCTCCCCGTCCACCGCTTTCCCCTCGTTTCCCATAGAGATTCGTGAAAGATCGGCCCACCCCAAGGGGTTACCCCATAACATATTGGTATCAAGAGCAAGGTTGATCACGAATTTCCCCCAATTTTTCTTCTATCCCCTTTAAATCGAAAATCCCACCAAAAAGATCCCCAATTTGCCTTCGGATCGACCTTTGGATTTGGTGAGTTTTTCGTGGTTTTGGTCCATAGATCTGTTGCTTTTGGAGTCGATCTATAGCCTTTTTATGTTCCTAGCCCAGCTTTTCGGCCAGATCACCACGAATTTGAGGATTTTGTCAAGTTGATCTCGTTCCAGTTCCGCGCCTGGCGGTACTACCGCTCTCCGGTACTACCGGTCGTGCCGGGTGGTACTACCGCGCGCCTCTGACCGTGTTTCTTTTTCTTTTGACGCCTCAACTTCGTTTGCTGACTATTCCCCTTCACTTGTTCGTGTTTCGCGTGTTTGTCACCATTTTAACAACAGCTTCCGCATCAAAGTCACCACGCGCTCAACGACACCGCGACACTCGAACATCATCCCCTCCAACGGTTGCAAGTCGTCAACAATACCAAAGGTATAACTTGCACCACTTTGACAGCCCCATATCTTCCTTTGTGTGTATCTATCCTATGAGAGCAACTCATTTTGTGTTTGTCTAAGCATTGTGCACTTGCCTTTGGAAAGTGAGAGTGTGAGGCCAAATACAAAAGTTAACATAGTAGCATAAAGAGGGAGAAAAAGAATAAAAAAACAAAACAAAAAACAAAAGAAAAATAGAAAGATACATAGTCTCCCAATACAAAGAGAATACCAAGCTTGTAAGCCGAAAAGAGAGAGGAAAGAGCGCACCAAGGCAAGTGCACAAATCTATTGCTTATCCTCTTTTGGCAAACGAGTTGTGGTCTCTCCTTGAGTTGGCACGACAACCGAGCGTAGTCTTCGTTAGGACCTTTTGTGCTCATTTTCATAGTCTTGCTAACCCCTTTTTCTCCACGTGTGTGTTTTCCCGTGTTTTTGTAGATCGTATCCTTTTTCTTTTGATCTTTGGTTCTTTACCACCTAGAACAATAACCTTTTGCTTGGATTGTTTCGTTTGGTTTTCCACAATCCTAACCTTCCACCAAAAGCTTTTGAGAGTTGTAGCGTATTGGTGTGTGAGTTTCGTTGCGATTTCACTTTGCACGCCATTAATTCTCAAGTGTGACAATTGGTTTGATATAATCTCCAAGGTGAGGTAAAAGGCTAACTTCTCGCACCCTTATTCTCCATATACAACCCTTGTCGGCTTTGCATCAGGGACAGGAATGGCGAGCCGTCCCAACCACCACCACCTCCGGAGGACGGCACACAATACATGACAAGATGGGACCATTGGAAGGTCCGAGGAGAATTCAACTACCGTCGTGATAGGGCAAAGATGTCCGATCTTTCGATGAGATGGCGATGATCGATTTGGTGGAGTTCGGGCTTGACGATCCGACTACACGTGCGAGCACGAGCGCCAATGCAATCGCTAGGCCAATCTCCTGGAGGTTACCGATCCTGCGTGAACACGATCAGCCTGACCAACGAGGGTCTTAATTCCTACCTGAAATCGAGAACAAGTAAGAACCAATATTGCAATCAAGATATTGCGGATTAAGAGGAAAGCTTTATTGAAGAGGTGGGATCCTGAATAGGTGCGAAGTACAAGAGGCCTCTGCGACGCTCGAGCCTTGGCGAAGTTGCGACTATGGCTAACAATGTCTAAACAAAATCCGAGTCTAGAGGTTCGGCTATGGGGCGTTAAGGCGAAAAGGTGGGGTTTCGCCAGCCATGGAAGTGGTGGCGAATCCAACCCTAAAGTCCTTTTCCCTCAAATCGGACTCTAAAAAGTGGCTAATTAAAATCCTGAAAATTACATGGGCCTGGCCCAAAATAAAGGTGTCATGACACCATATTAAGCTATGGACGAATTCGTAAGTATTGATCTTGAATATTTTGTCCAAGCCTTCTTTCTTCATTATGGTGGCCTCAAAGTTCGAAATCTTCATCTGGCCTTCTCTTGGATCATCACATGCTTGCTGCCATCTCCATGCATGACCATGCTCCAATGCTTGTCCCTCTCATCCATGCTTGGTCCATCATTCCTAAGAGTAAGAAATATATCTGATTTAGGCAGCATCATATTCTCATGTATGTGAGGACTAGTTCCAAGAAACGAAAGTACCTGATAGTTAAGTTGTTTGGCACGAGATCTTGTGATGGGTCCTTGTATGTGTGTTGCTGTAGGTACAATGGTTGTATCAATAGTAGGGATGTCCACATCATAGAGGAGCATGTTACTCATGTTAAGGAGGTCCTTCAAATCCTTCGTCATGAAAAGCTTTATGCTAATCTCCCAAAGTGCACTTTTGCAAAAGACAAACTCATTTTCCTTGGTTTTGTTGTGTCTTCTAATGGCATTGAAGTTGATGTCTCAAAAGTTAAGGACATACGAGATTGGCCCATACCGACCAATGTTAGTGAACTTCGTAGTTTTCATGGGTTGGCTGGCTTTTACCGTCGCTTTGTGAAAGACTTTTCTACCATTGCTTGCCCCCTCAACGAATTTGATGTAGCCCGACCTACGGTCGTGACCACATCTTGGTCTCGAACTTACGCCAAGTCGTCATGGACTCTGTTATAGGGGTAACCCTGGGGTTGGCCCGATCTTTCACGAATTCCACGAGCAACGAGGGGGAAATAAGGTGGTCGGGTATGAAATCGGGGGAAAGGCGATGAAAACCACGAACACACACACACCAAAACACGATACACGCTTACTCCTCACGCCGGTGGCAACCGGTCCAACATAATCCCTAGGATCGGTGTTGGGAGAAGCTCGCTCTCCACGCCAACAACGGGGGATGAGGTGCTTGGTGAGACCTTGACGACTTGGGGGCGAGAAACCGAGAACCCAAGGCCTTGTACAACTTGAACGCACTAGGCAAGATCCAAGAGGGGGTGGATAATCCGGTGCTCCTTGGTAGGAGCATGAGACCAATAGATATAAGTCCTCAAAGGGTTTCCTTAATATCTATTATTATCCAAGTCTAAGCGTTTACAATAGAGGGTGGGGGCTATATATAGTCCAGCCACAAAACAGGGGTAGTTTCGGAATGAAAAGGTAAATTATAACGGTTACAAGTCATAGGGCCGAACTAAGGCGATCAGTGCAGGCGGGACGGTAGTACCGATCCAAACCGGTAATCTGGTGGCAACAGTAGTACCGCTCGAGAGCGGTAGTACCTTGAGGGCCTGGAGCTTCCGTTGGCGCGCTGTGGCGAGGTAGGAGGGGCAGTAGTACTGGGTTGCGACCGTAGTACCGCTTGCTTCGGGCGGAGTGGTTCTTCTGTGGCGGCGGTAGGAGGCGGTGGGACCGCTTGGCCAGTAGTACGGTCGTCCCAACCGGTAGTACCGCTTCGCTGGCGGCCCGGTGGCTTCTTCGTACCTGATGATGCACAGAGTTTGCGTGTGAAGTAGCAAGCCATCCAAGGGTGTGTCGAAGTCACACAAGGAGAGGAACGAGTTCACCTTAGTTTGAAGGAGTTTGGCTCGGGCGCGAGTCATGGGTCCACTTGGGTAGCTCGTGGGAGTAGATGTAGTAGCGGTCGTAGGACGGGCTGCATCAGCTCCCCCCCCCTGGGAAAGAGTCGTCCTCGACTCTTCAACCGTCACAACTTCCTCTTCTCCATGGTAGGGTGAGAGGTCCTTGACATTGAATGTCGAGCTCACACTATACTTCGATGTTGGTATATCGATCACATAGGCGTTGTTGTTGATCCTCTTTAGCACCTTGAATGGTCCATCGCCTCGTGGCTTTAGCTTGGAGTCGCGTTCCTTGGGGAAGCGGTCTTTACTCAAGTGTATCCATACAAGGTCGCCCTCATCAAAGATCATCTCTTTCTTGGTCTTGTTTAGCCTTGATGCTTGGCGAAGGACTTGTTGCTCGATAGTAGCTCGTGTGTCTTCATGGAGTTTCATCATTGCTTGGGCACGGTTGACAACGTCCATATTGGCACGTTCATGAAGTGGAAGTGGAAGGATATCGAGCGCGGTGAGGGGCTCGAAGCCATAAACGATCATGAACGGGCTCCTCATGGTGGTGGAGTGCTTGGCGCAGTTGTAGGCGAACTCGGCGTGTGGAATGCATTCCTCCCAGTCTTTAATGTTCTTCTTTATCAACACCCAGAGAAGTGTGCCAAGACTTCGATTGACGACCTCGGTTTGTCCATCGGTTTGAGGATGCGAGGCGGACGAGAAGAGGAGCTTGATGCCGAGCTTGGCCATGAGGGTCTTCCAGAAGTAGCTCATGAATTTTACGTCGCGGTCGGAGACGATTGTTCTTGGCACGCCGTGTAGCCGAATTATTTCCCTAAAAAACAAATTTGCTACATGTGAAGCATCATCGGTCTTATGGCACGGAATGAAATGTGCCATTTTTGAAAAGCGATCCACGACTACAAATATGGAATCATGACCATGTTTCGATCTAGGCAAGCCTAACACAAAGTCCATGCTAATGTCCGACCAAGGTGCATGAGGAATAGGCAATGGCATATAAAGACCAAAGGGGTTGGACTTGGACTTAGCTTGGATACATGTAGTGCATCGTTGAACGTGGCGCTCCACGTCACGCTTCATCTTTGGCCAAAAGTAGTGAGTGGAGAGCATGTCATATGTCTTGTCACGGCCAAAGTGACCCATAAGGCCTCCACCATGGGACTCTTGAAGAAGCAAAAGTTGGAGAGACGATTTCGGAATGCAAAGCTTGTTTTGTTTGAAAAGAAAACCCTTATGCAAATAGAAATCATCAATCCCTTTGTCTATTGAAAATTGTGCAAATATTGGTCCAAAGAAAGAATCGGGCGCGTACAAAGATTTGATGTCCTCAAGACCCAAGACATTGACTTCGAGTCGTGTAAGAAGGCTTGTGTTTTTGCGAGACAAGGCGTCCGCTACCACATTTTCTTTGCCCTTCTTGTATTTTACAATGTAAGGAAAAGACTCCATAAACTCAACCCATTTTGCGTGTCTTTTACTCAAGTTGGCTTGGCCCTTAAGATACTTCAACGACTCATGGTCGGAATGGATGATAAATTCTTTGGGCCAAAGATAGTGTTGCCACACTTGAAGAACACGAACCAAGGCAAAAAGTTCTTTGTCATAAATGGGATAATTGAGGCGTGCTCCATCAAGTTTCTCACTATGGTAAGCAATAGGACGCCCATTTTGCATAAGGACGCCACCAATGCCAATACCACTAGCGTCACATTCAATCTCAAAGGTTTTTGTGAAATCCGGCAATACAAGGAGTGGTGCTTCGGTGAGCCTCTTTTTGAGCTCATCAAAAGCCTTTTGTTGTGCTTTCCCAAACGAACGTGACATTTTTCTTGGTCAGTTCGTTGAGGGGGCAAGCAATGGTAGAAAAATCTTTCACAAAGCGACGGTAAAAGCCAGCCAACCCATGAAAACTACGAAGTTCACTAACATTTGTTGGAGTGGGCCAATCTCGTATGTCCTTGACTTTGGAGACGTCCACTTCTATGCCATTAGAAGACACAACAAAACCAAGGAAAATCAGCTTGTCTCTTGCAAAAGTGCACTTGGGGAGATTAGCATAAAGCTTTTCATGACGAAGGATTTGGAGGACCTCCTTAACATGAGTAACATGCTCCTCGAGTGACTTGCTATAGACAAGAATGTCATCAAAGTAAACAACTGCACTCTTTCCAATAAGAGATCGCAAAATATGGTTCATGAGACGCATGAAGGTAGATGGGGCATTGGATAAGCCAAAAGGCATAACCAACCATTCATAGAGACCAAGCTTGGTCTTGAAGGCGGTTTTCCACTCATCACCTTCAGCCATGCGAATTTGATGGTAGCCACTATGAAGATCAATTTTCGAAAATATAGTGGCTCCACATAACTCATCAAGCATGTCATCAAGACGCGGTATAGGATGTCGATAACGCACGGTGATAGCATTGATTGAATGACGATCCATGCATAACATAACGTATTATCCGTTTTGGGACTAGGATCACGGGAACCGCGCTTGGGCTAGTGCTTACTTGGATCAAACCTTTGGAGACGAGTTGGTTGATTTGACGCTCAATCTCCTTCGTCTCTTAGGGTTAGTGCGATCTGTGGCAGTTTGGAAGTGGTGCGCCGGGTATGAGGTCGATGCGGTGCTCGATTCCACGAAGAGGGGGAAGGCCATGAGGAAGCTCTTCGGGAAATACATCTTGGAATTCCTGCAAAACAGCCATCAAAGAAGGAGGAGCATTTCTCAATTCGTTAGTTCCTTGCGCTAGTCCCTTGCATATGAGGACGTAGTGCAAGATGGATGGGTTGTTCCGCACTTCTCTCATCTCACTTTTGGTGGCAAGAAGAACACTCTTAGTTTTTCCACTCGAGTTTGGCTTGTAGCTCTCACTCACTATGGTGTGGATCTCTCGCTCACCACTCTTCTCACAAGGTGTTTTTGCG
Organism: Avena longiglumis; assembly: GCA_030063025.1. Lineage (NCBI taxonomy): Eukaryota > Viridiplantae > Streptophyta > Magnoliopsida > Poales > Poaceae > Avena > Avena longiglumis. Next base: position 339,549,104 of record CP125976.1, on the reverse strand, counting down.
TATTGCTCCCTCGCTAAAGCCTTTGCATTGTCCGCAATTATTTGGCTAGGAGTCATTGGTTGCAACACAGAAGTTTTATCAAGCCATTTGAAGGTGTAAGTGTTTGAGTGACCATTATGCAAAGCACGCTTGTCATATTGCCACGGTCTTCTGAGCAACATGTGACAAACCGTCATTGGAACCACGTCACATTCCACCGTGTCCTTGTAGTGCCCAATGGAGAACGTCACCGAGATGGTGTGCTTGATCTTGACGGATCCTTGGTCACTTAGCCATTGGATATGGTAGGGGTGTCTATGTGGATGAAGGGTGAGGTTGAGTTTCTCACACAATTCCATGCTTGCAAGGTTGTGGCAACTCCCACCATCGATGATAACTTTGATGGACTTCCCATTGATGCCGACGAGTTTGGAAGATGTTCGGCGTTGGTCTTCACTTTCATTGGCTTGGGTAGTCAAGACCCTTGTGACCTAGCGATGGACTTGCGTCATGCTCACACACAAGAAGTTCTTGGTCCTCTTCCAAGTGTTGCCTTGCCATGGCTTCCTTGACCCTTGCATCAAACTCTTCTTCACTCAAGTATTCTTCATCGCCGTTGTCATGGATGAACAAAACTTTCTTGTTTCCACATGCATTCGACTTGTGCCCTTTGCCTCCACACTTGTAGCATTCACCATTGAATGGTTGATCATCCCTTGTGTTTTTGCCACTTGGGGGCTGTTTTCCTTGGGGAATAGTTGGCTTGAAGGGAAGCTTGGTTGTACTTGGGGAGCTTCCACTTGGTGTTATTGGAGTAGTGGTTGGCGCTTGCTTGTAGGTGAAGTACGTCTTTGGCCTATTGTACTTGATGTCCTCTTGCACTTGGCGCTTGGCCTTGGATGCGATGTGCACAAGCTCAACCATGTTGTTGTACTTTTGGAACTCGGTGATGCGCTTGATTGGATGGTTCAAGCCATTGAGGAAGCGTGCCATTGTTTGTTCATCTCGCTCTTCGATGTTGGCACGGATCATGTTGAGCTCCATTTGTTTGAAGTACTCTTCCACGGTCTTTGTCCCTTGACTAAGCGTTTGAAGCTTGTTGAAGAGGTCACGCGTGTAGTGCGAAGGAACAAAGCGGGATCTCATATGAGCCTTCATATCTTGCCAAGTTGCGATTGAGGCTCTTCTTTGCTTCATGGCGAGTTGGACTTGTTCCCACCAAAGGTTGGCATACTCATCAAACTCGAGGATGCCATGGCCATCATCTTCTCATTGCTATAATTGTGCATGCGGAAGATCTTGTCGACCTTGAGTTCCCAAGAGATATTCCTCGGGCTCATTGGAACCGGTGAACTTGGGCATGGTGAATTTGAGCTTGCCGAAAGTTTCTTCTCCATTGCGGTTCCGGTTGCGTCGGTTGCCATTATTTTGACGGTCATCATCATCATCCGAGCTCTCATGTCTTGCTTGGTGATTGTTGCGTTGTTCTTGCGGTTGTTGAGGTGCCGCGTGTGGTGGTTGAACTTGGTTTTGACGACGAGCTTGGGGAGCTTGCTCGTGTTGTTGTCGCGGTTGAGGACGAGGGGGAGGTTGATGGTCCTCACGACGAGCTTGGGGAGCTTGCTCTTGTTCTTGTCGTGGTTGGTGTCGAGGAGCATTGTCTTGCGCCCTGTGGCGAGGAAGACGTCGAGCCACATGCGCAATGGGCTGCTCTTCTTCTTGATGTGGCGGAGGCTCGTCATGACCATCATGTTGCCGACGTGGGCGATCATGTCGATGATGACGCCTTGGAGGATCTTCGAGTGCTTCACGTCGACGGTGAACTTGTTCGTCCTCTTTGGATGCTTCACTTGGTGTGGAAGGAACATGTCGACCAATGTTAAGGGGTAACCCTTGGGTTGGCCTGATCTTTCACGAATTCCACGAGAAACGAGGGGAAAACGGTGGTCGGGGAATGAAATCGAGGAAGGAGATGAAAACCACGAACACACGCACGCCAAAACACGATACACGCCTACTCCTCACGCCGGTGGTGATAGGGCAAAGGTGTCCGATCTTTCGATGAGATGGCGATAATCGATTTGGTGGAGTTCGGGCTTGACGATCCGACTACACGTGCGAGCACTGTTAGGGGGTAACCCGGGGGTTGGCCCGATCTTTCACGAATTCCACGAGCAACGAGGGGGAAAGAGGTGGAAGGCGGTGAAAACCACGAACACATACACACCAAAACACGATACACACCTACTCCTCACGCCGGTGGCAACCGGTCCAACATAATCCCTAGGATCGGTGTTGGGCGAAGCTCGCTCTCCACGCCAACAACGGGGGATGAGGTGCTTGGTGAGACCTTGACGACTTGGGGCGGAAACAGAACCCAAGGCCTTGTACAACTTGAACGCACTAGGCAAGATCCAAGAGGGGGGTGGATAATCCGGTGCTCCTTGGTAGGAGCATGAGACCAATAGATATAAGTCCTCAAAGGGTTTCCTTAATATCTATTATTATCCAAGTCTAAGGACTTACAATGGAGGGTGGGGCTATATAGACCAGCCACAAAACAGTGGTTGAATGAAAAGATAAATGATAGGTTGGGTTACAAGGCCTGAGGGCCGAACTTAGGCGATCGAGGTCAGGCGGGACGGTAGTACCGGTCCGGCAAGAATGCAGTGGTAACCGGTAGTACCGCTCGATGAGTAGTACCGCTTGAGGGCCTGGAGCTTCCGTTGGAGGCGTCTGGTAGGAGAAGTGGTACTGGCCACGGTAGTACTATTCTGGGACGTAGTACCGCTTATACAGGCGTCGAGTAGTGCTTCCTGTGGCGAGCGGTAGGAGGAGGCGGTAGGACCGCTTGGAGCGGTAGTACCGGTCGTACCAACCGGTAGTACCGCTTGCGTCTGGCAGCGACTGGTGGCTTCTTCGTACCTGATGATGCATAGAGTTTGCGTGTGAAGTAGCAAGACATCCAAGGGTGTGTCGAAGTCACACAAGGAGAGGAGCGAGTTCACCTTATGATGAGGATACAATCATGGATCATGTTGATTCTAGTTGTCTCAGCTGGGATGAAATATTGAACCTTATTGAAAAATATCACAAGGTGACTTCATTCCTAGTTGGACAAGGTACGTTGATTTATAAGAACTTTATACTACCTAAAGCATGGTGTTATTGTTTGACTAGATTCAATATCCATCGGACAAACGTCAGCGGGAAGGAGAGGGAGGAAGGCAAGGAGTCCAGCATGATGATCGCCAAGGATGCGCGAGGGAGGAGCGGGAGGAAGGCGCAAGAGAAGATCATCAAGAAGAAAGGTTCGATTCGGACGAAGCCACTGAAATTGAAACGGACGTGGATTCTTCATACGAACTCCAAATTAAGCAAATAAGCACTTTTGGAAACCTCACTCGAGCTTTCCAGCAGTACTTACGTCCCTAGGGGGCGGATAATCCGGCCCCCACAAGGGCGGATAATCCGGCCCTGCTCCAGGAATTCTGCTAAGGACTTAGCGAGGCTCGATGAGGCGGATAATCCGCCCCAGGGGAGGATAATCCGGGGGGAGGATAATCCGCCCCTACTTAGGGCGGAAAGTCCGGCCTGGAAGTTACCAACAGATCTGGACGGATCTGACTGTATCGGACAAGTTTTGTTTCGCGATTTTGGCCGCCCCAGCCGCCCTTATAAGCCCTGGGACGTCCCCATAGTTAGGGTGAGACCACGTTAAAACTATTTTGGAGTTGTTTCTTATCAAGAACCTCTGGAATTACCATGTGATCGAATTACCTACTGCAATTGAGTATGATCTGTTGTTCCATTGGGAATTAGTAGATTGCAAACTACCGTTCGTGGTCGACGGCTGCGTGCGCAAGAGCGTGGTGTTGTGAATATCCCATAGGGTTCGAGGCATTGCATTGGCATCGGGTTCGGCGGAGAGTTCATAGCTACATGCTAGTTATCTATCATCCACCATCATCATCGACAAGTGCTTGCTGAGAAGATTGGCCACCCCATATCATCTTGGTATCAGATTTCCTCGTTTACTCGGTGAGCATCCACAAATCCATCCATAGATTAGTTCTTGTTTTCGTCCTATACAGAAAAAGCCATACAAAAATATTTGCCCTAGCCTAGATTGCATCATTTTCAAGTTTTATTTGCTGGTCGTGTCTTCTCGTAGATCCGATCTGAAGGTTTTTCTCGTAGGAGTCTAGTTTTCGTTTGTGTTTAAGTTTAGGGTTTTGATCTTGTTTTCCACCGAGTCCACCATCATCGTTTTCCGCAAGTTTCCATCTACTTTTCCGAGTCCACATAGCGTACTTTTGTGTTTCAAACCTAGCTACTGACCTATCTCTGACATCCGTGCCTAGGAAGCATTACCACGAGACTAGTTGCTTTGCTCTAACAGGCTGCTCATTAGGGTTTTGAAAGTGCAAAATTTTCGCCCCGACAGACCGGATTATCCGGCCCCCGACAAACCGGATTATCCGGCCCCCTCCTAGTTTGCATTCGTTTTGCATTGAGTCATATAGTTGAAAAAAACAGAAAAGGAAAAGAAATTCAGTATAAAAAAAAGAAGAGAAAAGAGCTACAAGCGTGACAAAAAGAGATATCAAAGTGTGCATTATTGGAGGCCTAGTTGAGCTCTACAATCAGTACACATGCGCGAAGAACCATCTTTCTTAGGTACCAAAATAATAGGAACAGCACAAGGGCTAAGGGACTCACGAATATGATCTCTGTCGAGAAGTTCCTGAATTTGGCGTTGTATCTCCTTTTTCTCCTCTGGATTGGTTCTGTACGGCGCGCGGTTGGGCAACGTGGCACCAGGAATTAGATCAATTTGATGCTCAATTCCTCTAATAGGAGGTAGTCCTGGTGGCAACTCAGCGGGAAAGACGTCCTCATATTCCTGCAAAAGGTTAGCAACAGCGGGTGGCAAAGAAGGAGGCATATCCTCAAATGAAAACAAAACCTCTTTGCAGACAATTGCATAACATTGAGTATTATTTACATCTAGTTCAGCAATATCAATTTTATTTGCAAGCATACATGGACTCTTCAAACGAATTTCAGTAGCATGTGTAGAATCAAATTTAGTGTTCTTTGGTGGTATAAAATCAGCAGCAACAATCGATTCTCACTTTTATTTTCTCCTCAGTTTTAGCTCTACTTGCTCTAGCAAGATCATCTTTTAAAATTTGTTCGGGAGTCATAGGTTTTAGACCAATTTTCTTTCCATTATGCATAAGAGAATAGTGATTAGTTTTACCATTATGAACAGATTCTCTATCAAATTATATGGTCTACCAAGTAACAAAGAACAAGCTTGCATAGGTACAACATCACAATCAACAAAATCAGAATATGTACCAATAGTAAAATGCACGCGTACCGTTCTTGTTACCTTGATCTTGCGAGAACTCTCAAACCATTGGATGTAATATGAATGTGGGCGTTGTCTTGTTGGAAGCGCAAGCTTCTCTACCATGTCAACACTGGCCAGATTATTACAACTCCCTCCATCGATGATGATCTGTATAGCTCTTTCCTTTACAACACCACGTGTTTGGAACAGGTTGTGGCGTTGATCTTGCTCGATTTGCTCAATTGCACACTCAACACGTTGTGTAATTAAGCTCTTGTATTGATCGCAGCTTGACTCCCATTACCTCGACTCTTCATCGACATCGAATTGTCTCCATCTCGGCGAAATAAGGGCTAGTGTATCTTCATCAAAGTCACTCCCGAATCGTATTGACCATCTTCACAGACCATCATCACACGTTGTGTTGTGCACCTGTCTCAATATGACCAAAACCCCACTTGCGGCATTGTATATCCTTTGTCTTACCGTGGAAGCCATAGAAGATGCACTCTGACAGGAGCATTGGATGATGGTGGAGAAGCGGTGGAAATCTTTTGGTGGCCTTGGATGTGGTAGTAGCGGAAGGCGAATCACGAGGAGCGCCGATGATTGTCGGGATGTCGGTGGATGTGCGACACTGTAATTATTAGTCCTCCTCCATGGTGTTTGGCGATCCTGCACTTCACGTTCAGCTTTGCAAGCAAGATGAAACAAACGAGTGATAGAATTATATTCCTTATAATCTAATATGTGCTGAATGTCCTTGTTTAATCCACCAAAGAAATTAGATTCAACAAGACCACACCTAACCATCCCCGTTTGCAATTCCTGATAATACTCTTCTACAGAATTTTTTCCTTGCTCTAAGCGTGTCAGATTCTTTAGTAAATCACGTTGATAAGTGGGAGGTACAAAACGAACACGCATAGCAGTTTTTAAAGCAGTCCAAGTACTAGGAATAGTAGTTGGATTTAAACGACAATACTCAGACCACCAAAGGGAAGCAAATTTAGTAAATTCACATGTAGCAGCACTAACATGCATATTCTCAGGATATTTTAAACAGGCAAAACGTTGTTCTACTTCCATCTCCCATGTAAGATATGCATCAGGATTATATTTACCCTCAAAAGATGGAATATTTAATTTAAGCTTTGCAACATGATCATCATCACGCATTAAAGGCGGCGTTGCGGTAGTAATGTCGAGGCGACCAGCGGTACTGTGGAGGTTGTTCAACCTCCTCGTCAAACATATCGTCGTCGAAATCGTAGTAGTACCGTCGTCCGTCTAATGTCGCGATGCAGCATGGCGAAGTCCGAGGAACGTCGATCGCAGATGGCCGTAGAAGTGCGGCGGCAAACCAATGATCGCCCGTGATCGGAATGCGGCGCCATATGTGTGGGTGCGGTGCGGGCAATCGGTTGAAGCTCCTTGAACCGAACGTCAAGCTTGGCGTTGAAGGATTTCTCTAGTCCATCGATCTTGTCCATGGCGTTGGTGAGCTTGGTGTCAAACTCCGGCGCGTATCCACGTCTTCGTAGCGACCAAGAGCGGAGAAGTGGGCATGTAGTTCTTCGTCGTCATTGTGGCGGGGTGGTAAGTATCTGTCATGGTTAGTCCTTAAAAGCATGTATATAATACGGAAATATGGTGGAAATCACGCGTAATCCGTCAAGCAATATACAAAGCTCTTACAAGTTCTTACCAAACAGCAGGAAAAGCGATGTGCAACCACGAGGATCTGGGTCGGAGATTGAACCAAGCGATAACGAGTCGAAACACCGCACGTGGAGAGTATCTGTGGAGCTACGGGAAGGCTTAGCAAAGGGGTTAGCAATTATCAAAAGCAATGCAAAAGTTGAAAGAATGCTCAACGACGTCTTGTCTTTGGTCCTAGGCTAGACCGTACTAGAGGCGAGCCTAGATCACCAACGATGTCACGACGCGACACAACAAGCCTTTGTGATGATATGGCACCACAAAGCGAACCGAGAGGTGAAAATCACTATGATGGCGAGTGTCTAGAATTGATCTACGGTCTAAAAATAGGTTAGCCCAAAATTTTTTAAAATTTTTATTTTGCTCGAAGCGCCACAGACGCCAAAAAAATATTGCTATAACGGCCGATGGAGAAAAGTGATCCCCGGGGTCGAAAAATAGTATAGCCAGAAAAATTCTTCGGAGGCGGTTCCAGACTTTTTTTTTTGCTCTCCTTCTGGACTTACGACCGGACTCTTAGCAAACACGGAAACAACAAAGAAGGAAAGTCAAAAGAAATAACTAGGAAACAGTAAATCTACTCGGACTTGTACAACGGCAGGAAAAGTGATCGGATGTGTGTCGCGGTAGGAAGGCGGTGGCGGAGTATTAGGGTTTATGGTGGCTGGGTGTATGGCGGCGGAATATGGTGGCGGTGATCGGCGAGTGTGGCGGTGACTAGTATGATCAGAACTCGAAACTCTAAGGGACGAGACACTAAGACCAGCAACTCGACACGACGATGTAGACACAAATTCAACAATGCAAAAACTGAAAAGACAATGCGAGGCGTAGATTGGTTATGGGATGGATCTAAACTCTAACTGTGTTTTTGGCTTTTTCGTGAGTTATAGGTAAAAACAGATCTAATCTATGAAAAACAGTAAAATCTCACCGAGCAACCTGAAATCTGATACCACTTGATAGGGCAAAGGTGTCCGATCTTTCGATGAGATGGCGATGATCGATTTGGTGGAGTTCGGGCTTGACGATCTGACTACGTCGAAAGCACGAGCGCCAATGCAATCGCTAGACCAATCTCCTGGAGGTTACCAATCCTGCGTGAACACGATCAGCCTGACCAGCGAGGGTCTTAATTCCTACCTGAAATCGAGAACAAGTAAGAACCAATATTGTAATCAAGATATTGCGGATTAAGAGGAAAGCTTTATTAAAGAGGCGGGATCCTGAATAGGTGCGAAGTACAAGAGGTCTCTGCGACGCTCGAGCCTTGGCGAAGTTGCGACTATGGCTAACTTAATGTCTAAACAAAATCCGAGTCTAGGGGGTCGGCTATGGGGAGTATTTAAGGGTGAAAAGGTGGGGTTTCGGCCAGCCATGGAAGTGGTGACCGAATCCAACCCTAAAAGTCCTTTTCCCCTCAAATACGGACTCTAAAAAGTGGCTAATTAAAATCCTGCGAAAATTACATGGGCCTGGCCCAAAATAAAGGTGTCGCAGCACCATATTAAGCTATGGAAGAATTCGTAAAGTATTGATCTTGAATATTTCATCCAAGCCTTCTTTCTTCATTATGATGGCCTCAAAGTTCTGAAATCTTCATCCGTGGCCTTCTCTTGGATCATCACATGCTTGCTGCTATCTCCATGTATGGCCATGCTCCAATGCTTGTCCCTCTCATCCATGCTTGGTCCATCATTCCTAAGAGTAAGAAATATATCTGATTTATGTGAGGAATAGTTCCATGAAACGAAAGTACCTGAAGTTAAGTTGTTTGGCACGAGATCTTGTGATGGGTCCTTGTATGTGTGTTGCTGTAGGTACAACGATTGTATCAATAGTAGGGATGTCCACATCATGCTCCCCTTCTTGAATTGAAGTCGTCCTCGACGCAATCTCATCTTCCTCACCAAAGTAAGGCTTCAAATCTGCAATGTTAAATGTAGGACTAACCGTACCAAAGTCTGCAGGCAACTCAAGTTTATATGCATTATCATTGATTTTCGCTAACACCTTAAAGGGACCAGCAGCACGTGGCATTAACTTAGACTTGCGTAAATCAGGAAAACGATCTTTACGCAAATGTAACCAAACAAGATCGCCAACATCAAACACAACATGCTTTCTCCCTTTATCCCCAACAAGTTTATACTTAGCATTCATGTGTTCAATGTTATCTTTAGTAGTCTTATGCAAGTTTAATATCATTTAAGCGCGTTGTGTAGCATCCAAATTATGTTGCACCGAAGAAGGTAAAGGCAATAAATCAATAGGTGCACGAGGAACAAAACCATACACAATCTCAAATGGGCACATCTTTGTGGTAGAATGCAATGACCGATTATAAATAAATTCTATATGAGGTAAACACTCTTCCCACAATTTTAAGTTCTTCTTTAAAACAGCCCGTAACATAGTAGACAAAGTTCTATTTACTACTTCAGTTTGACCATCAGTTTGGGGATGACATGTAGTACTAAAGAGCAATTTAGTCCCCAACTTAGCCCATAAACATCTCCAAAAGTGGCTAAGAAATTTAGTATCACGATCGTAAACAATAGTATTTGGCACACCATGCAAGCGAACAATTTCACGAAGAACAAATCAGCAATATGCATGCAAACATCATCCGTTTATGACAAGGAATAAAGTGTTCCATCTTAGAAAACCGATCCACAACAACAAAATACTATCCCTCATACGTGTTCGTGGCAATCCCAAAATGAAGTCCATAGAAATATCCTCCCAAGGAACACTAGGAACAGGAAGAGGCATATATAAACCATGTGGATTAAGGAGAGACTTAGCTTTTTGACAAGTAGTGCAGCGTGCCACAAATCTCTCAATATCTCGACGCATACGAGGCCAAAAGAAGTGTGTAGCAAGAACATCCTCCGTCTTCTTGACACCAAAGTGTCCCATCAATCCTCCTCCATGCGCCTCCTGTAACAACAAAAGACGAACAGAACTATCTGGAATGCATAGTTTGTTAGCACGGAACACAAATCCATCATTGAAGACGAACTTGTTACAAGTTCTACCATCTCTACAATTCTGCAACACATCTTTAAATTCAGCATCATGCACATATTGTTCCTTAATAGTTTCCAATCCAAATATTTAGAAGTCAAGTTGAGATAACAAAGCATAACGGCGCGACAAAGCATCAGCAATAATATTATCTTTACCCTTTTTGTGTTTGATAACATAAGGAAAAGACTCAATAAATTCAACCCACTTTGCATGACGACGATTCAACTTAGCTTGACTACGAATATGCTTCAAAGATTCATGATCAGAATGAATAACAAATTCCTTAGGCCATAGATAATGTTGCCAAGTTCTAATGTCCGAACCAAGCATATAATTCTTTATCATAAGTAGAATAGTTCGGACTAGCCCCACTCAATTTCTCGCTAAATTATGCAACAGGTTTTCCCTCTTGTAATAACACCTCCCAAACCAATTCCACTAGCATCACATTCAAGCTCAAAAGTCTTAGTAAAATCGGGAAGTTGGAGTAAGGAGCATGTGTTAGCTTATCTTTCAATATGACGAAGGTTGTTGTGCATCGCCCCAAACAAAGGGCACATCCTTCTTGGTAAGATCATTCATTGTGACAATTGATCCAAAGTCTTTTACAAAGCGCCTATAAAAACCAGCGAGGCCAAAAACTCCTCACTTGTGTGACCGTCTTGGGCTGCGCCAATTCTCAATAGCTTCAATCTTGGTGGATCCACTTCAATACTGTGATGTAACAACATAGCCAAGAAGCGCAACTCGATTGGTGCAAAAGGTGCACTTCTCAAGTTTACCAAACAAACGTGCATTACGTAAAGCATTGAAAATAGCACGTAAATGGTCAAAATGATCCTCTAAAGATTTGATATAAATCAGAATATAATCAAAGTAAACTCGCGCTGGTCGTCCAATGATAGCACTTAAAACTCCGTCCATTAAGCTCATGAAAGTGCTAGGTGCATTAGTTAAACCAAACGGCATTACTAACCACTCATATAAACCGAACTTAGTTTTAAATGTTGTTTTCATTCATCTCCTAATTTCATACGAATCTGGTGGTAACCTCATAAAATCAACTTTAGAAAACATGGTAGAGCCACTCAATTCATCAAGCATGTCATCTAAGCGTGGAATAAGATGGCGATATCGAATAGTAATATTATTGATAGCTCTACAATCAGTACACATCGCGAAGAACCATCTTTCTTAGGTACCAAAATAATAGGAACAAGACAGGGGCTAAGGGACTCACGAATATGATCATTGTCGAGTAGTTCTGAATTTGGCGTTGTATCTCCTTTATCTCCTCTAGATTGGTTCTATATGGTAGCGGTTGGGCAACGTGGCACCAGGAATTAGATCAATTTGGTGCTCAATTCCTGTAATAGGAGGTAGTCTGGTGGCAACTCGGCGGAAAGACGTCCTCATATTCCTGCAAAAGGTTAGCAACAGCGGGTGGCAAAGAAGGAGGCATATCCTCAAATGAAAACAAAACCTCTTTGCAGACAATTGCATAACATTGAGTATTGTTTACATCTAGTTCAGCAATATCAATTTTATTTGCAAGCATACATGGAATCTTCAAACGAATTTCAGTAGCATGTGTAGAATCAGATTTAGTGTTCTTTGGTGGTATAAAATCTGCAGCAACAATCTGATTCTCACTTTTATTTTTCTCCTCAGTTTTAGCTCTACTAGCTCTAGCAAGATCATCTTTTAAAATCTGTTCGGGAGACATACGTTTTAGACCAATTTTCTTTCCATCATGCATAAGAGAATAGTGATTAGTTTTGCCATTATGAACATATTTTCTATCAAATTGCCATGGTCTACCAAGTAACAAAGAACAAGCTTGCATAGGTACAACATCACAATCAACAAAATCATAATATGTACCAATAGTAAAATGCACGCGTACCGTTCTTGTTACCTTGATCTTGCGAGAACTCTCAAACCATTGGATGTAATATGAATGTGGGCGTTGTCTTGTTGGAAGCGCAAGTGATGCAGCCCGTCCTACGACCGCTACTACATCTACTCCCACGAACTACCCAAGTGGACCCATGACTCGCGCCCGAGCCAAACTCCTTCAAACTAAGGTGAACTCGCTCCTCTCTTTGTGTGACTTCGACACACCCTTGGATGGCTTGCTACTTCACACGCAAACTCTGTGCATCATCAGGTACGAAGAAGCCACCGATCATTGCCAGATGGCGGTACTACGGTTGGGACGGCCGGTACTACCGCTCAAGCGGTCCTACTGCCTCCTACCGCCGCCACAGAAGCACCACTCACGCCCGAAGCAAGCGGTACTACGGTCCTGGCCAATCGGTACTACCGGTGGCGGTACTACCCCTCCGCTTCGCCACAGCGCCTCGCCCAAGCTCGGGCTCAAGCGGTACTACCGCTCGAGCGGTACTACGGTTACCACCGGTACTCGGGTGCCGGACCAGTACTACAGTCCCGGATCTGCCTCGATTCGCCTGCCCCTGCCTTGTAACCCAACCTATAATTTACCTTTTCATTCCGAAACTACCCCTGTTTTGTGGCTGGACTATATATAGCCCCCACCCTCTATTGTAAACGCTTAGACTTGGATAATAATATATATTAAGGAAACCCTTTGAGGACTTATAACTATTGGTCTCATGCTCCTACCAAGGAGCACCAGATTATCCACCCCCTCTTGGATCTTGCCTAGTGCGTTCAAGTTGTACAAGGCCTTGGGTTCTCGGTTTCTCGCCCCCAAGTCGTCAAGGTCTCACCAAGCACCTCATCCCCCGTTGTTGGCGTGGAGAGCGAGCTTCGCCCAACACCGATCCTAGGGATTATGTTGGACCGGTTGCCACCGGCGTGAGGAGTAGGCGTGTATCGTGTTTTGGAGTGAGTGTGTTCGTGGTTTTCATCGTTTTCCTCGATTGCATCCCCCGACCACCCCCTTTCCCCTCGTTCCTCGTGGAATTCGTGAAAGATCGGGCCAACCCCAGGGTTATCCCCATAACAGCAAGCTTCTCTACCATGTGAACACTGGCCAGATTATTACAACTCCCTCCATCAATGATGATCCGTCTAGCTCTTTCCTTGACAACACCACGTGTTTGGAACAGGTTGTGGCGTTGATCTTGCTCAGATTTGCTCAATTGCACACTCAACACACGTTGTGTAATTAAGCTCTTGTATTGATCAGCAACTTCAGCTCCCATTACCTCTGGCTCTTCATCAGCATCAGAATTGTCTCCATCTCGAGCAGAAATAAGGGCTAGTGTATCTTCATCGAAGTCACTTGCTGAATCGTATTGACCATCTTCTCGCACCATCATCACACGTTGTGTTGTGAACTGTCTCTCAATATGACCAAAACCCCAGCACTTGCGGCATTGTATATCCTTTGTCTTACCCGTGGAAGCCATAGAAGATGCACTACGAGCAGGAGCATTGGATGATGGTGGAGTAGCAGCTGGAAATCTTGTGGTGGCCTTGGATGTGGTAGTAGCTGGTGGCGAATCACGAGGAGGCGCTGATTATCGGGATGTCCAAGAGGATGTCCAAGAGAGTGTTTGGCGATCCTGCACTTCACGTTCAGCTTTGCAAGCAAGATGAAACAAACGAGTGATAGAATTATATTCCTTATAATCTAATATGTGCTGAATGTCCTTGTTTAATCCACCAAAGAAACATGCAAGCATTTGTTCATTAGATTCAACAAGACCACACCGAACCATCCCCGTTTGCAATTCCTGATAATACTCTTCTACAGAATTTTTCCCTTGCTCTAAACGTGTGTCAGATTCTTTAGTAAATCACGTTGATAAGTGGTAGGTACAAAACGAACACGCATAGCAGTTTTTAAAGCAGTCCAAGTACTAGGAATAGTAGTAGGATTTAAACGACAATACTCAGACCACCAAAGGGAAGCAAATTTAGTAAATTCACATGTAGCAGCACTAACATGCATATTCTCAGGATATTTTAAGCATGCAAAACGTTGTTCTACTTCCATCTCCCATGTAAGATATGCATCAGGATTATATTTACCCTCAAAAGATGGAATATTTAATTTAAGCTTTGCAACATGATCATCATCACGTACCGGTGGGCGAGCGTTGCGGTAGTAATGTCGGGGACTACCAGCAGGTACCTGTGGAGGTTGTTCAACCTCCTCGTCAAACAGATCGTTGTCGTCGGGGTCATAGTAGTACCCATTGTCTGTCCCCAATGTCGCAGCATGTGAAAACTGAGGCGTCGGCCGCATCGATAGAGTGCGGCGACCAAACCAGATCAGACCCGTGATCGGAATGCGTGCGCCATGTGTGGGTGCGGAGTGCGCGGGCAATTGGTTCAAAAGCTCCTTGAACCGAACGTCAAGCTTGGCGTTGAAGGATTTCGAGTCCATCGATCTTGTCCACGGCGTTGGTGAGCTTGGTGTCAAACTCCCCGAGGCGAGTATCCACGTCTTCAGCGCGACTGACCAAGAGCGTGGAGAAGCGGGCATGTAGTTCTTCGTTCGTCATTGTGGCAGGGTTCCGCGAAGTATCTATCATGGTTAGTCCTTAAAAAGCACGGTATATAATGCGAAATATGGTGGAAGTCACACGTCATCCGTCAAGCAATATCTGAAGCTCTTACAAGTTCTTACCAAACAATGAGGAAAAGCGATGTGCAACCACGAGGATCGTGGGTCCAGAGATTGAACCAAGCGATTACCGAGTCGAAACACCGCGTGGAGAGTATACGTGGAGCTCTGGGAAGGCTTAGCAAGGGGCTAGCAATTATCAAAACAAGAATGCAAAAGTTGAAAGAATGCTCAACGGCAGACGGTGCTTTGGTCCTAGGCTAGACCGTACTAGAGACGCGAGCCTAGTTCACCAACGATGTCACGACGCTACACAACAAGCAATGTATGATGATATGGCACCCTGAAAAGCGAACCGAGAGGTGAAAAATCACTATGATAGCGAGTGTCTATGTTAGGGGGTAACCCTGGGGTTGGCCCGATCTTTCACGAATTCCACGAGAAACGAGGGGAACGAGGTGGTCGGGTATGATATCGATGAAGGCGATGAAAACCACGAACACACACACACCAAAACACGATACACGCCTACTTCTCACGCCGGTGGCAACCGGTCCAACATAATCCCTAGGATCGGTGTTGGGCGAAGCTCGCTCTCCACGCCAACAACGGGGGATGAGGTGCTTGGTGAGATCTTGACGTCTTGGGGGCGAGACACCGAGAACCGAAGGCCTTGTACAACTTGAACGCACTTAAGCAAGATCCAAGAGGTGGGTGGATAATCCGGTGCTCCTTGGTAGGAGCATGAGACCAATAGATATAAGTCCTCAAAGGGTTTCCTTAATATCTATTATTATCCAAGTCCAACTATTTACAATAGAAGGTGGGGCTATATATAGTCCACCACAAAACAGGGGTTTGAATGAAGAGATAAATGGTAGGTTGGGTTACAAGGCATGTGGTCGAACTTAGATGTTCGAGGTCGCAGGACCGGTAGTACTGGTCCGTGTAGAATGCGGTGGTAACCGTAGTACCGCTCGAGTGAGTACCGCTTGAGGGCCTGGAGCTTCCGTCGAGGCGTCTGGCGCAGCGGTAGGAGGGGCGGTAGTACCCCACGGTAGTACCGATTCTTGAGACCCGGTAGTACCGCTTGCAGGGGCGTGGGTAGTGCTTCTGTGGCGGCGGTAGGGAGGCGGTAGAGTCGCTTGGAGGCGGTAGTCGGTCGTCCCCAACCGTAGTACCGCTTGCGTCTGGCAGCGATCGGTGGCTTCTTCACTGATGATGCATGAGTTTGCGTGTGAAGTAGCAAGCCATCCAAGGGGTGTCAAGTCACACAAGGAGAGGCGAGTTCACCTTAGTTTGAAGGAGTTTGGCTCGGCATGAGTCATGGGTCCACTTGGGTAGCTCGTGGGAGTAGATGTAGTAGCGTCGGAGGGCCAGGCTGTCAGCTCCCCTTGGGAAAGAGTCGTCCTCGACTCTTCAACCGTCACAACTTCCTCTTCGCCATGGTAGGGTGAGAGGTCCTTGACATTGAATGTCGAGCTCACAAAATACTTCGATGTTGGTATATCGATCACATAGGCGTTGTTGTTTATCTTCTTTAGCACCTTGAATGGTCCATTGCCTCGTGGCTTTAGCTTGGAGTCGCGTTCCTTGGGGAAGCGGTCTTTACTCAAGTGTATCCATACAAGGTCGCCCTCATCAAAGATCATCTCTTTCTTGGTCTTGTTTAGCCTTGATGCTTGGCGAAGGACTTGTTGCTCGATAGTAGCTCGTGTGTCTTCATGGAGTTTCATCATTGCTTGGGCACGCTTGATAACGTCCATATTGGCACGTTCATGAAGTGGAAGTGGAAGGATATCGAGCGCGGTGAGAGGCTCGAAGCCATAGACGATCATGAACGGGCTCCTCATGGTGGTGGAGTGCTTGGCGGTTAGCGAACTTCGGCGTGTGGAATGCATTCCTCCCGTCTTTAAGGTTCTTCTTTATCAATACCGGAGAAGTGTGCCAAGACTTGATTGACTACCTCGGTTTGTACATCGGTTTGAGGATGCGGCGACGAGAAGAGGAGCTTGATGCCGAGCTTGGCCATGAGGGTCTTCCAGAAGTAGCTCATGAATTTTACGTCACGGTCGGAGACGATTGTTCTTGGCACGCCGTGTAGCCGAATTATTTCCCTGAAAAACAAATTTGCTACATGTGAAGCATCATCGGTCTTATGGCACGGAATGAAATGTGCCATTTTTGAAAAGCGATCCACGACTACAAATATGGAATCGTGACCATGTTTAGATCTAGGCAAGCCTAATACAAAGTCCATGCTAATGTCCGACCAAGGTGCATGAGGAATAGGCAATGGCATATAAAGACCAAAGGGGTTGGACTTAGACTTAGCTTGGATACATGTAGTGCATCGTTGAACGTGGCGCTCCACGTCGCGCTTCATCTTTGGCCAAAAGTAGTGAGTGGAGAGCATGTCATATGTCTTGTCACGGCCAAAGTGACCCATAAGGCCTCCACCATGGGACTCTTGAAGAAGCAAAAGTTGGAGAGACGATTTCGGAATGCAAAGCTTGTTTTGTTTGAAAAGAAAACCCTTATGCAAATAGAAATCATCAATCCCTTTGTCTATTGAACATTGTGCAAATATTGGTCCAAATAAAGAATCGGACGCGTACAAAGATTTGATGGTCTCAAGACCCAAAACATTGACTTCGAGTCGTGTAAGAAGGCTTGTGGTTTTGCGAGACAAGGCGTCCGCCACCACATTTTCTTTGCCCTTCTTGTATTTTACAATGTAAGGAAAAGACTCCATAAACTCAACCCACTTTGCGTGCCTTTTACTCAAGTTGGCTTGGCCCTTAAGGTACCTCAACGACTCATGGTCGGAATGGATGATAAATTCTTTGGGCCAAAGATAGTGTTGCCACACTTGAAGAACACGAACCAAGGCAAAAAGTTCTTTGTCATAAATGGGATAATTGAGGCGTGCGCCATCAAGTTTCTCACTATGGTAAGCAATAGGACGCCCATTTTGCATAAGGACGCCACCAATGCCAATACCACTAGCGTCACATTCAATCTCAAAGGTTTTTGTGAAATCCGGCAATGCAAGAAGTGGTGCTTGGTGAGCCTCTTTTGAGCTCATCAAAGCCCTTTGTTGTGCTTTTCCCCAAGCAGGCGTGACATTCTTCTTGGTCAATTCGTTGAGGGGGCAAGCAATTGTGGAAAAATCTTTCACAAAGCGACGGTAAAAGCTAGCCAACCCATGAAAACTACGAAGTTCATTAACATTTGTAGGGGTGGGCCAATCTCGTATGTCCTTGACTTTTGAGACATCAACTTCAATGCCATTAGAAGACACAAAACCAAGAAAAATCAGCTTGTCTCTTGCAAAAGTGCACTTGGGGAGGTTAGCATAAAGCTTTTCATGACGAAGGATTTGTAAGACCTCCTTAACATGAGTAACATGCTCCTCTAGTGATTTGCTATAGACAAGGATGTCATCAAAGTAAACAACTACACTCTTTCCAATGAGAGATCGCAAAATATGGTTCATGAGGCATGAAGGTAGATGGGGCATTGGATAAGCCAAAAGGCATAACCAACCATTCATAGAGACCAAGCTTGGTCTTGAAGGCGGTTTTCCACTCATCACCTTGACCATGCGAATTTGATGGTAGCCACTACGAAGATCAATTTCGAAAATATAGTGGCTCCATATAACTCATCAAGCATGTCATCAAGGCGGTATAGGATGTCGATAACGACGGTGATAGCATTGATTGGACGGCGATCCATGCATAACCGTAACGTATCATCCGTTTTCGGACTAGGATCACGGGAACGCGCTTGGGCTAGTGCTTACTTGGATCAAACCTTTGGAGACGAGTTGGTTGATTTGGCCTTCGATTTCCTTTGTCTCTTCGGGTTTGTGCGTCTGTGGCAGTTTTGGTAGCGGTGTCGGGTATGAGGTCGATCGGTGCTCGATTCCACGAAGAGGAGGAAGGCCATGAGGAAGCTCTTCGGAAATACATCTTGGAATTCACAAAACAGCCATCAAAGAAGGAGGAACATTTGTCAATTCATTAGTTCCTTGCATGATCCCTTGCATACGAGGACGTAGTGCAAGATGGATGGGTTGTTCCGCACTTCTCTCATCTCACTTTTGGTGGCAAGAAGAACACTCTTAGTTTTTCCACTCGAGTTTGGCTTGTAGCTCTCACTCACTATGGTGTGGTTCTCTCGCTCACCACTCTTCTCACAAGGTGTTTTTGCGTATTGCGCCCTCGCTAAAGCCTTTGCATTGTCCGCAATTATTTGGCTAGGAGTCATTGGTTGCAACACACAAGTTTTATCAAGCCATTTGAAAGTGTAAGTGTTTGAGTGACCATGATGCAAAGCACACTTGTCATATTGCCACGGCCTTCCGAGCAACATGTGACAAACCGTCATTGGAACCACGTCACATTCCACCGTGTCCTTGTAGTGCCCAATGGAGAACGTCACCGAGACGGTGTGCTTGATCTTGACGGATCCTTGGTCACTTAGCCATTGGATATGGTAGGGGTGTCTATGTGGATGAAGGGTGAGGTTGAGTTTCTCACACAATTCCGTACTTGCGAGGTCGCGGCAACTCCCTCCATCGATGATAACTTTGATGGATTTCCCATTGATGCCGGCACGAGTTTGGAAGATGTTCGAGCGTTGGTCTTCACTTTCATTTGCTTGGGTAGTCAAGACCCTTGTGACCACAAGCGATGGACTTGCGTCATGCTCACACACAAGAAGTTCTTGGCCCTCTTCCAAGTGTTGCCTTGCCATGGCTTCCTTGACCCGTGCATCAAACTCTTCTTCACTCAAGTATTCTTCATCACCGTTGTCATGGATGAACAAAACTTTCTTGTTTCCACATGCATTGGACTTGTGCCCTTTGCCTCCACACTTGTAGCATTCACCATTGAATGGTTGATCATCCCTTGTGTGTTTGCCACTTGGGGGCTGTTTTCCTTGGGGAATAGTTGGCTTGAAGGGAAGCTTGGTTGTACTTGGGGAGCTTCCACTTGGTGTTGTTGGAGTAGTGGTTGGCGCTTGCTTGTAGGTGAAGTACGTCTTTGGCTTGTTGTACTTGATGTCCTCTTGCACTTGGCGCTCGGCCTTGGATGCGATGTGCACAAGCTCAACCATGTTGTTGTACTTTTGGAACTCGGTGATGCGCTTGATGGGATGGTTCAAGCCATTGAGGAAGCGTGCCGTTGTTTGCTCATCTCGCTCTTCAATGTTGGCACGGATCATGTTGAGCTCCATTTGCTTGAAGTACTCTTCCACGGTCTTTGTCCCTTGACTAAGCGTTTGAAGCATGTTGAAGAGGTCACGCGTGTAGTGTGAAGGAACAAAGCGGGATCTCACATGAGCCTTCATATCTTGCCAAGTGGCGATTGGAGGCTCTTCTTTTGCTTCGCGAGCGAGTTGGACTTGTTCCCACCAAAGGTTGGCATACTCATCAAACTCGAGGGATGCCATGGCCATCATCTTCTCATTGCTATAATTGTGCATGCGGAAGATCTTGTCGACCTTGAGTTCCCATGAGAGATATTCCTCGGGCTCATTGGAACCGGTGAACTTGGGCATGGTGAATTTGAGCTTGCCGAAAGTTTCTTCTCCATTGCGGTTCGGTTCGTCGGTTGCCATTATTTTGACGGTCATCATCATCATCCGAGCTCTCATGTCTTGCTTGGTGATTGTTGCGATGCTCGCGTGGTTGTTGAGGTGCCGCGTTTGGTGGTGGAACTTGTTGTTGACGACGAGCTTGGGGAGCATGCTCGTTTTCTTGTCGCGGATGCGGACGAGGAGGAGGTTGATGGTCCTCACGATGAGCTTGGGGAGCTTGCTCTTGCTCTTGTCGTGGTTGATGGCGAGGAGCATTAGCTTGCGCCATGTGGCGAGGATGGCGTCGAGCCGTATGCGCAATGGGCTGCTCTTCTTCTTGTTGTAGGGGAGGCTCGTCATGACCATTATGTTGGCGACGAGGACGCTCATGTCGATGATGACGCCTTGGAGGATCTTCGAGTGCTTCACGTCGACGATGATCTTGTTCGTCCTCTTCGGAAGTTTCACTTGTTGTTGAAGAAGCATGTCGACGCCGATGGCCGTGGTGGTTCATGCGAGGTTGCTCTTGTTGAATCACCAGTGCCCTTGGTTGTGGCGGTTAACCCGTGCCTTGGAGGTCTTGCGGAGAGGTCACCATCATAGCTTGACGTTGCGGCGTGACGCGGAGATGGTACCGCTTGTGAAGAGCTCATGGATGGAAGAACGGGTCCGTCCCGGTGCCTTGAAGCGTGGCGGCGAGGTGCACTTGATTCACTTGAGGAGTGCCGAAATGAGCTTGATTCGCGCGAGCGTGGCCTTGCGAGTCCATCAATGATGTGTTGAAGCTTCTCATCCGTTGAGGCGAGTGCACGACCAAGAGCTTCATTTTGATGACCGAGGTTGTGTTGCATGGCATGCATTTGGCCACGGACTTCTTCGAAGCGGTTGTCGATGTTCTTGAATTCCACACGGGCCTCGCTAAATTGTTCATCTTGGCGCTCAAGCTTCTAGCGATAGTTGAATTCTCCTCGGATCTTCCAATGTTCTCATCTTGTCATGAATTGGTTATCATCCTCCGGAGGTGGTGGTGGTTGGGATGGCTCTCCATGCCTGTCCATGATGCAAAGCCAACAATGGTTGTATATGGAGAGAAAGCGTGTGGAGAGTTTGCCTTTTACCTCACCTTGGAGATTATGTCAAACCAATTGCCACACAAATGAGCGAAAAGCGTGCAAAGTGAAATGGCAAGAAACTCTCAAAGGCTTTTGGTGGAAGGTTAGGGTTGTGGAAAACCAAACGAAACGATCCAAGCAAAAGGTTATTGTCCTACGTGGTAAAGAACCAAAGATCGAAAGCAAAAAGGATACGATCTACAAAAACACGGAAAACACACACGTGGAGAAAAACGGGGTCAGCACGACTATGAAAATGAGCACAAAAGGTCCTAACGAAGACTACGCTCGGTTGTCGTGCCAACACAAGGAGAGACCACAACTCGTTTGCCAAAAGAGGATAAGCAATTGATTTGTGCACTTGCCTCGGTGCGCTCTTTTCTTCTCTCTTTCTTGGCTTACAAGCTTGGTATTCTCTATGTATTGGGGAGACTATGTATCTTTCTATTCTATCTTTTTCTTTTCCTTTTTTTTGATTCTTTTTCTTTTTCTCCCTTGCTATGCTACTATGTTAGCTTTTGTATTTGGCCTCACACTCTCACTTTTCCGAAGGCAAGTGCACAATGCTTAGACAAACACAAAATGAGTTGCTCTCATAGGATAGATACACACAAAGGAAGATATGGGGCTGTCAAGGTGGCGCAAGTTATACCTTTGGTATTGTTGACGACTTGCGACCGTTGGTGAGGGATAATGTTCGAGTGTCGCGGTGTCGTTGAGCGCGGTATGACGTTGATGCGGAAGCTGTTGTGAAAATGGCGACAAACACGCGAAACACGAACAAGCAAGGTGGAAAAGGTCAGCGAACGAAATCGAGGCGTCAAAGGGCAGGGAGGTACGGTCAGTGGCGAGCGGTAGTACCGCTGGTAACGAGCGGTAGTACCGCTTGTACTACCGGTAGTACCGGTCACTAGCGGTAGTACCGCTTGCACAGCGATACCAGCACAGGCACAGCCCGAACTAGGTGAACTTGCCAAAAACCTCAAATTCGTTGAAAAACTGACCGAAAGGCTGAGCTAGAAACAACAGGGGCTATAGATCGACTCCCCAAGCAACAGATCTATGGACCAAAACCACGAAAAACTCACCAAATCCAGAGATCGATCCGAAGGCAAATTGGGGCTCTTTTTGGTAGGATTTTCGTATTTAAGGCGGATAAAAGAAAAAATTGGAGGAAATTCGTGATCAACCGTGCTCTTGATACCAATATGTTAGGGGGTAACCCTGGGGTTGGCCCGATCTTTCATGAATTCCACGAGAAACGAGGGGAACGAGGTGGTCGGGGTATGAAATCGATGAAGGCGATGAAAACCACGAACACACACACACCAAAACACGATACACGCCTACTTCTCACGCCGGTGGCAACCGGTCCAACATAATCCCTAGGATCGGTGTTGGGCGAAGCTCGCTCTCCACGCCAACAACGGGGGATGAGGTGCTTGGTGAGATCTTGACGTCTTGGGGGCGAGACACCGAGAACCCAAGGCCTTGTACAACTTGAACGCACTTAAGCAAGATCCAAGAGGTGGGTGGATAATCCGGTGCTCCTTGGTAGGAGCATGAGACCAATAGATATAAGTCCTCAAAGGGTTTCCTTAATATCTATTATTATCCAAGTCTAACTGTTTACAATAGAAGGTGGGGGCTATATATAGTCCAGCCACAAAACAGGGGTAGTTTCGGAATGAAGAGATAAATGGTAGGTTGGGTTACAAGGCACAGGGCCGAACTTAGATGTTCAGTCGCAGGCGGGTAGTACCGTCCGTAGAATCTGGTGGTAACCGGTAATCTGCTTCCGAGTACCGCTGAGGGCCTGGAGCTTCCGTCGGGCGTCGATGGCGGTAGGAGGCGGTAGTACTGCCACCGGTAGTACCGATTCAGACCGTAGTACCGCTTTACGGGCGTGGGTAGTGCTTCCTGTGGCGGTAGGAGGGCGGTGATCCGCTTGGAGCGGTAATGGGTCGTCCCAACCGGTAGTACCGCTTGCGTCTGGCAGCGACTGGTGGCTTCTTCGTACCTGATGATGCACAGAGTTTGCGTTTGAAGTAGCAAGCCATCCAAGGGGGTGTCGAAGTCACACAAGGAGAGGAGCGAGTTCACCTTAGTTTGAAGGAGTTTGGCTCGGCCGCGAGTCATGGGTCCACTTGGGTAGCTCGTGGGAGTAGATGTAGTAGCGGTCGGAGGACGGGCTGCATCAGTCTAGAACTGATCTACGGGGTGTAAAAATAGGTTAGCCCCAAAAAAAAATTTCGAAATTTTTTATTTTGCTCTGGAAAGCGCGCAGACGCCAAAAAAATATTGCTATAACGGCCGATGGAGAAAAGTTATCCCCGGGGTCGAAAAATAGTATAGCCAGAAAAAAATTCGGAGGCGGTTCCAGACTTTTTTTTTGTTTGTTCTCCTTCTGGACTTACGACCGGACTCTTAACTCGACACGAACTTTAGCTTAACACGGAAACAACAAAGAAGGAAAGTAAAAAGAAATAACTAGGAAACAATAACTCTACTCGGACTCGTACCACGGCAGGAAACTGATCGGATCTGTGTCACAGTAGGAAGGCGGTGGCGGAGTATTATGGTTTATGGTGGCAGAATATGGCGGAGGAATATGGTGGCGGAATATGGAGGCGGAATATGGTGCGATGATCGGCGAGTGTGGCGGTGACTACTATGATCAAAACTCGAAACTCTAAGGGACGAGACACTAAGACCAGCAACTCGACGCGACGATGTAGACACAAATTCAACAATGCAAAAACTGAAAAGATAATGCGAGGCGTAGATTGGTTATGGGATGGATCTAAACTCTAACTGTGTTTTTGGCTTTTTCGTGGGTTATAGGTAAAAAAAACAGATCTAATCGATGAAAACAGTAAAATCTCACCGAGCAACCTGAAATCTGATACCACTTGATAGGGCAAAGGTGTCCGATCTTTCGATGAGATGGCGATAATTGATTTGGTGGAGTTCGGGCTTGACGATCCGACTACACGTGCGAGCACGAGCGCCAATGCAATCGCTAGGCCAATCTCCTGGAGGTTACCGATCCTACGTGAACACGATCACCGACGGTGAGGGTCTTAATTCCTACCTGAAATCGAGAACAAGTAAGAACCAATATTGCAATCAAGATATTGCGGATTAAGAGGAAAGCTTTATTAAAGAGGTGGGATCCTGAATAGGTGCGAAGTACAAGAGGCCTCTACGACGCTCGAGCCTTGGCGAAGTTGCGACTATGGCTAACTTAATGTCTAAACAAAATCCGAGTCTAGGGGGTCGTCTATGGGGAGTATTTAAGGGCGAATAGGTGGGGTTTCGGCCAGCCATGGAAGTGGTGACCGAATCCAACCCTAAAAGTCCTTTTCCCCTCAAATACGGACTCTAAAAACTGGCTAATTAAAATCCTGCGAAAATTACATGGGCCTGGCCCAAAATAAAGGTGTCGCAGCACCATATTAAGCTATGGAAGAATTCGCAAAGTATTGATCTTGAATATTTCGTCCAAGCCTTCTTTCTTCATTATGGTGGCCTCAAAGTTCTGAAATCTTCATCTGTGGCCTTCTCTTGGATCATCACATGCTTGCTGCCATCTCCATGCATGGCCATGCTCCAATGCTTGTCCCTCTCATCCATGCTTGGTCCATCATTCCTAAGAGTAAGAAATATATCTGATTTAGGCAGCATCATATTCTCATGTATGTGAGGAATAGTTCCAAGAAACGAAAGTACCTGATAGTTAAGTTGTTTGGCACGAGATCTTGTGATGGGTCCTTGTATGTGTGTTGCTGTAGGTACAACGGTTGTATCAGTAGTAGGGATGTACACATCATGTGGCAACCGGTCCAACATAATCCCTAGGATCGGTGTTGGGCGAAGCTCGCTCTCCATGCCAACAACGGGGGATGAGGTGCTTGGTGAGATCTTGACGTCCTGGGGCGAGAAACCGAGAAACCAAGGCCTTGTACAACTTGAACGCACTAGGCAAGATCCAAGAGGGGGGTGGATAATCTGGTGCTCCTTGGTAGGAGCATGAGACCAATAGATATAAGTCCTCAAAGGGTTTCCTTAATATCTATTATTATCCAAGTCTGGGGTTTACAATGGAGGGTGGGGGCTATATATAGTCCAGCCACAAAACAGGGGTAGTTTCGGAACGAAAAGGTAAATTATAGGTAGGGTTACAAGGCACAGGGCCGAACTTAGGCGTTCATGATCAGTCAGGGCCGGTAGTACCGGTCCGGCAACCGGTAGTACCGCTCCGGGAGTGGTAGTACCGCTTGAGGGCCTGGAGCTTCCGTCGGAGGCGCCTGTGGTGAGCGTGAGGGGCGGTAATCACTGTCGGTAGTACAGTTCTTGGGCGTAGTACCGCTTGCGTCAGCGTGGTGGTGCTTCTGGAGCGTCCGTTGGGCTGGGCAGTAGTACCGCTGAGCGGTAGTCGGGTCGGCTCAACCGGTAGTACCGCTTATGCGTCTGGCCGATGGTTGCTTTCCTCCGTTCTTGGGTCCTTCTCTTCGTACGATGATGCAGTGTGCGTATGAAGTAGCAAGCCATCCAAGGGTGTCAAGTCACACAAGGAGAGGAGCGAGTTCACCTTAGCTTGAAGGACTTTGGCTCGGGCGAGTCATGGGTCCACTTGGGAGCTCGTGGGAGTAGATGTAGTAGCGGTCAGGGGGCTGCATCAGCTCCCCCCCTTGGGAAAGAGTCGTCCTCGACTCTTCAACCGTCACAACTTCCTCTTCGCCATGGTAGGGTGAGAGGTCCTTGACATTGAATGTCGAGCTCACAAGATACTTCGATGTTGGTAATATCGATGACGTAGGCGTTGTTGTTGATCCGCTTTAGCACCTTGAATGGTCCATCGCCTCTTGGCTTGAGCTTGGAGTCGCGTTCCTTGGGGAAGCGGTCTTTACTCAAGTGTATCCACACAAGGTCGCCCTCATCAAAGATCATCTCTTTCTTGGTGATGTGGACATCCCTACTATTGATACAACCGTTGTACTATAGCAACACACATACAAGGACCCATCACAAGATCTCGTGCCAAACAACTTAACTATCAGGTACTTTCGTTTCTTGGAACTATTCCTCACATACATGAGAATATGATGCTGCCTAAATCAGATATATTTCTTACTCTTAGGAATGATGGACCAAGCATGGATGAGAGGGACAAGCATTGGAGCATGGTCATGCATGGAGATGGCAGCAAGCATGTGATGATCCAAGAGAAGGCCACAGATGAAGATTTCAGAACTTTGAGGCCACCATAATGAAGAAAGAAGGCTTGGACGAAATATTCAAGATCAATACTTTACGAATTCGTCCATAGCTTAATATGGTGCTGCGACACCTTTATTTTGGGCCAGGCCCATGTAATTTTCGCCGGATTTTAATTAGCCAGTTTTTAGAGTCCGTATTTGAGGGGAAAAGGACTTTTAGGGTTGGATTCGGCCACCACTTCCATGGCTGGCCGAAACCCCACCTTTTCGCCCTTAAATACGCCCCATAGCCGAACCTCTAGACTTGGATTTTGTTTAGACATTAAGTTATCCATAGTCGCAACTTCGCCAAGGCTCGAGCGTCGCAGAGGCCTCTTGTACTTCGCACCTATTCACGATCCCACCTCTTCAATAAAGCTTTCCTCTTAATCCGCAATATCTTGATTGCAATATTGGTTCTTACTTGTTCTCGATTTCAGGTAGGAATTAAGACCCTCGCTGGTCAGGCTGATCGTGTTCACGCATTATCGGTAACCTCCAGGAGATTGGCCTAGCGATTGCATTGGCGCTCGTGCTCGCACGTGTAGTCGGATCGTCAAGCCCGAACTCCACCAAATCGATTATCGCCATCTCATCGAAGGATCGGACACCTTTGCCCTATCACTTGGTCTTGTTTAGCCGTGATGCTTGGCGAAGGACTTGTTGCTCGATAGTAGCTCGTGTGTCTTCATGGAGTTTCTTCATTGTTTGGGCACGCTTGACAACGTCCATATTGGCACGTTCATGAAGTGGAAGTGGAAGGATATCGAGCGCGGTGAGAGGCTCGAATCCATAGACGATCATGAACGGGCTCCTCATGGTGGTGGAGTGCTTGGTGCGGTTGTAGGCGAACTCGGCGTGTGGAATACATTCCTCCCAGTCTTTAAGGTTCTTCTTTATCAACACTTGGAGGAGTGTGCCAAGACTTCGATTGACGACCTCGGTTTGTCCATCGGTTTGAGGGTGCGAGGCGGACGAGAAGAGGAGCTTGATGCCGAGCTTGGCCACGAGAGTCTTCCAGAAGTACCTCATGAATTTTACGTCGCGATCGGAGACGATTGTTCTAGGCACACCGTGTAGCCGAATTATTTCCCTGAAAAACAAATTGGCTACATGTGAAGCATCATCGGTCTGATGGCACGGAATGAAATGTGCCATTTTAGAAAAGCGATCCACGACTACAAATATGGAATCATGACCATGTTTAGATCTAGGCAAGCCTAACACACAGTCCATGCTAATGTCTGACCAAGGTGCATGAGGAATAGGCAATGGCCTATAAAGACCAAAGGGGTTGGACTTAGACTTAGCTTGGATACATGTAGTGCATCGTTGAACGTGGCGCTCCACGTCGCGCTTCATCTTTGGCCAAAAGTAGTGAGTGGAGAGCATGTCGTATGCCTTGTCACGGCCAAAGTGACCCATAAGGCCTCCACCATGGGACTCTTGAAGATGCAAAAGTTGGAGAGACGATTTCGGAATGCAAAGCTTGTTTTGTTTGAAAATAAAACCCTTATGCAAATAGAAATCATCAATACCTTTGTCTATTGAACATTGTGCAAATATTGGTCCAAAGAAAGAGTCGGACTCGTACAAAGATTTGATGTCATCAAGACCCAAGACATTGACTTCGAGTCGTGTAAGAAGGCTTGTGTTTTTGCGAGACAAGGCGTCCGCTACCACATTTTCTTTGCCCTTCTTGTATTTGACAATGTAAGGAAAAGACTCCATAAACTCAACCCACTTTGCGTGCCTTTTACTCAAGTTGGCTTGGCCCTTAAGGTACTTCAACGACTCATGGTCGGAATGGATGATAAATTCTTTGGGCCAAAGATAGTGTTGGCACACTTGAAGAACTCGAACCAAGGCAAAAAGTTCTTTGTCATAAATGGAATAATTGAGGCGTGCGCCATCAAGTTTCTCACTATGGTAAGCAATATGACGCCCATTTTGCATAAGGACGCCACCAATGCCAATACCACTAGCGTCGCATTCAATCTCAAAGGTTTTTGTGAAATCCGGCAATGCAAGAAGTGGTGCTTCGGTGAGCCTCTTTTTTAGCTCATCAAAAGCTTTTTGTTGAGCTTTTCCCCAAACGAACGTGACATTTTTCTTGGTCAATTCGTTGAGGGGGCAAGCAATTGTAGGAAAGTCTTTGACAAAACGACGGTAAAAGCCAGCCAACCCATGAAAACTATGAAGTTCACTAACATTTTTAGGGATGGGCCAATCTCGTATGTCCTTGACTTTTGAGTCATCAACTTCAATGCCATTAGAAGACACGACAAAACCAAGGAAAATCAGCTTGTCTCTTGCAAAAGTGCACTTTGGGAGATTAGCATAAAGCTTTTCATGACGAAGGATTTGAAGTACCTCCTTAACATGAGTAACATGCTCCTCTAGTGACTTGCTATAGACAAGAATGTCATCAAAGTAAAAAACTACACTCTTCCCAATGAGAGATCTCAAAATATGGTTCATTAGATGCATGAAGGTAGATGGGGCGTTAGATAATCCAAAAGGCATAACCAACCATTCATAGAGACCAAGCTTGGTCTTGAAGGCGGTTTTCCACTCATCCCCTTCGGCCATGCGAATTTGATGGTAACCACTACGAAGATCAATTTTTGAAAATATAGTGGCTCCACATAACTCATCAAGCATGTCATCAAGACGCGGTATAGGATGCCGATAACGTACGGTGATAGCATTGATTGGACGGCAGTCCATGCATAACCGCAACGTATCATCCGTTTTTGGGACTAGAATCACGGTACGGCGCTTGGGCTAGTGCTTACTTGGATCAAACCTTTGGACGAGTTGGTTGATTTGACGTTCGATCTCCTTCGTCTCCTCCGGGTTAAATGCGTCTGGCGGCGCGGTTTGGGAGTGGTGCGCCGGGTATGAGGTCGATGCGGTGCTCTATCCCACGAAGAGTAGGAAGGCCATGAGGAAGCTCTTCGGGAAATACATCTTGGAATTCCTGCAAAATAGCCATCAAAGAAGGAGGAACAGTTGTCAAGTCGTTAGTTCCTTGCGCTAGTCCCTTGCATACAAGGACATAGTGCAAGATGGATGGATTGTTCCGCACTTCTCTCATCTCACATTTGGTGGCAAGAAGAACACTCTTAGTTTTTCCACTCGAGTTTGGTTTGTAGCTCTCACTCACTATGGTGTGGTTCTCTCGCTCACCACTCTTCTCACAAGGTGTTTTTGCGTATTGTGCCCTCGCTAAAGCCTTTGCATTGTCCGCAATTATTTGGCTAGGAGTCATTGGTTGCAACACACAAGTTTTATCAAGCCATTTGAAGGTGTAAGTGTTTGAGTGACCATTATGCAAAGCACGTTTGTCATATTGCCACGGCCTTAGAAACATATGGCAAACCGTCATTGGGACCACGTCACATTCCACCGTGTCCTTGTAGTGCCCAATAGAGAACGTCACCGAGACGGTGTGCTTGATCTTGACGGATCCTTGGTCACTGAGCCATTGGATATGGTAGGGGTGTTTATGCGGATGGAGGGTGAGGTTGAGTTTCTCACAAAATTCCGTACTTGCAAGGTTGTGGCAACTGCCTCCATCAATGACAACTTTGATGGACTTCCCATTGATTCCGGCACGAGTTTGGAAGATGTTCGAGCGTTGGTCTTCATTTTCATTGGCTTGGGTAGTCAAGACCCTGGTGACCACAAGCGATGGACTTGCGTCATGCTCACACACAAGAAGTTCTTGGTCCTCTTCCAAATGTTGCCTTGCCATGGCTTCCTTGACTCTTGCATCAAACTCTTCTTCACTCAAGTATTCTTCATCGCCGTTGTCATGGATGAACAAAACTTTCTTGTTCCCACATGCATTCGACTTGTGCCCTTTGCCTCCACACTTGTAGCATTCACCATTGAATGGTTGATCATCCCTTGTGTGTTTGCCACTTGGGGGCTGTTTTCCTTGAGGGAGAGTTGGCTTGAAGGGAAGCTTGGTGGTACTTGAGGAGCTTCCACTTGGTGTTGTTGGAGTAGTGGTTGGCGCTTGCTTGTAGGTGAAGTACGTCTTTGGCTTGTTGTACTTGATGTCCTCTTGCACTTGACGCTCGGCCTTCGATGCGATGTGCACAAGCTCAACCATGTTGTTGTACTTTTGGAACTCGGTGATGCGCTTGATGGGGTGGTTCAAGCCATTGAGGAAGCGTGCCATTGTTTGTTCATCTCGCTCTTCAATGTTGGCACGGATCATGTTGAGCTCCATTTGCTTGAAGTACTCTTCCACGGTCTTTGTCCCTTGACTAAGCGTTTGAAGCTTGTTGAAAAGGTCACGCGTGTAGTGTGAAGGAACAAAGCGGGATCTCATATGAGCCTTCATATCTTGCCAAGTTGCGATTAGAGGCTCTTCTTTTGCTTTGCGAGCGAGTTGGACTTGTTCCCACCAAAGGTTGGCATACTCATCAAACTCGAGGGATGCCATGGCCATCATCTTCTCATTGCTATAGTTGTGCATGCGGAAGATCTTGTCGACCTTGAGTTCCCAAGAGAGATATTCTTCGGGCTCATTGGAACCGGTGAACTTTGGCATGGTGAATTTGAGCTTGCCGAAAGTTTCTTCTCTGTTGCGTTTCCGGTTGCGGTGGTTGCCATGATTTTGGCGGTCATCATCATCATCCGAGCTCTCATGTCTAGCTTGGTGATTGTTGCGTTGCTCTTGCGGTTGTTGAGGTGCCGCGTTTGGTGGTGGAACTTGGTTTTGACGACGAGCTTGGGGAGCTTGCTCGTTTTGTTGTCGCGGTTGAGGAGGAGGAGGAGGTTGACGGTCCTCACGACGAGCTTGGGGAGCTTGCTCTTGTTCTTGTCGTGGTTGATGTCGAGGAGCATTAGCTTGCGCCATGTGGCGAGAAGGACGTCGAGCCGCATGCGCAATGGGCTGCTCTTCTTCTTCTTCTTCTTGGTGTAGGGGAGGCTCGTCATGACCATCATGTTGCCGACGTGGACGATCATGTCGATGATGACGCCTTGGAGGATCTTCGAGTGCTTCTCGTCGACGGTGATCTTGTTCGTCCTCTTCGGATGCTTCACTTGTTGTTGAAAGTACATGTCGACGGCGATGGCCTTGGTGGTCCATGTGAGGTTGTTCTTGTTGAATCACAAGTGCCCTTGGCTGTGGCCGGTTCGTTTCGCGTCTTGGAGGTCTTGCAGAGAGGTCACCATCATAGCTTGACGTTGCGGCGTGACGCGGGGATGGTACCGCTTGCGAAGAGCTCATGGATTGAAGAACGGGTCCATCCCGGTGCCTTGAAACGTGACGGCGAGGTGCACTTGATTCACTTGTGGAGTGCCGAGATGAGCTTGATTCGCGCGAGCGTGGCCTTGCGAGTCCATCAATGATGCATTGAAGCTTCTCATCTGTTGAGGCGAGTGCACGACCAAGAGCTTCATTTTGATGACCGAGGTTGTGTTGCATGGCATGCATTTGGCCACGGACTTCTTCGAAGCGTTTGTCGATGTTCTTGAATTCCACACGGGCCTCGCTAAATTGTTCATCTTGGCGTCGCTCGAGAGCTTCACAACGATAGTTGAATTCTCCTCGGACCTTCCAATGGTCCCATCTTGTCATGAATTGTGTGTCATCCTCCGGAGGTGGTGGTGGTTGGGATGGCTCTCCATGCCTGTCCATGATGCAAAGCCAACAAGGGTTGTATATGGAGAGAAAGGGTGCGGAGAGTTAGCCTTTTACCTCACCTTGGAGATTATATCAAACCAATTGCCACACAAATGAGCGAAAAGCGTGCCAAGTGAAATGGGCAAGAACTCACAGACAAATATGCTACAACTCTCAAAAGCTTTTGGTGAAAGGTTAGGATTAAGGAAAACCAAACGAAACGATCCAAGCAAAAGGTTATTGTCCTACGTGGTAAAGAACCAAAGATCAAAAAGCAAAAGGATACGATCTACAAAAACATGGAAAACACACACGTGGAGAAAAACGGGGTTAGCACGACTATGAAAATGAGCACACAAGGTCCTAACGAAGACTACGCTCGGTTGTCGTGCCAACGCAAGGAGAGACCACAACTCGTTTGCCAAAAGAGGATAAGCAATAGATTTGTGCACTTGCCTCGGTGCGCTCTTTCTTCTCTCTTGTTGGCTTACAAGCTTGGTATTCTCTTTGTATTGGGAGACTATGTATCTTTCTATTCTATCTTTTTCTTTTCCTTCTTTTTTTTGATTCTTTTTATTTTTCTTTTTCTCCCTTGCTATGCTACTATGTTAGCTTTTGTATTTGGCCTCACACTCTCACTTTCCGAAGGCAAGTGCACAATGCTTAGACAAACACAAAATGAGTTGCTCTTGTAGGATAGATACACACAAAGGAAGATATGGGGATGTCAAGGTGGTGCAAGTTATACCTTTGGTATTGTTGACGACTTGCAACCGTTGGTGGGGGATGATGTCCGAGTGTCGCGGTGTCGTTGAGCGCGGGATGACTTTGATGCGGAAGCTGTTGTGAAAATGGCGACAAACACGCGAAACACGAACAAGCAAAGTGGAAAGGTCAGCAAACGAAACTGAGGCGTCAAAGGGCAAGGAAACACGGTTAGAGTCGAGCGGTAGTACCGCTGGGAACGAGCGGTAGTACCGGTGAGCGGTAGTACCGCTTGTACTAACGGTAGTACCGGTTACTTGCGGTAGTACCGCTTGCACGGCCGGTAGTACCGCCTGGCACAGAACTGGGACAAGATGAACTTGCAAAAAACCTCAAATTCGCGGAGATCTGACCGAAAGGCTGGGCTAGAAACAACAGGGGCTATAGATCGACTCCCAAAGCAATAGATCTATGGACCAAAACCATGAAAAACGCGCCAAATCCAGAGATCGATCCGAAGGCAAATTGGGGCTCTTTTTGGTGGGATTTTCGATTTTAATGTGGATAAAAGAAAAATTGGGGGGAAATTCGTGATCAACCGTGCTCTTGATACCAATATGTTAAGGGTTAACCCTTGGGTTGGCCCGATCTTTCACGAATTCCACGAGAAACGAGGGGAAAGCAGTGGTCGGGGAATGAAATCGAGGAAGGAGATGAAAACCACGAACACACGCACGCCAAAACACGATACACGCCTACTCCTCACGCCGGTGGCAACCGGTCCAACATAATCCCTAGGATCGGTGTTGGGCGAAGCTCGCTCTCCACGCCAACAACGGGGGATGAGGTGCTTGGTGAGATCTTGGCGTCTTGGGGGCGAGAAACCGAGAACCCAAGGCCTTGTACAACTTGAACGCACTAGGCAAGATCCAAGAGGGGGGTGGATAATCCGGTGCTCCTTGGTAGGAGCATGAGACCAATAGATATAAGTCCTCAAAGGGTTTCCTTGATATCTATTATTATCCAAGTCTGGGGTTTACAATGGATGGTGGGGGCTATATATAGTCCAGCCACAAAACAGGGGTAGTTTCGGAACAAAAAAGGTAAATTATAGGTAGGGTTACAAGGCACAGGGCCGAACTTAGGCGTTCAGGATCAGTCAGGGCCGGTAGTACCGGTCCGGCAACCGGTAGTACCGCTCCGGGAGCGGTAGTACCGCTTGAGGGCCCGGAGCTTCCGTCGGAGGCGCCTATGGCGAGCGGTAGGAGGGGGCGGTAGTACCGGTTGCTGGGCCAGTAGTACCGCTTGCGTCTGGAGCGTGGAGTGGTGCTTCCTGGAGCGTCCGGTAGCTGGGGCCTGATGTGGACATCCCTAATATTGATAGAACCGTTGTACCTACAACAACACACATACAAGGACCCATCACAAGATCTCGTGCCAAACAACTTAACTATCAGGTACTTCCGTTTCTTGGAACTATTCCTCACATACATGAGAATATGATGCTGCCTAAATCAGATATATTTCTTACTCTTAGGAATGATGGACCAAGCATGGATTAGAGAGACAAGCATTGGAGCATGGCCATGCATGGACATGGCAGCAAGCATGTGATGATCCAAGAGAAGGCCACGGATGAAGATATCCGAACTTTGAGGCCACCATAATGAAGAAAGAAGGCTTGAACGAAATATTCAAGATCAATAGTTTATGAATTCTTCCATAGCTTCATATGGTGCCGCGACACCTTTATTTTGGGCCAGGCCCATGTAATTTTCGCAGGATTTTAATTAGCCACTTTTTAGAGTCCGTATTTGAGGGGAAAAGGACTTTTAGGGTTGGATTCGGCCACCACTTCCATGGCTGGCCGAAACCCCACCTTTTCGCCCAACAAATCGCCCCATAGCCGACCCTCTAGACTCAGATTTTGTTTAGACATTAAGTTAGCCATCATAGCAACTTCGCCAAGGCTCGAGCGTCGCAGAGGCCTCTTGTACTTCACGCCTATTCAGGATCCCACCTCTTCAATAAAGCTTTCCTCTTAATCCGCAATATCTTGATTGCAATATTGGTTCTTACTTGTTCTCGATTTGGTAGGAATTAAGACCCTCATTGGTCGGTGATCGTGTTCACGCAGGATCGGTAACCTCCAGGAGATTGGCCTAGCGATTGCATTGGCGCTCGTGCTCGCACGTGTAGTCGGATCGTCAAGCCCGAACTCCACCAAATCGATTATCGCCATCTCATCGAAAGATCGGACACCTTTGCCCTATCAAGTGGTATCAGATTTCAGGTTGCTCGGTGAGATTTTACTGTTTTCGTAGATTAGATCTGTTTTTTTACCTATAACCCACGAAAAAGCCAAAAACACAGTTAGAGTTTAGATCCATCCCATAACCAATCTACGCCTCGCATTACCTTTTCAGTTTTTGCATTGTTGAATTTGTGTCTACATCGTCGCGTCGAGTTGCTGGTCTTAGTGTCTACATCGTCCCTTAGAGTTTCGAGTTCTGATCATAGTAGTCACCGCCACACTCGCCGATCATCGCCACCATATTCCGCCACCATATTCCGCCGCCATATTCTGCCACCATAAACATTATACTCCGCCACCGCCTTTCTACCCTGACACAGATCCGATCAGTTTCCTGCCGTGGTACGAGTCCAAGTAGAGTTATTGTTTCCTAGTTATTTCTTTTTACTTTCCTTCTTTGTTGTTTCCGTGTTAAGCTAAAGTCCGTGTCGAGTTAAGAGTTCGGTCGTAAGTCCAGAAGGAGAACAAAAAAAAGTCTGGAACCGCCTCCGAAAAAAATTTCTGGCTATACTGTTTTTCGACCCCGGGGATCACTTTTCTCCATCGGCCGTTATAGCGATATTTTTTTGGCGCCTGCGCGCTTTCCGGAGCAAAATAAAAAAAAATCGAAAAACATTTTTGGGGCTAACCTATTTTTAGACCCCGTAGATCAGTTCTAGACACTCGCCATCATAGTGATTTTCTGCATCTCGGTTCGCTTTTCAGGGTGCCATATCATCATACATTGCTTGTTGTGTCGCGTCGTGACATCGTTGGTGATCTAGGCTCGCGTCTCTAGTACGCTCTAGCCTAGGACCAGCACAGTACCGTTGTTGAGCACTCTTTCAACTTTTGCATTGCTGTTTTGATAATTGCTAACCCCCCTTGCTAAGCCTTCCCAGAGCTCAACAAATATTCTCCACGTGCGGTGTCTCGACTCCTGGTAATCGCTTGGTTCAATCTCTGGACCCACTGATCCTCGCGGTTGCACATCGCCTTTTCTCTTTGTTGGTAAGAACTTGTAAGAGCTTCAGATATTTCTTGACGGATTACGCGTGACTTCCACCATATTTCCGCATTATATACTGCTTTTTAAGGACTAACCATGAAAGATACTTGAGAACCGCCATAATGACGAACGAAGAACTACATGCCCACTTCTCGCGCTCTTGGTCGGTCACCGAAGACGTGGATACGCCTCGGGGAGTTTGACACCAAGCTCACCAACGCCGTGGACAAGATCGATGGACTCGAGATATCCTTCAACGCCAAGCTTGTTCGATTCAAGGAGCTTTTGAACCGATTGCCCGCACCAAGGCACCCACACATGGCGCCCGCGCATTCCGATCACGGCCTGGATGCTGGTTGGCTGCCGCGCACTCCTACGGCTTCACTGGTGGACGCTCCTCGGACTTCCATGGGTGCTACGACATTGGGGACGGGCGACGGTACTACGACCCGACGACGATCTATTTGATGAGGAGGTTGAACAACCTCCACAGGTACCTGCTGGCCGTCCCCGACATTACTACCGCAACGCTCGACCACCGGTACATGATGATGATCGTGTTGCAAAGCTTAAATTAAATATTCCATCTTTTGAGGGTAAATATAATCCTGATGCATATCTTACATGGGAGATGGAAGTAGAACAACGTTTTGCATGCTTAAAATATCCTGAGAATATGCGTGTTAGTGCTACTACATGTGAATTTACTAAATTTGCTTCCCTTTGGTGGTCTGAGTATTGTCGCTTAAATCCTACTACTATTCCTAGTACTTGGACTGCTTTAAAAACTGCTATGCGTGTTCGTTTTTTGTACCTCCTACTTATCAACGTGATTTACTAAAGAATCTGACATGTTTAGAGCAAGGGAAAAATTATGTAGAAGAGTATTATCAGGAATTGCAAACGAGAATGGTTCGGTGTGGTCTTGTTGAATCTAATGAACAAATGCTTGCACGTTTCTTTGGTGGATTAAACAAGGACATTCAACACATCTTAGATTATAAGGAATATAATTCTATCACTCGTTTGTTTCATCTTGCTTGCAAAGCTAAACGTGAAGTGCAGGATCGCCAAACACCATGGAGGACTAATAATTCTGCAGGTCGCACATCCACTTGGACATCCCGACAATCAGCGCCTCCTCGTGATTCGCCACCAGCTACTACCACATCCAAGGCCATCACAAGATTTCCAGCTGCTCCTCCACCATCATCCAATGCTCCTGCTCGTAGTGCATCTTCTATGGCTTCCACGGGTAAGACAAAGGATATACAATGCCGCAAGTGCTGGGGTTTTGGTCATATTGAGAGATAGTGCACAACACAACGTGTGATGATGGTCTTGAAAAGATGGTCAAGACGATTCAGCAAGTGACTTTGATGAAGATACACTAGCCCTTATTTCGCTCGAGATGGAGACAATTCGATCTTGATGAAGAGACAGAGGTAATGGGAGCTGGCTGGCGATCAATAC
This sequence comes from Avena longiglumis, assembly GCA_030063025.1. NCBI lineage: Eukaryota > Viridiplantae > Streptophyta > Magnoliopsida > Poales > Poaceae > Avena > Avena longiglumis. The sequence goes on along the minus strand of CP125976.1, from coordinate 339,511,358 downwards.
AGGAGCTTAATTACACAACGTGTGTTGAGTGTGCAATTGAGCAAATCTGAGCAAGATCAACGCCACAACCTGTTCCAAACACATGGTGTTGTCAAGGAAAGAGCTATACAGATCATCATTGATGGAGGGAGTTGTAATAATCGCGGTGTTGACATGGTAGAGAAGCTTGCGCTTCAACAAGACAACGCCCACATTCATATTACATCCAATGGTTTGAGAGTTCTCGCAAGATCAAGGTAACAAAAAGCAGTGCGTGCATTTTACTATTGGTACATATTCTGATTTTGTTGATTGTGATGTTGTACCTATGCAAGCTTGTTCTTTGTTACTTGGTAGACCATGGCAATTTGATAGAGAATCTGTTCATAATGGCAAAACTAATCACTATTCTCTTATGCATGATGGAAAGAAAATTGGTCTAAAACCTATGACTCCCGAACAGATTTTAAAAGATGATCTTGCTAGAGCTAGTAGAGCTAAAACTGAGGAGAAAAATAAAAGTGAGAATCAGATTGTTGCTGCAGATTTTATACCACCAAAGAACAATAAATATGATTCTACACATGCTACTGAAATTCGTTCGAAGTCACTCGCTGAATCGTATTGACCATCTTCTCGCACCTTCATCACACGTTGATGATATTCTGATTTATAGCAAATCTTTAGAGGATCATTTGGACCATTTACGTGCTGTTTTCAATGCTTTACGTGATGCATGTTTGTTTGGTAACCTTGAGAAGTGCACCTTTTGCACCAATCGAGTTGCGTTTCTTGGCTATGTTGTTACATCACAGGGTATTGAAGTGGATCCAGCCAAGATTGAAGCTATTGAGAATTGGCCGCAGCCCAAGACGGTCACACAAGTGAGGAGTTTTCTTGGCCTCGCTGGTTTTTATAGGCTCTTTGTCAAAGACTTTGGATCAATTTCCGCGCCGCTGAATGAGCTTACCAAGAAGGATGTGCCCTTTGTTGGGGGCAATGCACAACAACAGGCCTTCGTCATATTAAAAGATAAGCTAACACATGCTCCCTTACTCCAACTTCCTGATTTTACTAAGACTTTTGAGCTTGAATGTGATGCTAGTGGAATTGGTTTGGGAGGGGTGTTAATACAAGAGGGAAAACTTGTTGCATATTTTAGTGAGAAATTAAGTGGGGCTAGTCTGAACTATTCTACTTATGATAAAGAATTATATGCGTTGGTTCGGACATTAGAAACTTGGCAACATTATCTATGGCCTAATGAGTTTGTTATTCATTCTGATCATGAATCTTTGAAGCATATTCGTAGTCAATATTTGGATCATTATGGTGACCTCAAAGTTCTGAAATCTTCATCTGTGGCCTTCTGTTGGATCATCCCTTCTCTTGGATCTGTGGCCTATGACTCCCGAACAGATTTTAAAAGATGATCTTGCTAGAGCTAGTAGAGCTAAAACTGAGGAGAAAAATAAAAGTGAGAATCAGATTGTTGCTGCAGATTTTATACCACCAAAGAACAATAAATCTGATTCTACACATGCTACTGAAATTCGTTTGAAGAGTCCATGTATGCTTGCAAATAAAATTGATATTGCTGAACTAGATGTAAACAATACTCAATGTTATGCAATTGTGCAAGAGGTTTTGTTTTCATTTGAGGATATGCCTCCTTCTTTGCCACCATTGTTGCTAACCTTTTGCAGAATATGAGGACGTCTTTCCCGCTGAGCTGCCACCAGGACTACCTCCTATTAGAGGAATTGAGCACCAAATTGATCTCATTCCTGGTGCCACGTTGCCCAACCGCGCGCCATATAGAACCAATCCAGAGGAGACAAAGGAGATACAACGCCAAATTCAGGAACTACTCGACAGATAGCATATTCGTGAGTCCCTTAGCCCCTGTGCTGTTCCTATTATTTTGGTACCTAAGAAAGATGGTTCTTCGCGCATGTGTACTGATTGTAGAGCTATCAATAATATTACTATTCGATATCGTCATCCTATTCCACGTTTAGATGACATGCTTGATGAATTGAGTGGCTCTACCATGTTTTCTAAAGTTGATTTGCGTAGTGGTTACCACCAGATTCGTATGAAATTAGGAGATGAATGGAAAAGCATTTAAAACTAAGTTCGGTTTATATGAGTGGTTAGTGATGCTTTGGTTTAACTAATGCACCTAGAACTTTCATGAGATTAATGAACGAAGTTTTACGTGCTTTCATTGGACGTTTGTGGTCGCTACTTTGATGATATTCGGATTTATAGCAAAGCTGGAGAGGATCATTTGGACCATTTACGCCGCTGTTTTCAATGCTTTACGTGATGCACGTTTGTTTGGTAACCTTGAGAAGTGCACCTTTTGCACCAATCGAGTTGCGTTTCTTGGCTATGTTGTTACATCACGGGATTGAAGTGGATCCAGCCAAGATTGAAGCTATTGAGAATTGGCAGCCCAAGACGATCCAAGTGAGGAGTTTTCTTGGCCTCGCTAGTTTTATAGGAGCTTTGTGAAAGACTTTGGATCAATTGCCTTGTTGAATGAGCTTACCAAGAAGGATGTGCCTTTGTTTGGGCGATGCACAACAACATGCCTTCGTCATATTAAAAGATAAGCTAACACATGCTCCTTACTCCAACTTCCCGATTTTACTAACACTTTTGAGCTTGAATGTGATGCTAGTGGAATTGGTTTGGGAGGGTGTTATTACAAGAGGAAAACCTGCATATTTTAGTGAGAAATTGAGTGGGGCTAGTCTGAACTATTCTACTTATGATAAAGAATTATATGCGTTGGTTCGGACATTAGAAACTTGGCAACATTATCTATGGCCTAAAGAGTTTGTTATTCATTCTGATCATGAATCTTTGAAGCATATTCGTAGTCAAGCTAAGTTGAATCGTCGTCATGCAAAGTGGGTTGAATTTATTGAGTTTTTTCTTATGTTATCAAACACAAAAAAGGTAAAGATAATATTATTGCTGATGCTTTGTCACGCCGTTATGCTTTGTTATCTCAACTTGACTGCAAAATATTTGGATTGGAAACTATTAAGGAACAATATGTGGATGATGCTGAATTTAAAGATGTGTTGCAGAATTATAGAGATGGTAGAACTTGGAACAAGTTCGTCTTCAATGATGGATTTGTGTTCCGTGCTAACAAACTATGCATTCCAGATAGCTATGTTCGTCTTTTGTTGTTACAGGAGGCGCATGGAGGAGGATTGATGGGACACTTTGGTGTCAAGAAGACGGAGGATGTTCTTGCTGCACACTTCTTTTGGCCACGTATGCGTCGAGATGTTGAGAGATTTGTGGCACGCTGCACTACTTGTCAAAAAGCTAAGTCTCGCCTTAATCCACATGGTTTATATATGCCTCTTCCTGTTCCTAGTGTTCCTTGGGAGGATATTTCTATGGACTTTGTTTTGGGATTACATGAACACGTAAGGGAGGGATAGTATTTTTGTTGTTGTGGATCGGTTTTCTAAGATGGCACACTTTATTTCTTGTCATAAAACGGATGATGCTGCGCATATTGCTGATTTGTTCTTTCGTGAAATTGTTCGTTTGCATGGTGTGCCAAATACTATTGTCTCTGATCGTGATACTAAATTTCTTAGCCACTTTTGGAGATGTTTATGGGCTAAGTTGGGGACTAAATTGCTCTTTAGTACTACATGTCATCCCCAAACTGATGGTCAAACTGAAGTAGTAAATAGAACTTTGTCTAGTATGTTATGGGCTGTTTTAAAGAACTTAAAATTGTGGGAAGAGTGTTTACCTCATATAGAATTTGCTTATAATCGTTCATTGCATTCTACCACAAAGATGTGCCCATTTGAGATTGTGTATGGTTTTGTTCCTCGTGTACCTATTGATTTATTGCTTTTACCTTCTTCGGTGCAACATAATTTGGATGCTACACAACGCGCTGAAATGATCTTAAACTTGCATAAGACTACTAAAGATAACATTGAACACATGAATGCTAAGTATAAACTTGCTGGGGATAAAGGGAGAAAGCATGTTGTGTTTGATGTTGGCGATCTTGTTTGGTTACATTTGCGTAAAGATCGTTTTCCTGATTTACGCAAGTCTAAGTTAATGCCACGTGCTGCTGGTCCCTTTAAGGTGTTAGAAAAAATCAATGATAATGCATATAAACTTGAGTTGCCTGCAGACTTTGGTACGGTTAGTCCTACATTTAACATTGCAGATTTGAAGCCTTACTTTGGTGAGGAAGATGAGATTGCGTCGAGGACGACTTCAATTCAAGAAGGGGAGCATGATGTGGACATCCCTACTATTGATACCACTTGATAGGGCAAAGGTGTCCGATCTTTCGATGAGATGGCGATATTCGATTTGGTGGAGTTCGGGCTTGACGATCCGACTACACGTGCGAGCACGAGCGCCAATGCAATCGCTAGGCCAATCTCCTGGAGGTTACCGATCCTGCGTGAACACGATCAGCCTGACCAGCGAGGGTCTTAATTCCTACCTGAAATCGAAAACAAGTAAGAACCAATATTGCAATCAAGATGTTGCTTTATTGAAGAGGTGGGATCCTGAATAGGTGCGAAGTACAAGAGGCCTCTGCAACGCTCGAGCCTTGGCGAAGTTGCGACTATGGCTAACTTAATGTCTAAACAAAATCCGAGTCTAGAGGTTCGGCTATGGGGCGTATTTAAGGGCGAAAAGGTGGGGTTTCGGCCAGCCATGGAAGTGGTGGCCGAATCCAACCCTAAAAGTCCTTTTCCCCTCAAATACGGACTCTAAAAAGTGGCTAATTAAAATCTTGCGAAAATTACATGGGCCTTGCCCAAAATAAAAGGTGTCGCAGAACCATATTAAGCTATGGACGAATTCGTAAAGTATTGATCTTGAATATTTCGTCCAAGCCTTCTTTCTTCATTATGGTGGCCTCAAAGTTCTGAAATCTTCATCTGTGGCCTTCTCTTGGATCATCACATGCTTGCTGCCATCTCCATGCATGGCCATGCTCCAATGCTTGGTCCATCATTCCTAAGAGTAAGAAATATATCCGATTTAGGCAGCATCATATTCTCATGTATGTGAGGAATAGTTCCAAGAAACGAAAGTACCTGATAGTTAAGTTGTTTGGCACGAGATCTTGTGATGGGTCCTTGTATGTGTGTTGCTGTAGGTACAACGGTTGTATCAATAGTTGGGATGTCCACATCATTAGTCCTCCTCCATGGTGTTTGGCGATCCTGCACTTCACGTTCAGCTTTGCAAGCAAGATGAAACAAACGAGTGATAGAATTATATTCCTTATAATCTAATATGTGCTGAATGTCCTTGTTTAATCCACCAAAGAAACGTGCAAGCATTTGTTCATTAGATTCAACAAGACCACACCTAACCATCCCCGTTTGTAATTCCTGATAATACTCTTCTACAAAAATTTTCCCTTGCTCTAAACGCGTCAGATTCTTTAGTAAATCACGTTGATAAGTGGGAGGTACAAAACGAACACGCATAGCAGTTTTTAAAGCAGTCCAAGTACTAGGAATAGTAGTAGGATTTAAACGACAATACTCAGACCACCAAAGGGAAGCAAATTTAGTAAATTCACATGTAGCGACTAACGCATATTCTCGGGATATTTTAAGCATGCAAAACGTTGTTCTACTTCCATATCCCATGTAAGATATGCATCGATTATATTTACCCTCAAAAGATGGAATATTTAATTTAAGCTTTGCAACATGATCATCATCACGCATCGGTGGGCGGCGTTGCGGTAGTAATGTCGGGACGGCCAGGTACTGTGGAGGTTGTTCAACCTCCTCGTCAACAGATAAATCGTCGTCGAATTAGTAGTAATTGCCGTCGTCCCCAATGTCGCATGGCAGCATGAAGTCTAGAGCGTCGGCCTTGTAGCGACCGGTGCGGCAACGGCGGTCCGACCCGTGATCGGAATGCGCCGTGCACCATGTGTGGGTGCCGGTGCGGGTGCGGGCAATCGGTTCAAAAGCTCCTTGAACCGAACGTCAAGCTTGGCGTTGAAGGATTTCTCGAGTCCATCGATCTTGTCCACGGCGTTGGTGAGCTTGGTGTCAAACTCCCCTAGGCGCGTATCCACGTCTTGGTAGCGGTGACCAGAGCGCGGAGAAGTGGGCATGTAGTTCTTCGCTTCGTCATGGTGGCGGGTTCATGAAGTATCTGTCATGGTTAGTCCTTAAAAGCACGGTATATACTACAGGAATATGGTGGAAGTCACGCGTAATCCGTCAAGCAATATACGAAGCTCTTACAAGTTCTTACCAAGCAGCAGGAAAAGGCGATGTGCAACTGCGAGGATCAGTGGGTCCAGAGATTGAACCAAGCGATTACCAGGAGTCGATACACCGCACGTGGAGAATATATGTGGAGCTCTGGGAAGGCTTAGCAGGGGGGTTAGCAATTATCAAAACAGCAATGCAAAAGTTGAAAGAATGCTCAACGACGGTACTGTGCTGGTCCTAGGCTAGACCGTACTAGAGACGCGAGCCTAGATCACCAACGATGTCACGACGCGACACAACAAGAACTGTATGATAATATGGCACCCTGAAAAGCGAACCGAGATGCAGAAAATCACTATGATGGCAAGTGTCTAAAACTGATCTACGGGGTCTAAAAAGAGGTTAGCCCAAAAAAAAAATTTGAAATTTTTTATTTTGCTCCGGAAAGCGCGCAGGCGCAAAAAAAATATCACTATAACGGCCGATGGAGAAAAGTGATTCCCAAAGCCGAAAACTAGTATAGCCAGAAAATTTTTTCGGAGGCGGTTCCAGACTTTTTTTTTTGCTCTCCTTCTGGACTTACGACCGGACTCGGAGCTCGACACGGACTTTAGCTTAACACGGAAACAACAAAGAAGGAGAGTAAAAAGAAATAACTAGGAACAATAACTCTACTCGGACTCGTACCACAGCAGGAAACTGATCGGATCTGTGTTGCGGTAGGAAGGCGGTGGCAGAGTATTAGGGTTTATGGAGGCAGGGTATATGGCGGCGGAATATGGTGGCGGTGATCGGCGAGTGTGGCGGTGACTACTATGATCAGAACTCGAAACTCTAAGGGATGAGACACTAAGACTAGCAACTCGACGCGACGATGTAGACACAAATTCAACAATGCAAAAACTGAAAAGATAATGCGAGGTGTAGATTGGTTATAGGATGGATCTAAACTCTAACTATGTTTTTTGCTTTTTCGTGGGTTATAGGTAAAAAAACAGATCTAATCTACGAAAAACAGTAAAATCTCACCGAGCAACCTGAAATCTGATACCACTTGATAGGGCAAAGGTGTCCGATCTTTCGATGAGATGGCGATATTCGATTTGGTGGAGTTCGGGCTTGACGATCCGACTACACGTGCGAAACCAGCGCAATCGCTAGGCCAATCTCACGAGGTTACCGATCCTGCGTGAACACGATCGGCGACCACGAGGGTCTTAATTGCATCACGAAATCGAGAACAAGTAAGAACCAATATTGCAATCAAGATATTGCGGATTAAGAGGAAAGCTTTATTGAAGAGGTGGGATCACGAATAGGTGTGAAGTACAAGAGGCCTCTGCGACGCCGAGCCTTGGCGAAGTGCGACTATGGCTAACTTAATGTCTAAACAAAATCCAGTCTAGAGGTTCGGCTATGGGGCGTATTTAAGGGCGAAAAGGTGGGGTTTCGGCCAGCTATGGAAGTGGTGGCTGAATCCAACCCTAAAAGTCCTTTTCCCTCAAATACGGACTCTAAAAAGTGGCTAATTAAAATCCTGCGAAAATTACATGGGCCTGGCCCAAAATAAAGGTGTCGCAACACCATATTAAGCTATGGACGAATTCGTAAAGTATTGATCTTGAATATTTCGTCCAAGCCTTCTTTCTTCATTATGGTGGCCTCAAAGTTCTGAAATCTTCATCTGTGGCCTTCTCTTGGATCATCACATGCTTGCTGCCATCTCCATGCATGACCATGCTCCAATGCTTGTCCCTCTCGTCCATGCTTGGTCCATCATTCCTAAGAGTAAGAAATATATCTGATTTAGGCAGCATCATATTCTCATGTATGTGAGGAATAGTTCCAAGAAACGAAAGTACCTGATAGTTAAGTTGTTTGGCACGAGATCTTGTGATGGGCCCTTGTATGTGTGTTGTTGTAGGTACAACAGTTGTATCAATAGTAGGAATGTCCACATCACTTTGGTGTCAAGAAGACGGAGGATGTTCTTGCTGCACACTTCTTTTGGCCACGTATGCGTCGAGATGTTGAGAGATTTGTGGCACGCTGCACTACTTGTCAAAAAGCTAAGTCTCGCCTTAATCCACATGGTTTATATATGCCTCTTCCTGTTCCTAGTGTTCCTTGGGAGGATATTTCTATGGACTTTGTTTTGGGATTGCCACGAACACAGAAGGGGAGGGATAGTATTTTTGTTGTTGTGGATCGGTTTTCTAAGATGGCACACTTTATTCCTTGTCATAAAACGGATGATGCTGCGCATATTGCTGATTTGTTCTTTCGTGAAATTGTTTGTTTGCATGGTGTGCCAAATACTATTGTCTCTGATCGTGATACTAAATTTCTTAGCCACTTTTGGAGATGTTTATGGGCCAAGTTGGGGACTAAATTGCTCTTTAGTACTACATGTCATCCCCAAACTGATGGTCAAACTGAAGTAGTAAATAGAACTCTGTCTACTATGTTACGAGCTGTTTTAAAGAAGAACTTAAAATTGTGGGAAGAGTGTTTACCTCATATAGAATTTGCTTATAATCGTTCATTGCATTCTACCACAAAGATGTGCCCATTTGAGATTGTGTATGGTTTTGTTCCTTGTGCACCTATTGATTTATTGCCTTTACCTTCTTCGGTGAAACATAATTTGGATGTTACACAACGAGCTGAAATGATATTAAACTTGCATAAGACTACTAAAGATAATATTGAACACATGAATGCTAAGTATAAACTTGTTGGGGATAAAGGGAGAAAGCATGTTGTGTTTGATGTTGGCGATCTTGTTTGGTTACATTTGCGTAAAGATCGTTTTCCTGATTTACGCAAGTCTAAGTTAATGCCACGTGCTGCTGGTCCCTTTAAGGTGTTAGAGAAAATCAATGATAATGCATATAAACTTGAGTTTCCTGCAGACTTTGGTACGGTTAGTCCTACATTTAACATTGCAGATTTGAAGCCTTACTATGGTGAGGAAGATGAGATTGCGTCGAGGACGACTTCAATTCAAGAAGGGGAGCATGATGTGGACATCCCTACTATTGATACAACCGTTGTACCTACAGCAACACACATACAAGGACCCATCACAAGATCTCGTGCCAAACAACTTAACTATCAGGTACTTCCGTTTCTTGGAACTATTCCTCACATACATGAGAATATGATGCTGCCTAAATCAGATATATTTCTTACTCTTAGGAATGATGGACCAAGCATGGATGAGAGGGACAAGCATTGGAGCATGGCCATGCATGGAGATGGCGAAGCATGTGATGATCCAAGAGAAGGCCACGGATGAAGATTTGAACTTTGAGGCCACCATAATGAAGAAAGAAGGCTTGGACGAAATATTCAAGATCAATACTTTACTAATTCTTCCATAGCTTAATATGGTGTGCGACACCTTTATTTTGGGCCAGGCCCATGTAATTTTCAGGATTTTAATTAGCCACTTTTTAGAGTCCGTTTGAGGAAAAGGACTTTAGGGTTGGATTCGCCACCACTTCCATGGCTGGCCGAAACCCCATTTTCGCCCTTAACACGCCCCATAGCCGACCCTCTAGACTCGGATTTTTTAGACATTAAGTTAGCCATCATAGCAACCGCCAAGGCTCGGCGCAGAGGCCTCTTGTACTTCGCGCCTATTCAGGATCCCACCTCTTCAATAAAGCTTTCCTCTTAATCCGCAATATCTTGATTGCAATATTAGTTCTTACTTGTTCTCGATTTCAGGTAGGAATTAAGACCCTCGTTGATCAGGCTGATCATGTTCACGCAGGACCGGTAATCTCCAGGAGATTGGCGCTCGTGCTCGCACGTGTAGTCGGATCGTCAAGCCCGAGCTCCACCAAATCGATTATCGCCAACTCATCGAAAGATCGGACACCTTTGCCCTATCATTAACCCCTCTATCATCTGGTATCAGCAGCTTTTGGTTGCCACGGATTTCTCATCGATTTGGTCTTTTCCCCATAAATTCGAAAATTCCACCAAAAACAGCCCCAATTCGTGTTTTGGATCGATCTGTGATTTGAGTGAGTTTTGGTAGGTTTTGATCCGTGGATTACTTGCTAAACTAGTTGATTTACCTTCCCCTGCGTTCCCATGGCCTAATTCCTTGATTTCCCCTTCGATTTGGTGCTTTTCTTGAAGATTTTCCGCCCAAATCGCTTCAAATCAGCGTCAAATCTGGGCGTCAAGGACCAAGCGGTACTACGGTCCCAAAATCGTACTACCTCTCACAAGTACTACCCTCATCCAAGCGGTACTACCCCAAGATCGACAGGAAAAAACAGATTCCCAGATTTCAGCCCCTCACTGTTTTGAGCATAACTTTTGCATTCGAACTCGGATTTTGGTGTTCTTTAGCTCGTTTCGAAGAGGAGAAGGAGCTCTCCATCATCATCCACGTTATTCATGCCATCTACTCCATACAAATTCCGTGAGAAAGGCGGAATCCAACAATAAAGGGTGAAGATCGTCGACGAAAGGTATAAACATTCCGCGACTTCTCCCCACTTGCATTCCTTTGTGAACTCCACTATCTTTGTGAGCAACAAACACCTATTGAGACTAGTTCATCTTATGATTTCTTGGGCTATGCACATTTGTTACCTTGTAGATTCCGAGCAAACATTGTGGGCTCTATCTCATATAGTAATCTTGTATAGTTATTGGCACAAGGAAGAGGCAAGTGAAAAGAAAATAGAAAGAAAAAGAGAAAAAATAGAAGAAAAAAAAAGAAACAAAAAACGAAATATACATGTGCCTCATAGAATAGGAAGCGCAAGCTCGATGAACATCATAGAGGTGGTACTTATTGTGCATATCTTGTAGCCCACCAATTTTGTGCAATCGAACTAGCGTCTCTCCTTGTACTTGTGTGACACGAGCTTATAGTCTTCGCTAGGTAATCATTTGGTTCTTAGCTCACTTTCTCCGTCGCACAAGTCCCATTTATCCCACCGTGTGTGTTTCCTTGTATATATTTCCTATCTTGTGGATTGACGTGTTTGCTTTGTGATCGTTGTGGTTCTTTACTTGCCAATACAACATCTTGATTTCGGATTGGTTCTTGACATGCCACTTTCCATACCTATCCACCATAGGCCTTGTGTGTGTGTGTTTTTTGGTTAGTAGTTGGTTTTGGTGTTCCGCGTGAACTTCACTTTGCTTGGTTTATTGCTCTCAAGTGTGGCCACTTGCACGAAATGATCTTCCAAGGTAAAACGTTGTATCCCTAACACCCTCTACCACTTCCATATACAACACTTGGTCTTGTGAAGCATGTCTAGGGACTCCGGGACCGAGGATGATTTCTATGAAGAATCCACGATGAGCCACCATGCATATGTCTCCACAAGCATGGATTACATGATGGAGCACTACACCAACAATGGCTCCACATGCTTGGGTGACATGGAGTGCTACAACAACAACAACTCCCCAAGCATGGTCGACTTCAAGAACGACAACGACAAGCTCCTCAAGTCGCACCGACCAAGACGGAGCCTCCAACTCGAGTGCGCCAAGGTCCATCATCAAATGGACAAGTTCCAAAGCGACCTCCACAACTTCAAGAAGGACATGGACAACGACTTCGACAAAAACATGAGGATGGTCGCCAAGACTAATGATGCTTTGCGCTCATTAGAAAAACTTACAAGGAAGAGTGCCAAGGACAAGGGTCATCGTCGCGAGCGTCATGTGGATGACTAAGTGCGCCACCTACACCAACCATCGGCAAGGCACGCCAATGACCTCCGTCGACACCGTCACAAGGCACCTTCAACTACTAGTGCCACCACCAAATTGGCACCAAGAGCAAGCCTTCGTCCAAGCCATCAAGCTTCAACGACTACGCTTGCATTTGAAGACCTCATGAACGAGGAAAATGAAGACCTCTACTTCGCCAAGTTGGATAGCATGAGCCTACCTCCACCACTACTACAATATGGCCACAAGACGGTCGAGCATGGGATTTTCCCTTCGACCATGGAGGCGAGCAATGATGCCCATCTTATGGCATCCAACCTTGGAGGCGACAAGGTCAAGAATGGTGAGCATGGGATTTTCCCTTCACCAAAGGAGGCGCATGGAGTTGAGGAAACCGAGCCTACCCCATATGCTTGAGTGATGATGTGGTACCAATCCCATGTGATTATGAGAGCCACTTAGCCCACTTGATTGAGAACAAGAGTGAGATGAGTGCCTCCACCTTATGTGAGATTGAGTGCTTCCACTTGGAGGGCATGAGCGATACTCCTAGTGAGTTGAGAGTGGTAGTTGATAGGTCAAGTGAGACCATTTCGAATTCTAACAACTTACCCTCTCCCTCTAGTGTGCTCTCTTGTGTTGTGCTAGGTTCCATGGAGGAAGACGCCCAAAGCTATGAAGCAATGATACCTCGAATGGAGAAGATGTACATGGTAGATGCTACGCCATGGATACATCAAGAAGATGAAGTCGTCCACAAGGAGGCCACTACTTCCACAACACCCACTTCATATGAGAGGTATGAACAAGGTAACAATAAGGGTGTTGATGATGCCATGATCCCACTAGTGGACATGATGAATTGTAAGGATATGCATGCTATGGATGATACTTGTGACATTACATATGCTTCACTCATATTCCCATATGATGCTTTGCCTTTGCATAATATTGATCATGTGGAATTGTTTGATTGCGATATCATTGCCATAAACATGCCATGCTATGCATCTTGTGTGTATCCTCCAATTGCTTTGGACTTGACTTGTCATGCTAGTGATTCAATTTCTCCCGTTGCTTGCAATAAGATGAATGCTTGCTATTTCACTCGCTTTGCTTGCAACAATATTGAGTATATGCGTTATAATGAGATGGCCCCCATAGCTTTCTCAATTTTTGGAGATTTTGATGATTGCCATGATAAGCATGTTCCCCACTTGCATACTCACCATGCATCTATTTCATACTTGAATGACATTAATGGTGATGTGCACAAGAAGAGATACGTCATGATGGATGATGTGTATCTCTACCATGCACACACGTTCTTCCTTTTACATATGATGTGTGTAGGTACCCGCATGAGAATGTCAACCTCGGTTGAGCACGAGTTGACAAAAAGAGCTCTAGAGAGCATCCCACAAGTGAGTTCAAGATCGAACCCAGTTCTGATACCTTTTACATGCTTTGCATCTTTCATGTTGACAAATTGTTCTTTCCTATGGTTTTCTTGCAAGCATGTTAATGGTATTATCTTCCCTTGTGACATTCATGTTTCTTCGCTTTTAGATAATGATGCTTTGTGTGTTGCAACAAAAATGTTGACCAATTTACCTTTCGGATGTTTTGTGTGCAACCACAATCCCATTAAGAACATGTATTGTCATGAGAGCTTCCAAGAATCTCGTCTTGTTGTTGCAACAAACATAAGGATCACTTGCTCTTTCATTTGGTTTGTTTGCAAACACGTTACTTTGACTTCTGCTTGGGATACTCATATTCCCATGATATTTGCTTTTGATGATTTGTGTGTGACATCCAACATGTCGAACAATTTCTCTTTCCAATGGTTGGTTGGCACACATAATGAGGTTGTTTTGGACATTCTTCTGATGTGGAAATCCCTACTATTGATACAACTGTTGTACCTACAGCAACACACATACAAGGACCCATCACAAGATCTCGTGCCAAACAACTTAACTATCAGGTACTTTCGTTTCTTGGAACTATTCCTCACATACATGAGAATATGATGCTGCCTAAATCGGATATATTTCTTACTCTTAGGAATGATGGACCAAGCATGGATGAGAGGGACAAGCATTGGAGCATGGCCATGCATGGAGATGGCAGCAAGCATGTGATGATCCAAGAGAAGGCCACAGATGAAGATTTCAGAACTTTGAGGCCACCATAATGAAGAAAGAAGGCTTGGACGAAATATTCAAGATCAATACTTTATGAATTTGTCCATAGCTTAATATGGTCTTGACACCTTTTATTTTGGGCCAGGCCATGTAATTTTCATGATTTTAATTAGCCACTTTTAGAGTCCGTATTTGAGGGAAAAGGACTTTTAGGGTTGGATTCGCCACCACTTCCATGGCTGGCGAAACCCCACCTTTTCGCCATAACACGCCCATAGCCGCACCTCTAGACTCGGATTTTGTTTAGACATTAAGTTAGCCATAGTCGCAACTTCGCCAAGGCTCGAGCGTCGCAGAGGCCTCTTGTACTTCGCACTTATTCAGGATCCCACCTCTTCAATAAAGCTTTCCTCTTAATCCGCAATATCTTGATTGCAATATTGGTTCTTACTTGTTCTCGATTTCAGGTAGGAATTAAGACCCTCGCTGGTCAGGCTGATCGTGTTCACGCAGGATCGGTAACCTCCAAGAGATTGGCCTAGCGATTTCATTGGCGCTCGTGCTCGCACGTGTAGTCGGATCGTCCAGCCCGAACTCCACCAAATCGAATATCGCCATCTCATCGAAAGATCGGACACCTTTGCCCTATCATCTTCCTTTTGTGTTTTTGCCAAATTCTGCAAGCTTTGCATCAAAGATGTAGATAAAATTTCTATTCGATTGCTTTGAGTGCCACAATAAGATGTTTTATGGAGTTTTTTAGTTCCCACATTTGCATGATTTTGCAACGACTTCCATGCACTTTGACCTTGCATATGCATCCCGTTTGCTATACTTGAGTTGTGCTAATCGTGTTGTGAACAAGAATGGACATGCCACTTTTGACATGCTCCTCTATCACGCACGAAAATATTTTGCTTGGTCTTTGTTGTGTGAAGGTACAAGTGCATACACGTCAACCTCTACCAACCACGTGTTGACAAGAAGAACCGAAGAGAGTTACCTATGGCCACCCTTCATCGAGCTATCTCTACAACCTAAGGTGACTTCCTTCTACTTGAGGACTCATGCAATAATCTTCATGAATTGGCTACGCTTTGAGTGTTGCTTTGCTTTTGTTGTGAGCTTTTTAGGCTTCAAGGAAGGTGAAGGAACATTGAAGTGTTGTCAAGTCAATCTTCTCGAGGACGACTATATGGTGAATCCCAGGATCAAGAAGGTCTCTCGACCGCTTCTACTTTGTGATGAGCATGTAGAGTCGAGGACGACTCTTTTTGAAGGGGGGGGAGATGATGCAGACCGACCTACGGTCGTTACTACATCAAGGTCTCCAACTTACGCCAAGTCGTCATGGACTCCAAAGGTGAATCCGTTCCTCTATGCGAGCCCCCTTCCTGCCCTATTGAATGGTATGCTACTTCATACTCCGTCACATATGCATGATAGGTTCACACCGACCAGTACAGAGGCAAGGGAGGAAGGCCGGAACATCAAGCCCGACAAGACGGAGGCTTGGAAGAGGAGACGGAGGAAGACAGGTCGATAGCAGCCAGGTCCAAGCGGTACTACCGGCTGTCGGAACCGGTACTACCGCCCCCTTCTACCGCTCGCTACAGACGGCTCCAACGGATGCTCCAAGACCGCCAGCGGTACTACCGGTGCTAGAGCGGTACTACCGGTGATGACCGGTACTACCGGTCCTAAGTCCGGTACTACCGGTCATGTGTGCCTATGCGCACCTGTTGGGCCACAGCCCATGTATTCCCCTTACTTATCTATTCGCCTAGTTTATCCCCAAACTACCCTTGTTTAGTGACTGGCCTATAAATAGAGCCCCCACCCCTCATGTATCCCTTAGGCATAGATGATAGACTAAAGACAACCCCCATTGTGGAATCTCTAGTTTTGCCTCATCCCCTTTACCAAGGGGACCGACTATCGTCACCAACCTCGATTGGACTTTGCATCACGCATCCATCGTTGAACAAGGCCTTGGAGTTCGATGTCTCGTCTCCAAGTTGTCAAGACCCTCCCCAAGGTGTTCTTCCCTCTCCGATATGGATTTGAGGGAGCACGTTGACCGATCTTCCCTTGGGAGGATTCTATCGGACCGATGGCCGCCGTTCGGGAGCAATCGGCCTTGTATCGTGTGAGTTTTGCGTGTGTTCATCGTGTTCTTCGCAAGGTGTGTGTTTGCATCCGCTACCTTCTCCCTTTCCCCTCGCTTTCCCATCGATTTGACCACGAGATCCGTGAAGATCGGGCCACCCAAGAGGTTAACCCCTCCATCACTAAGTCTAAGTCTAACCCCTTTGGTCTTTATATGCCATTGCCTATTCCTCATGCACCTTGGTCGGACATTAGCATGGACTTTGTGTTAGGCTTGCCTAGATCTAAACATGGACATGATTCTATATTGGGAAAATTTGCTAGAGGACACCGTTATTTTTTGGCATTTGCCAAAACACACCGCTGGAATGTGTCTTTGCTGAGTACCATTATAATTTCGTGGCACATTTGCCAAGACACACTGCATGCCGCAAATGGAAAGTTTGACTAATTTTATTGGGATGACCATCATATGTCTGGTTTGAACACTTTTTTCTCTAATTCAAATTCACCAAATCCAGCATGTGCATATACCGAACATGAATTAGAAACTATACGTAAGTTCACATCAAGTTGGAACATCCAGGCCAAGTCGCCATCCATTGCAAAGATGCAAGATCGTGGTTAAGAAAAAATCAACGAGGGAATTGGGAAAAAGCTGGATAGTTTTTTCTATCTGAAACATCGTGTATTTCAATTAAAATTCTAGACATATTTGCAACAAGGTAAAAAGGTAATCTAAAACGTCAAACTTTCCGTTTTGGGCAGTACAGTGTGTTCTAGCAAATTGTCACGAAATAATAATGGTACTGGGCAAAGTCACATTCCAACAGTGTGTTTTAGCAAACGCCGGAAAATAACAGTGTCCTCTAGCAAATTTTCTCTTCTATATTTGTAGTAGTGGATCGCTTTTCAAAAATGGCACATTTCATTCCGTGCCATAAGACCGATGATGCTTCACATGTAGCAAATTTGTTTTTCAGGGAAATAATTAGGCTACACGGTGTACCTGATGCAGCCCGTCCTACGACCGCTACTACATCTACTCCCACGAGCTCCCCAAGTGGACCCATGATCCGCGCCCGAGCCAAACTCCTTCAAGCTAAGGTGAACTCGCTCCTCTCCTTGTGTGACTTCGACACACCCTTGGATGGCTTGCTACTTCACACGCATACACTGTGCATCATCAGGTACGAAGAGAAGGACCCAAGGAACAGAGGAGAAGCAACCGATTGCCAGACGCAGCGATGCTGCCGACCGGTACTACCGGCCAGCGGTACTACCGCCCTCTCCTACCGCTCGCCACAGACACCCCCAACGGAAGCTCAAGCTGCCGGGCATAGCGGTACCACCGACAGGTACTACCGGTCCAAGCGGTACTACCGGTCCAACGACCGGTACTACCGGAGAGCGGCACGACCGCCCCCGACTACCGCTCGCCACAGGCGCCTTCGACGATAGCTCCAGGCCCTCAAGCGGTACTACCGCTCTCGGAGCGGTACTACCGGTTATCACCGGTACTACAGTTCGGGCCGGTACTACCGGCCCGACTACGAATACCTAAAGCGTACATGCCTCGTAAACCCACCTATATTTTACATGTTCGTTCCGAAACTACCCCTGTTTTGTGGCTGGACTATATATTGCCCCCACCCTCCATTGTAAGTCCTTAGACTTGGATAATAATAGATATTAAGGAAACCCTTTGAGGACTTATATCTATTGGTCTCATGCTCCTACCAAGGAGCACCGGATTATCCACCCCCCTCTTGGATCTTGCCTAGTGCGTTCAAGTTGTACAAGGCCATGGGTTCTCGGTTTCTCGCCCCCAAGTCGTCAAGGTCTCACCAAGCACCTCATCCCCCGTTGTTAGCGTGGAGAGCGAGCTTCGCCCAACACCGATCCTTGGATTATGTTGGACTGGTTGCCACCGGCGTGAGGAGTAGGCGTGTATCGTGTTTTGGTGTGTGAGTGTTCGTGGTTTTCATCGCCTTCCCCCGATTTCATACCCGACCACCTCTTTCCCCCTCGTTGCTCGTGGAATTCGTGAAAGATCGGGCCAACCCCAGGGTTACCCCCTAACATATTGGTATCAAGAGCACGGTTGATCACGAATTTCCCCCAATTTTTCTTTTATCCGCCTTAAAAACGAAAATCCCCAAAAAGAGCCCCAATTTGCCTTCGGATCGATCTCTGGATTTGGTGAGTTTTTCGTGGTTTTGGTCCATAGATCTGTTGCTTTGGGAGTCGATCTATAGCCCCTATTGTTTCTAGCTCAGCCTTTCGGTCAGTTTTTCAACGAATTTGAGGTTTTTGGCAAGTTCACCTCGTTCCAGGCCTGTGCCAAGCGGTACTGCCGGCTGTGCAAGCGGTACTACCGCTAGTGACCGGTACTACCGGTAGTACAAGCGGTACTACCGCTCACCGGTACTACCGCTCGCCACTGACCGTGCTCCCTGCCCTTTGACGCCTCGATTTCGTTCGCTGACCTTTCCCATCTCGCTTGTTCGTGTTTCGCGTGTTTGTCGCCATTTTCACAACAGCTTCCGCATCAACGTCATCCCGCGCTCAACGACACCGCGACACTCGAACATCTTCCCCCACCAACGGTTGCAAGTCGTCAACAATACCAAAGGTATAACTTGCACCACCTTGACAACCCCATATCTTCCTTTGTGTGTATCTATCCTATGAGAGCAACTCATTTTGTGTTTGTCTAAGCATTGTGCACTTGCCTTCGGAAAAGTGAGAGTGTGAGGCCAAATACAAAAGCTAACATAGTAGCATAGCAAGGGAGAAAAGGAAAAGAAAAAGAATCAAAAAAAACAAGGAAAAGAAAAAGATAGAATAGAAAGTTACATAGTCTCCCAATACAAAGAGAATACCAAGCTTGTAAGCCAACAAGAGAGAAGAAAGAGCGCACCGAGGCAAGTGCACAAATCTATTGCTTATCCTCTTTTGGCAAACGAGTTATGGTCTCTCCTTGTGTTGGCACGACAACCGAGCATAGTCTTCGTTAGGACCTTTTGTGCTCATTTTCATAGTCGTGCTAACCCTGTTTTTCTCCACGTGTGTGTTTTCCGTGTTTTTGTAGATCGTATCCTTTTTGCTTTTGATCTTTGGTTCTTTACCACGTAGGACAATAACCTTTTGCTTGGATCGTTTCGTTTGGTTTTCCACAACCCTAACCTTCCACCAAAAGCCTTTGAGAGTTTCTTGCTATTTCACTTTGCACGCTTTTCGCTCATTGGTGTGGCAATTGGTTTGATATAATCTCCAAGGTGAGGTAAAAGGCTAACTCTTCCGACCCTTTCGCTCCATATACAACCATTGTTGGCTTTGCATCATGGACAGGCATGGAGAGCCATCCCATCCACCACCACCTCCGGAGGATGATAACCAATTCATGACAAGATGGGACCATTGGAAGATCCGAGGAGAACTCAACTATCGTTGTGAAGCTCTCGATCGGCGCCAAGATGAACAATTTAGCGAGGCCCGTGTGGAATTCAAGAACATCGACAACCGCTTCGAAGAAGTCCGTGGCCAAATGCATGCCATGCAACACAACCTCGGTCATCAAAATGAAGCTCTTGGTCGTGCACTCGCCTCAACGGATGAGAAGCTTCAACGCATCATTGATGGACTCGCAAGGCCACGCTCATGCGAATCAAGCTCATCTCGGCACTCCTCAAGTGAATCAAGTGCACCTCGCCGTCACGCTTCAAGGCACCGGGATGGACCCGTTCTTCAATCCATGAGCTCTTCGCAAGCGGTACCATCTCCGCGTCACGCCGCAACGTCAAGCTACGACGGTGACCTCTCCGCAAGACCTCCCAGGCGCGAAGCAAACCGGCCACAACAAAGGGCACTTGTGATTCAACAAGAGCAACCTCGCATGGACCACCAAGTACATCGTCGTCGACATGCCCCTTCAACAACAAGTGAAGCTTCCGAAGAGGACGAACAAGATCACCGTCGACGGGAAGCACTCGAAGATCCCCCAAGACGTCATCATCGACATGATCGTCCACGTCGGCAACATGATGGTCATGACGAGCCTCCTCTACACCAAGAAGAAGAAGAGCAGCCCATTGCGCATGCGGTTCGACGTCCTCCTCGCCATAGGGCGCAAGACAATGCTCCTCGACATCAACCACGACAAGAACAAGAGCAAGCTCCCCAAGCTCGTCGTGAGGACCATCAACCTCCCCCTCGTCCTCAACCGCGACAACAACACGAGCAAGCTCCCCAAGATCGTCGTCAAAACCAAGTTCAACCACCACACGCGGCACCTCAACAACCACAAGAACAACGCAATAATCACCAAGCAAGACATGAGAGCTCGGATGATGATGATGACCGTCAAAATAATGGCAACCGACGCAACCGGAACCGCAATGGAGAAGAAACTTTCGGCAAGCTCAAATTCACCATGCCCAAGTTCACCGGTTCCAATGAGCCCGAGGAATATCTCTCTTGGGAACTTAAGGTCGACAAGATCTTTCGCATGCACAATTATAGCAATGAGAAGATGATGGCCATGGCATCCCTCGAGTTTGATGAGTATGCCAACCTTTGGTGGGAACAAGTCCAACTCGCTCGCGAAGCAAAAGAAGAGCCTCCAATCGCAACTTGGCAAGATATGAAGGCTCATATGAGATCCCGCTTTGTTCCTTCACACTACACGCGTGACCTCTTCAACAAGCTTCAAACGCTTAGTCAAGGGACAAAGACCGTGGAAGAGTACTTCAAACAAATGGAGCTCAACATGATCCGTGCCAACATCGAAGAGCGAGATGAACAAACAATGGCACGCTTCCTCAATGGCTTGAACCATCCCATCAAGCGCATCACCGAGTTCCAAAAGTACAACAACATGGTTGAGCTTGTGCACATCGCATCCAAGGCCGAGCGCCAAGTGCAAGAGGACATCAAGTACAACAAGCCAAAGACGTACTTCACCTACAAGCAAGCGCCAACCACTAATCCAACAACACCAAGTGGAAGCTCCCCAAGTACAACCAAGCTTCCCTTCAAGCCGACTATTCCCCAAGGAAAACAGCCCCCAAGTGGCAAACACACAAGGGATGATCCACCATTCAATGGTGAATGCTACAAGTGTGGAGGCAAAGGGCACAAGTCGAATGCATGTGGAAACAAGAAAGTTTTGTTCATCCATGACAACGGCGATGAAGAATACTTGAGTGAAGACGAGTTTGATGCAAGGGTCAAGGAAGCCATGGCAAGGCAACATTTGGAAGAAGACCAAGAACTTCTTGTGTGTGAGCATGACGCAAGTCCATCGCCAGTGGTCACAAGGGTCTTGACTACCCAAGCCAATGAAAATGAAGACCAACGCCGAACATCTTCCAAACTCGTGCGGCATCAATGGGAAGTCCATCAAAGTTGTCATCGATGGAGGAGTTGCCACAACCTCGCAAGCACGGAATTGTGTGAGAAAATCAACCTCACCCTTCATCCACATAGACACCCCTACCATATCCAATGGCTAAGTGACCAAGGATCCGTCAAGATCAAGCACACCGTCTCGGTGACGTTCTCCATTGGGCACTACAAGGACACGGTGGAATGTGACGTGGTTCCAATGACGGTTTGTCACATGTTGCTCGGAAGGCCGTGGCAATATGACAAGTGTGCTTTGCATAATGGTCACTCAAACACTTACACTTTCAAATGGCTTGATAAAACTTGTGTGTTGCAACCAATGACTCCTAGCCAAATAATTGCGGACAATGCAAAGGCTTTAGCGAGGGCGCAATACGCAAAAACACCTTGTGAGAAGAGTGGTGAGCGAGAGAACCACACCATAGTGAGTGAGAGCTACAAGCCAAACTCGAGTGGAAAAACTAAGAGTGTTCTTCTTGCCACCAAAAGTGAGATGAGAGAAGTGCGGAACAACCCATCCATCTTGCACTACGTCCTCGTATGCAAGGGACTAGCGCAAGGAACTAATGACTTGACAAATGTTCCTCCTTCTTTGATGGCTGTTTTGCAGGAATTCCAAGATGTATTTCCCGAAGAGCTTCCTCATGGCCTTCCTCCTCTTCGTGGAATCGAGCACCGCATCGACCTCATACCCAGCGCACCACTACCAAACCGTGCCAGATCGCACAAACCCGAAGAGACGAAGGAGATCGAAAGGCCAAATCAACCAACTCGTCTCCAAAGGTTTGATCCAAGTAAGCACTAGCCCAAGCGCGGTTCCGTGATCCT
The DNA here is from genome assembly GCA_030063025.1 of Avena longiglumis. Classification (NCBI taxonomy): domain Eukaryota; kingdom Viridiplantae; phylum Streptophyta; class Magnoliopsida; order Poales; family Poaceae; genus Avena; species Avena longiglumis. Next base: position 339,488,902 of record CP125976.1, on the reverse strand, counting down.
AGTCCCGAAAATGGATGATACGTTGCGGATATGCATGGATCGCCGTTCAATCAATGCTATCACCGTATGCTATCGACATCCTATACCGCGTCTTGATGACATGCTTGATGAGTTATGTGGAGCCACTATATTTTCGAAAATTGATCTTCGTAGTGGCTACCATCAAATTCGCATGGCTGAAGGTGATGAGTGGAAAACCGCCTTCAAGACCAAGCTTGGTCTCTATGAATGGATGGTTATGCCTTTTGGCTTATCCAATGCCCCATCTACCTTCATGCGCCTAATGAACCATATTTTGCGATCTCTCATTGGAAAGAGTGTAGTTGTTTACTTTGATGATATTCTTGTCTATAGCAAGTCACTAGAGGAGCATGTTACTCATGTTAAGGAGGTCTTACAAATCCTTCGTCATGAAAAGCTTTATGCTAACCTCCCCAAGTGCACTTTTGCAAGAGACAAGCTGATTTTCCTTGGTTTTGTTGTGTCTTCTAATGGCATTGAAGTTGATGTCTCAAAAGTCAAGGACATACGAGATTGGCCCATCCCAACAAATGTTAGTGAACTTCGTAGTTTTCATGGGTTGGTCGGCTTTTACCGTCGCTTTGTGAAAGATTTTTCTACAATTGCTTGCCCCCTCAACGAATTGACCAAGAAAAATATCACGTTCGTTTGGGGAAAAGCACAACAAAAGGCGTTTGATGAGCTCAAAAAGAGGCTCACCGAAGCACCACTTCTTGCATTGCCAGATTTCACAAAAAGCTTTGAGATTGAATGCGACGCTAGTGGTATTGGCATTGGCGGCGTCCTTATGCAAAATGGGCGTCCTATTGCTTACCATAGTGAGAAACTTGATGGCGCACGCCTCAATTATCCCATTTATGACAAAGATCTTTTTTCCTTGGTTCGTGTTCTTCAAGTGTGGCAACACTATCTTTGGCCCAAAGAATTTATCATCCATTCCGACCATGAGTCGTTGAAGTACCTTAAGGGCCAAGCCAACTTGAGTAAAAGGCACGCAAAGTGGGTTGAGTTTATGGAGTCTTTTCCTTACATTGTCAAATACAAGAAGGGCAAAGAAAATGTGGTAGCGGACGCCTTGTCTCGCAAAAACACAAGCCTTCTTACACGACTCGAAGTCAATGTCTTGGGTCTTGATGACATCAAATCTTTGTACGAGTCCGACTCTTTCTTTGGACCAATACTTGCACAATGTTCAATAGACAAAGGGATTGATGATTTCTATTTGCATAAGGGTTTTCTTTTCAAACAAAACAAGCTTTGCATTCCGAAATCGTCTCTCCAACTTTTGCTTCTTCAAGAGTCCCATGGTGGAGGCCTTATGGGTCACTTTGGCCGTGAAAAGACATACGACATGCTCTCCACTCACTACTTTTGGCCAAAGATGAAGTGCGAAGTGGAGCGCCACGTTCAACGATGCACTACATGTATCCAAGCTAAGTCTAAGTCCAACCCCTTTGGTCTTTATATGCCATTGCCTATTCCTCATGCACCTTGGTCGGACATTAGCATGGACTTTGTATTAGGCTTGCCTAGATCTAAACATGGTCACGATTCCATATTTGTAGTCGTGGATCGCTTTTCAAAAATGGCACATTTCATTCCGTTCCATAAGACCGATGATGCTTCACATGTAGCAAATTTGTTTTTCAGGGAAATAATTCGGCTACACGGCGTGCCAAGAACAATCGTCTCCGACCGCGGACGTAAAATTCATGAGCTACTCGAAGACCCTCATGGCCAAGCTCGGCATCAAGCTCCTCTTCTCGTCCGCCTCGCATCCTCAAACCGATGGACAAACCGAGGTAGTCAATCGAAGTCTTGGCACACTTCTCCGGGTGTTGATAAAGAAGAACCTTAAAGACTGGGAGGAATGCATTCCACACGACGAGTTCGCCTACAACCGCGCCAAGCACTCCACCACCATGAGGAGCCCGTTCATGATCGTCTATGGCTTCGAGCCTCTAACCGCGCTCGATATCCTTCCACTTCCACTTCATGAACGTGCCAATATGGACATTGTCAAGCGTGCCCAAGCAATGATGCAACTACATGAAGACACACGAGCTACTATCGAGCAACAAGTCCTTCGCCAAGCATCAAGGCTCAACAAGACCAAGAAAGAGATGATTTTTGATGAGGGCGACCTTGTGTGGATACACTTGAGTAAAGAACGCTTCCCCAAGGAACACGACTCCAAGCTAAAGCCAAGAGGCGATGGACCATTCAAAGTGCTAAATAAGATCAACAACAACGCCTATGTCATCGATATACCAACATCGAAGTATCTTGTGAGCTCGACATTCAATGTCAAGGACCTCTCACCCTACCATGGCGAAGAGGAAGTTGGGACGGTTGACGAGTCGAGGACGACTCTTCCCCAAGGGGGGGAGCTGATGCAGCCCGTCCTACGACCGCTACTACATCTACTCCCACGAGCTCCCCAAGTGGACCCATGACCCGCGCCCGAGCCAAACTCCTTCAAGCTAAGGTGAACTCGCTCCTCTCCTTGTGTGACTTCGACAAACCCTTGGATGGCTTGCTACTTCACACGCATACACTGTGCATCATCAGGTACGAAGAGAAGGACCCAAGGAACGGAGGAGAAGCAACCAGCCGCTGCCAGACGCAAGCGGTACTGCCGACCGGTACTACCGGCCAGCGGTACTACCGCCCTCTCCTACCGCTCGCCACAGACACCCCCAACGGAAGCTCAAGCCGCTGCCAGACACAAGAGGTACCACCGACCGGTACTACCGGTCCAACGATCGGTACTACTGGAGAGCGGCACGACCGCCCCCGACTACCGCTCGCCACAGGCGCCTTCGACGACAGCTCCAGGCCCTCAAGCGGTACTACCGCTCTCGGAGCGGTACTACCGGGCCCGACTGACTCTGAATACCTAAAGAGCGGCCCTGTGCCTTGTAAACCCACCTATATTTTACATGTTCGTTCCGAAACTACCCCTGTTTTGTGGCTGGACAATATATAGCCCCCACCCTCCATTGTAAGTCCTTAGACTTGGATAATAATAGATATTAAGGAAACCCTTTGAGGACTTATATCTATTGGTCTCATGCTCCTACCAAGGAGCACCGGATTATCCACCCCCCTCTTGGATCTTGCCTAGTGCGTTCAAGTTGTACAAGGCCTTGGGTTCTCGGTTTCTCGCCCCCAAGTCGTCAAGGTCTCACCAAGCACCTCATCCCCCGTTGTTGGCGTGGAGAGCGAGCTTCGCCCAACACCGATCATAGGATTATGTTGGACTGGTTGCCACCGGCGTGAGGAGTAGGCATGTATCGTGTTTTGGTGTGTGAGTGTTCGTGGTTTTCATCGCCTTCCCCCGATTTCATACCCGACCACCTCTTTCCCCCTCGTTGCTCGTGGAATTCGTGAAAGATCGGGCCAACCCCAGGGTTACCCCCTAACAGTACCAATAACAATCGTCTCCGACCGTGACGTAAAATTCATGAGCTACTTCTGGAAGATTCTCATGGCCAAGCTCGGTATCAAGCTCCTCTTCTTGTCTGCCTCGCATCCTCAAACCGATGGACAAACCGAGGTCGTCAATCGAAGCCTTGGCACAATCCTCCGGGTGTTGATAAAGAAGAACCTTAAAGACTGGGAGGAATGTATTCCACACGCCGAGTTCACCTACAACCGCGCCAAGCACTCCACTACCATGAGGAGCCCGTTCATGATCGTCTATGGCTTCGAGCCTCTCACCGCGCTCGATATCCTTCCACTATCACTTCATGAACGTGCCAATATGGACGTTGTCAAGCGTGCTCAAACAATGAAGAAACTCCATGAAGAAACAAGAGCTACGATCGAGCAACAAGTCCTTCGCCAAGCATCAAGGCTAAACAAGAACAAGAAAGAGATGATCTTTGAAGAGGGCGACCTTGTGTGGATACACTTAAGTAAAGACCGCTTCCCCAAGGAACACGACTCCAAACTCAAGCCAAGAGGTGATGGACCATTCCAAGTGCTAAAGAGGATAAACAACAACGCCTATATCATCGATATCCCAACATCAAAGTATCTTGTGAGCTCGACATTCAATGTCAAGGACCTCTCACCCTACCATGGAGAAGATGAAGTTGAGAAGGTTGAAGAGTCGAGGACGACTCTTTCCCAAGGGGGGGGGAGCTGATGCAGCCCGTCCTACGACCGCTACTACATCTACTCCCACGAGATCCCCAAGTGGACCCATGACTCGCGTCCGAGCCAAACTCCTTCAAGCTAAGGTGAACTCGCTCCTTTCCTTGTTTGACTTCGATACATCCTTGGATGGCCTGCTACTTCATACGCATACCTTGTGCATCATCAGGTACGAAGAGAAGGACCAAGAGAACGGAGGAGCACAAGCAGAAGAAACCAAATGCTCTCTCGTCACAAATTTTCATCGACTGGGCCGGTACCACACACTACCGCCCTGATAGGGCAAAGGTGTCCGATCTTTCGATGAGATGGCGATATTCGATTTGGTGGAGTTCGGGCTTGACGATCCGACTACACGTGCGAGCACGAGCGCCAATGCAATCGCTAGGCCAATCTCCTGGAGGTTACCGATCCTGCGTGAACACGATCAGCCTGACCAGCGAGGGTCTTAATTCCTACCTGAAATCGAGAACAAGTAAGAACCAATATTGCTATCAAGATATTACGGATTAAGAGGAAAGCTTTATTGAAGAGGTGGGATCCTGAATAGGTGCGAGTACAAGAGGCCTCATGACGCCGAGCCTTGGCGAAGTTGCGACTATGGCTAACTTAATGTCTAAACAAAATCCGAGTCTAGAGGTTCGACTATGGGGCGTATTTAAGAGCGAAAAGGTGGGGTTTCGGCCAGCCATGGAAGTGGTGGCCGAATCCAACCCTAAAAGTCCTTTTCCCCTCAAATACGGACTCTAAAAAGTGGCTAATTAAAATCCTGCGAAAATTACATGGGCCTGGCCCAAAATAAAGGTGTCGCAGCACCATATTAAGCTATGGACGAATTCGTAAAGTATTGATCTTGAGTATTTCGTCCAAGCCTTCTTTCTTCATTATGGTGGCCTCAAAGTTCTGAAATCTTCATCTATGCCCTTCTCTTGGATCATCACATGCTTGCTGCCATCTCCATGCATGACCATGCTCCAATGCTTGTCCCTCTCATCCATGCTTGGTCCATCATTCCTAAGAGTAAGAAATATATCTGATTTAGGCAGCATCATATTCTCATGTATGTGAGGAATAGTTCCAAGAAACGAAAATACCTGATAGTTAAGTTGTTTGGCACGAGATCTTGTGATTGGTCCTTGTATGTGTGTTGCTGTAGGTACAACGGTTGTATCAATAGTAGGGATGTCCACATCATGCTCCCCTTCTTGAATTGAAGTCGTCCTCGACGCAATCTCATCTTCCTCACCAAAGTAAGGCTTCAAATCTGCAATGTAAAATGTAGGACTAACCGTACCAAAGTCTGCAGGCAGTTCAAGTTTATATGCATTATCATTGATTTTCTCTAACACCTTAAAGGGACCAGCAGCACGTGGCATTAACTTAGACTTGCGTAAATCAGGAAAACGATCTTTACGCAAATGTAACCAAACAAGATCGCCAACATCAAACACAACATGCTTTCTCCCTTTATCCCCAGCAAGTTTATACTTAGCATTCATGTGTTCAATGTTATCTTTAGTAGTCTTATGCAAGTTTAATATCATTTCAGCGCGTTGTGTAGCATCCAAATTATGTTGCAATCAAGAAGGTAAAGGCAATAAATCAATAGGTGCACGAGGAACAAAACCATACACAATCTCAAATGGGCACATCTTTGTGGTAGAATGCAATGAACGATTATAAGCAAATTCTATATGAGGTAAACACTCTTCCCACAATTTTAAGTTGTTCTTTAAAACAGCCCGTAACATAGTAGACAAAATTCTATTTACTACTTCAGTTTGACCATCAGTTTGGGGATGACATGTAGTACTAAAGAGCAATTTAGTCCCCAACTTAGCCCATAAACATCTCCAAAAGTGGCTAAGAAATTTAGTATCACGATCAGAGACAATAGTATTTGGCACACCATGCAAACGAACAATTTCACGAAAGAACAAATCAGCAATATGCGCAGCATCATCCGTTTTATGACAAGGAATAAAGTGTGCCATCTTAGAAAACCGATCCACAACAACAAAAATACTATCCATCCCCTTCTGTGTTCGTGGCAATCCCAAAACAAAGTCCATAGAAATATCCTCCCAAGGAACACTAGGAACAGGAAGAGGCATATATAAACCATGTGGCCAAAAGACGTCAGTAGTGCAGCGTGCCACAAATCTCTCAACATCTCGACGCATACGTGGCCAAAAGAAGTGTGCAGCAAGAACATCCTCCGTCTTCTTGACACCAAAGTGTCCCATCAATCCTCCTCCATGCGCCTCCTGTAACAACAAAAGACGAACAGAGCTATCTGGAATGCATAGTTTGTTAACACGGAACACAAATCCATCATTGAAGACGAACTTGTTCCAAGTTCTACCATCTCTACAATTCTGCAACACATCTTTAAATTCAGCATCATGCACATATTGTTCCTTAATAGTTTCCAATCCAAATATTTTGAAGTCAAGTTGAGATAACAAAGCATAACGGTGCGACAAAGCGTCAACAATAATATTATCTTTACCCTTTTTGTGTTTGATAACATAAGGAAAAGACTCAATAAATTCAACCCACTTTGCATGACGACGATTCAACTTAGCTTGACTACGAATATGCTTCAAAGATTCATGATCAGAATGAATAACAAACTCTTTAGGCCATAGATAATGTTGCCAAGTTTCTAATGTCCGAACCAACGCATATAATTCTTTATCATAAGTAGAATAGTTCAGACTAGCCCCACTCAATTTCTCACTAAAATATGCAACAGGTTTTCCCTCTTGTAATAACACCCTCCCAAACCAATTCCACTAGCATCACATTCAAGCTCAAAAGTCTTAGTAAAATCAGGAAGTTGGAGTAAGGGAGCATGTGTTAGCTTATCTTTTAATATGAAGGCCTGTTGTGCATCGCCCCAAACAAAGGGCACATCCTTCTTGGTAAGCTCATTCTGTGGCGTGGCAATTGATCCAAAGTCTTTGACAAAGCGCCTATAAAAACCAGCGAGGCCAAGAAAACTCCTCACTTGTGTGACCGTCTTGGGCTGCGGCCAATTCTCAATAGCTTCAATCTTGGCGGATCCACTTCAATACCTGTGATGTAACAACATAGCCAAGAAGCAACTCGATTGGTGCAAAAGGTGCACTTCTCAAGGTTACCAAACAAACGTGCATCACGTAAAGCATTGAAAACAGCACGTAAATGGTCCAAATGATCCTCTAAAGATTTGCTATAAATCAGAATATCATCAAAGTAGACTACCACAAAACGTCCAATGAAAGCACGTAAAACTTCGTTCATTAATCTCATGAAAGTGCTATGTGCATTAGTTAAACCAAACGGCATTACTAACCACTCATATAAACCGAACTTAGTTTTAAATGCTGTTTTCCATTCATCTCCTAATTTCATACGAATCTGGTGGTAACCACTCATAAATCAACTTTAGAAAACATGGTAGAGCCGGTCAATTCATCAAGCATGTCATCTAAACGTGGAATAGGATGACGATATCGAATAGTAATATTATTGATAGCTCTACAATCAAGACACATGCGAAGGACCATCTTTCTTAGGTACCAAAATAATAGGAACACAAGGGCTAAGGGACTCACGAATATGATCTCTGTCGAGTAGTTCTGAATTTGGCGTTGTATCTCCTTTGTCTCCTCTGGATTGGTTCTATATGGCGCGGTTGGGCAACGTGGCACCAGGAATTAGATCAATTTGATGCTCAATTCCTCTAATAGGAGGTAGTCCTGTGGCAACTCACGGAAAGACGTCCTCATATTCCTCGCAAAAGGATAGCAATTGGGGTGTCAAAGAAGGAGGCATATCCTCAAATGAAAACAACACCTCTTTGCAGACAATTGCATAACATTGAGTATTGTTTACATCTAGTTCAGCAATATCAATTTTATTTGCAAGCATACATGGACTCTTCAAACGAATTTCGTAGCATGTTTAGAATCAGATTTAGTGTTCTTTGGTGGTACAAAATCTGCAGCAACAATCTGATTCTCACTTTTATTTTTCTCCTCAGTTTTGGCTCTACTACTCTAGCAAGATCATCTTTTAAAATTTGTTGAGTCATAGGTTTTAGACCAATTTTCTTTCCATCATGCGTAAGAGAATAGTGATTAGTTTTACCATTATGAACAGATTCTCTATCAAATTGCCATGGTCTACCAAGTAACAAAGAACAAGCTTGCATAGGGACAACATCACAATCAACAAAATCAGAATATGTACCAATAGTAAAATGCTGCAGCGTAGTTCTTGTTACCTTGATCTTGCGAGAACTCTCAAACCATTGGATGTAATATGAATGTGGGCGTTGTCTTGTTGGAAGTGCAAGCTTCTCTACCATGTCAACACGGCGATTATTACAACTCCTCCATCGATGATGATCTATAGCTCTTTCCTTGACAACACCACGTGTTTGGAACAGGTTGTGGCGTTGATCTTGCTCAGATTTGCTCAATTGCACACTCAACACGTTGTGTAATTAAGCTCTTGTATTGATCGGACTTCAGCTCCCATTACCTCGGGCTCTTCATCAAGATCGTAATTGTCTCCATCTCGGCGAGAAATAAGGGCTAGTGTATCTTCATCAAAGTCACTTTGAATCGTATTGACCATCTTCGCACCATCATCACACGTTGTGTTGTGCATCTCTCAATATGACCAAAACCCCAGACTTGCGGCATTGTATATCCTTTGTCTTACCTGGAAACCATAGAAGATGCACTCTGAGCGGAGCATTGGATGATGGTGGAGAAGCAATGGAAATCTTGTGGTGGCCTTGGATGTGGTAGTAGGCGGAGGCGAATCACGAGGCGGATTGTCGGGATGTCCAAGTGGATGTGTGACTGCGTAATTATTAGTCCTCCTCCATGGTGTTTGGCGATCCTGCACTTCACGTTCATCTTTGCAAGCAAGATGAAACAAGCAGTGATAGAATTATATTCCTTATAATCTAATATGTGTTGAATGTCCTTGTTTAATCCACCAAAGAAACGTGCAAGCATTTGTTCATTAGATTCAACAAGACCACACCTAACCATCCCCGTTTGCAATTCCTGATAATACTCTTCTACAAAATTTTCCCTTGCTCTAAGCGAATCGATTCTTTAGTAAATCACGTTGATATGTGGGAGGTACAAAACGAACACGCATAACAGTTTTTAAAGCAGTCCAAGTACTAGGAATAGTAGTAGGATTTAACCGACAATACTCAGACCACCAAAGAGAAGCAAATTTAGTGAATTCACATGTAGCAACTAACACGCATATTCTCGGGATATTTTAAGCATGCAAAACGTTGTTCTACTTCCATCTCCCATGTAAGATATGCATCGATTATATTTACCCTCAAAAGATGGAATATTTAATTTAAGCTTTGCAACATGATCATCATCACGTCGGTGGGCGGCGTTGCGGCGGTAATGTCGGGACGACCAGCGGTACCGTGGAGGTTGTTCAACCTCCTCGTCAAACAGATCGTCGTCGTCGGGGTCGTAGTAGTACCGTCGTCATCCCCCAATGTCGCAGCGGCATGAAGTCGAGGGACGTCGTCAGCAGTGAGCAGCGGGTGCGGCGGCAAACCATGATCAGACCCGTGAGCGGAATGCGCGGCGCCATGTGTGGGTGCCTTGGTGCGGGCAATCGGTTCAAGCTCCTTGAACCGAACGTCAAGCTTGGCGTTGAAGGATTTCGAGTCCATTGATCTTGTCCACGGCGTTGGTGAGCTTGGTGTCAAACTCCCGAGGCGCGTATCCACGTCTTATTGACCGACCAAGAGCGCAGAAGTGGGCATGTAGTTCTTCGCTTAAATCATTGTGGCGGTTCCGATGTATACATCATGGTTAGTCCTTAAAAAGCACGGTATATAGTGCGGAAATATGGTGGAAATCACGTAATCCGTCAAGCAATATACAAAGCTCTTACAAGTTCTTACCAAAGCAGGAAAAAGGCGATGTGCAACCACGAGGATCGGTGGGTCGAGATTGAACCAAGCGATAACGAGTCGAAACACCGCGTGGAGAGTATCGTGGAGCTCGGGAAGGCTTAGCAAAGGGGTTAGCAATTATCAAAACAGCAATGCAAAAGTTGAAAGAATGTTCAACGAGTCTTGCTTTGGTCCTAGGCTAGACCGTACTAGAGACGCGAGCCTAGATCACCAACGATGTCACGACGCGACACAACAAGCACTGTATGATGATATGGCACCCTGAAAAGCGAACCGGGAGGTGAAAAATCACTATGATGGCGAGTGTCTAGAATTGATCTACGGGGTCTAGAAATAGGTTAGCCCCAAAAAAAAATTTCGCAATTTTTTATTTTGCTCCGGAAAGCGTGCAGGCACCAAAAAAATATTGATATAACGGCCGATGGAGAAAAGTGATCCCCAAAGCCGAAAACTAGTATAGCCAGAAAATTTTTTCGGAGGCGGTTCCAGACTTTTTTTTTTTTGCTCTCCTTCTGGACTTACGACCGGACTCGGAGCTCGACACGGACTTTAGCTTAACACGGAAACAACAAAGGAGAGTAAAAAGAAATAACTAGGAACAATAACTCTACTCGGACTCGTACCACAGCATGAAACTGATCGGATCTGTGTTGCGGTAGGAAGGCGGTGGCGGAGTATTAGGGTTTATGGAGGCAGGGTATATGGCGGCGGAATATGGTGGCGGTGATCGGCGAGTGTGGCGGTGACTACTATGATCAGAACTCAAAACTCTAAGGGACGAGACACTAAGACCAGCAACTCGACGCGACGATGTAGACACAAATTCAACAATGCAAAAACCGAAAAGATAATGCGAGGTGTAGATTGGTTATAGGATGGATCTAAACTCTAACTGTGTTTTTGGCTTTTTTGTGGGTTATAGGTAAAAACAGATCTAATCTACGAAAAACAGTAAAATCTCACCGAGCAACCTGAAATCTGATACCACTTGATAGGGCAAAGGTGTCCGATCTTTCGATGAGATGGCGATATTCGATTTGGTGGAGTTTGGGCTTGACGATCCGACTACACGTGCGAACACGAGCGCCAATGCAATCGCTAGGCCAATCTCCTGGAGGTTACCGATCCTGCGTGAACACGATCAGCCTGACCAGCGAGGGTCTTAATTCCTACCTGAAATCGAGAACAAGTAAGAACCAATATTGCAATCAAGATATTGCGGATTAAGAGGAAAGCTTTATTGAAGAGGTGGGATCCTGAATAGGTGCGAAGTACAAGAGGCCTCTGCGACTCGAGCCTTGGCGAAGTTGCGACTATGGCTAACTTAATGTCTAAACAAAATCGAGTCTAGAGGTTCGATTATGGGGCGTATTTAAGGCGAAAAGGTGGGGTTTCGGCCAGCCATGGAAGTGGTGGCGAATCCAACCCTAAAAGTCCTTTTCCTCAAATCGGACACTAAAAAGTGGCTAATTAAAATCCTGCGAAAATTACATGGGCACGGCCCAAAATAAAGGTGTCATGACACCATATTAAGCTATGGACGAATTCGTAAAGTATTGATCTTGAATATTTCGTCCAAGCCTTCTTTCTTCATTATGGTGGCCTCAAAGTTCTGAAATCTTCATATGTGGCCTTCTCTTGGATCATCACATGCTTGCTGCCATCTCCATGCATGACCATGCTCCAATGCTTGTCCCTCTCATCCATACTTGGTCCATCATTCCTAAGAGTAAGAAATATATCTGATTTAGGCAGCATCATATTCTCATGTATGTGAGGAATAGTTCCAAGAAACGAAAGTACCTGATAGTTAAGTTGTTTGGCACGAGATCTTGTGATGGGTCCTTGTATGTGTGTTGCTGTAGGTACAACGGTTGTATCAATAGTAGGGATGTCCACATCACGCCCCCTGCTACCGCCACCAACAGACGATGCCAACAGAAGCCAAATACTCTTTGTCTCCGGCGGTACTACCGGACCTGGAACCGGTACTACCGCTCTGTGGCACTACCGCCACTTACTACCACTCCCCGCTGAAGACGCCGACGGAAGTCCCAGGATGGCAAGCGGTACTACCGGACCCGGCAGCGGTACTACCGGATGTTCAGTCGGCCCAGCGCCCTGTAACCCTCACTATATTTTGCTATTTGTTCCCAAAATACCCCTGTTTATGTGGTTGGCCTATAAATAGCCCCCACCCTCCATTGTAAACCCTAAACTTGGATAATAATAGATTAAGGACACCCCTTTGAGGATCTTTCAATCTATTGGTCTCATGCTCCTACCAAGGGGCACCCTATTATCCACCCTCCTCTTGGATCTTGCCTAGTGCGTTCAAGTTGTACAAGGCCTTGGGTTCTCGGTTGCTCGCCCCCAAGCCGTCAAGATCTCACCAAGCACCTCGTCCCCCGTTGTTGGCGTGGAGAGAGAGCTTCGCCCAACACCGATCCTAGGGATTATGTTGGACCGGTTGCCACCGGCGTGAGTTATCGGCGTGTATCGTGTTTTGTGTGCGTGAGTTCATCGGGTTCTTCGTGGGCGTTTGTTCGTGGATTTCATCCCCCTTTCCCCTTCCACCGCTTTGCCCACGATTCCCGTGGAGATTCGTGAAAGATCAGGCCACCCCAAGGGGTTACCCCATAACATTAGCCCTCATAGCAACTTCGCCAAGGCTCGAGCGTCGCAGAGGCCTCTTGTACTTCGCACCTATTCAGGATCCCACCTTTTCAATAAAGCTTTCCTCTTAATCCGCAATATATTGATTGCAGTATTAGTTCTTACTTGTTCTCGATTTTAGGTAGGAATTAATACCCTCGCTGGTCAGGCTGATCGTGTTCCCGCAGGATTGGTAACCTCCAGGAGATTGGCCTAGCGATTGCATTGGCGCTCGTGCTCGCACATGTAGTCGGATCGTCAAGCCCGAACTCCACCCAAATCGACTATCACCACCTCATCGAAAGATCGGACACCTTTGGCCTATCACTGTCCCCGGGTCGGTTGCTGGTGCCGGTCCGAAGGTCGGTCCGGAGACTCCGGTGTAGCAGGACCGGAGACTCCGGCGTGGCAGGACCGGATACTCCGATGTAGGCCGGAGACTCTTCCGTCTCCTCTTCCAAGCCTCCGTCTTATCAGGATTGATGTTCCGGGCTTCCTCCCTTGCCTCCGTACTTGTCGGTGTGAACCTATCATGCATATGTGACGGAGTATGAAGTAGCATACCATTCAATAGGGTAGGAAGTGGGCTCGCATAGAGGAACGGATTCACCTTTGGAGTCCTGGACGACTTGGCATAAGTTGGAGACCATGATGTGGTAACGACCGTAGGTCATGCTACATCAGCTCCCCCCCTTCAAAAAGAGTCGTCCTCGACTCTACATGCTCATCACAAAGTAGAAGAGGTCGAGAGACCTTCTTGATCCTGGGGTTCACCATATAGTCGTCCTCGGGAAGATTGATTTGACAACACTTCAATGTTCCTTCACCCTCCATGAAGCCTACAAAGCTTACGACAAAAGCGAACCAATACTCAAAGCGTAGCCAATTCATGAACATTATAGCATGAGTCCTCAAGTAGAAGGAAGTCACATTAGCGTGTAGAGATGGATCAATGAAGGGTAGCCATAGGTAACTCTCTTCGGTTCTTCTTGTCAACATATAGTCCATAGAGGTGATAGAGGAGCATGTCATATGTGGCTCAATGAAGGGTAGCCAATGCATTTGTACCTTCACACAACAAAGACCAAGCAAAATATTTTCGTGTGTGATAGAGGAACATGTCATATGTGGCATGTCCATTCTTGTTCACAACACTATTAGCACCATACATGTATAGCAAATGGAATGCATATGCAAGGTCAATGTGCACGGAAATCGTTCAAACATCCTCCAAATGTGGGAACTCAAAAACTCCATATAACGTAGTAGTGGGGCACTCCAAGCATTTGATCAAAATTTCAATCAACATCTTTGATGAAAGAATAGGAGAATTTGTCAACAAAACACAAGGAAAAATATCCAAAGAAACATCATTATGTGTGCAAACCAACCATTGGAAAGAGAAATTGTTCAATATGTTGGATGCCATACACATATCATCAACATCACGTATCATGGGAATATGAGTATCCCAAGTGGAAGCAAAAGCGACATGTTTGGAAACAAACCAAATGAAAGAGCAAGTGGTCCTTATGTTTGTTGCAACAACAAGACGAGATTCTTGGAAGCTCTCATGAATATACATGCTCTTAATGGCATTATGTGTTATGGGGTAACCCTTGGGTTGGCCCGATCTTTCACGAATTCCACGAGAAATGAGGGGAAAGCGGTGGTCGGGGGAGGGAAGAGATGAAAACCATGAACACACGCACTCCAAAATACGATACACGCCTATCCCTCACGCCGGTGGCAACCGGTCCAACATAATCTCTAGGATCGGTGTTGGGCGAAGCTCGCTCTCCACGCCAACAACGGGGACGAGGTGCTTGGTGAGATCTTGACGACTTGGGGGCGAGTAACCGAGAACCCAAGGCCTTGTACAACTTGAACGCACTAGGCAAGATCCAAGAGGGGGATGGATAATCCGGTGCTCCTTGGTAGGAGCATGAGACCAATAGATATAAGTTCCTCAACGGGTTTCCTTAATATCTATTATTATCCAAGTCTAGGGTTTACAATAGAGGGTGGGGGCTATATATAGTCCAGCCACAAAACAGGGGTAGTTTCGGAACGAAAAGGTAAATTATAGGAAGGAATAAAAGGTACTGGGCCGAACTCAGGCGTTCAGGTTCAGTCAGGACCGGTAGTACCGTCTGGCAACCAGTAGTACCGCTCCGGGGGCGATAGTACCGCTGGCGGGCCTGGAGCTTCCGTCGAATCAGAAGCGGTAGGAGGGGGCTAATCACTGACAGTAGTACCGGTTCTTTGGGTTGGTAGTACTGGCGTCTGGGCGAGAAAGGTTCTTCTGGGCGTCCGTGCTGGGGCCGTTCGTACCGCTTGGAGCGGTAGTACCGGTCGTCTCAACCGGTAGTACCGCTAGCGTCTGGCAGCGACTGGTTGCTTCCGCTCCGTTTCCTCCGTCCCTTGGGTCCTTTTCTTCGTACCTGATCATGCACAGCGTATGCGTATGAAGTAGCAAACCATCCAATGGTGTGTCGAAGTCACACAAGGAAAGGAGCGAGTTAACCTTGGCTTGGAGGAGCTTAGCTCGGGCGCGAGTCATGGGTCCACTTGGGGAGCTCGTGGGAGTAGATGTAGTAGCAGTCGTAGGACGGGCTGCATCAGCTCCCCCCCTTGGGAAAGAGTCGTCCTCGACTCTTCAACCTTCTCAACTTCATCTTCTCCATGGTAGGATGAGAGGTCCTTGACATTGAATGTCGTGCTCACAAGATACTTCGATGTTGGTATATCGATGATATAGGCGTTGTTGTTGATCCTCTTTAGCACCTTGAATGGTCCATCACCTCTTGGCTTTAGCTTGTGATGGAGGGGTTAACCTCTTGGGTGCCCGATCTTCACGGATCTCGTGGTCAAATCGATGGGAAAGCGAGGGGAAAGGGAGAAGGTAGCGGAAGCGAACACACACCTCGCGAAGAACACGATGAACACACGCAAAACTCACACGATACAAGGCCGATTGCTCGAGCGGCCACCG
Source organism: Avena longiglumis (assembly GCA_030063025.1). Taxonomy (NCBI): domain Eukaryota; kingdom Viridiplantae; phylum Streptophyta; class Magnoliopsida; order Poales; family Poaceae; genus Avena; species Avena longiglumis. The sequence goes on along the minus strand of CP125976.1, from coordinate 339,473,111 downwards.
GTCGATAGAATCCTCGCAGGAAAGATCATCAACGTGCTCCCTCAAATCCACATCGGAGGGAAGAACACCTTGAGGAGGGTCTTGGCGTCTTGCGCGAAACCGAGAACCCAAGGCCTTGTTCAACGATGGATGTGTGATGCAAAGTCCAATCGAGGTTGGTGACGATAGTCGGTCCCCTTGGTAAAGGGATGAGGCAAAACTAGAGATTCCACAATGGGGTTTTCTTTAGTCTATCATCTATGCCTAAGGGATACATGAGGTGGGGGCTCTATTTATAGGCCAACCACATAAACAAGGGTAATTTGGGGATAAACTAGGCGAATAGGTAAGTAAAGGGGATACATGGTGTGGCCCAACTTGATTCTCATGAGCACTACCAGAGCGGTAATCTTGGACTTGGGACCGTAGTGCCGCTTGGTCCCAGAGTGCCGCTCTGGACCGATAGTACCGCTTGCGGTCCTGGGATTCAGTGAGCCGTCCATGAGGGAGTAGTAAGGCGGTAGTACCGTGACCCGTAATCTGGGTCCAGATCCGGTAGTACCGCCGGAGATAGAGAGTATTTGGCTTCTGTTGGTGTCGTCTGTTGGTGGCGGTAGCAAAGAGCGGTAGTGCCGCCGGGCGGTAGTACCGGTCGCTAGGTTCGGTAGTACCGCTGGCAACAGAGAGCATTTGGCGATCTGTCTTCTTCCGCCTCCTCTTCCAAGCGTCCGTCTTGTCGGGCTTGATGCTCCGGGCTTCCTCCCTTGCCTCCGTACTTGTCAATGTGAACCTAACATGCATATGTGACGGAGTATGAAGTAGCATACCATTCAATAGGGTAGGAAGGGGGCTCGCATAGAGGAACGGATTCACCTTTGGAGTCCATGACGACTTGGCGTAAGTTGGAGACCAAGATGTGGTAACGACCGTAGGTCGGGCTACATCATCTCCCCCCCTTCAAAAAGAGTCGTCCTCGACTCTACATGCTCATCACAAAGTAGAAGCGGTCGAGAGACCTTCTTGATCTTGGGGTTCTCCATATAGTCGTCCTCGGGAAGATTGACTTGACAACACTTCAATGTTCCTTCACCTTCCTTGAAGCCTACAAAGCTCACAACAAAAGCAAAGCAACACTCAAAGCGTAGCCAATTCATGAAGATTATTGCATGAGTCCTCAAGTAGAAGGAAGTCACCTTATCTTGTAGAGATAGCTCGATGAAGGGTAGCGATAGGTAACTCTCTTCGGTTCTTCTTGTCAACACGTGGTTGGTAGAGGTTGACGTGTATGCACTTGTACCTTCACACAACAAAGACCAAGCAAAATATTTTCGTGTGTGATAGAGGAGCATGTCAAATGTGGCATGTCCATTCTTGTTCACAACACTATTAGTACAATGCATGTATAGCAAATGGGATGCATATGCAAGGTCAAAGTGCATGGAAGTCGTTGCAATATCATCCAAATGTGGTGTTGGGGGGTAACCCTGGGGTTGGCCCGATCTTTCACGAATTCCACGAGAAACGAGGGGGAAAGAGGTGGTCGGGGATGAAATCGGGGAAGGCGATGAAAACCACGAACACACTCACACCAAAACACGATACACGCCTACTCCTCACGCCGGTGGCAACCGGTCCAACATAATCCCTAGGATCGGTGTTGGGCGAAGCTCGCTCTCCACGCCAACAACGGGGGATGAGGTGCTTTGATATGGGGTGGCCCGATCTTCTCAGCAAGCACTTGTCGATGATGATGGTGGATGATAGATAACTAGCATGCAGCTATGAACTCTCCCGCTCGAACCCTGATGCCAATGCAACAGCTCTCGAACCCTATGGGATATTCACAACACCACGCTCTTGCGCACGCAGCCGTCGACCACGAACGGTAGTTTGCAATCTACTAATTCCCAATGGAACAACAGATCACACTCAATTGCAGTAGATAATTCGATCACAGGGTAATTCCAGAGGTTCTTGATAAGAAACAACTCCAAAATAGTTTTAACGTGGTCTTACCCTAACTATGTGGACGTCACAGGGCTTATAAGGTACTGGGCGCCAAAATCGCGAAACAAAGCGTGTCCGATCTGATCGGATCCGTCCGGATCTTGGTAACTTCGGGGCGGACTTTCCGCCCTAAGTAGGCGGATTATCCGCCCCGTATTATCCTCACAGGGCGGATTATCCGCCTATCGAGCCTCGCGCTGAAGTCCTTAGCGAAATTCACAGGCGGGGCGGATTATCCGCCCTTGTGGGGGCCGGATTATCCGCCCCCTAGGGACGTGTAAGTACTCGTTGGAAAGCTCTCGGAGTGATGTTTCCAACAAGTGCTTATTTTCTTGATTTGGAGTTCGTATGAAGAATCCACGTCCGTTTCAATTTCAGGGCTTCTGTCTGTCCGAACTGAACCTTCCTTCTTGATGATCTTCTCTTGCGCCTTCCTCCCGCTCCTCCCTCGTGCATCCTTGGCGATCATCATGCTGGACTCCTTGCCTTCCTCCCTCTCCTTCCCGCTGACGTTAGTCCGATGGATATTGAATCTAGTCAAACAATAACACCATGATTTAGGTAGTATAAAGTTCTTATAAATCAACGTATCTTGTCCAACTAGGAATGAAGTCACCTTGTGATATTTTTCAATAAGGTTCAATATTTCATTCCAGCTGAGACAACTAGAATCAGCATGATCCATGATTGTATCCTCATCATGCTTGGTGAGATCTTGACGTCTTGGGGGCGAGAAACCGAGAACCCAAGGCCTTGTACAACTTGAATGGTCCATCACTGTGGCGCCCCGCAAAACCACTACTAGAAAATCGCGTTGTTTTTGTGCATTGCATCATCATGACCGCATGCTCATGTCATCATGCCACCTTGCATTTGAGCGTCGTCATGTCATCTTGCATTTGTTTGCATGAAACTATTTTTGAAAAGCCTGGTTTTGTTTTCTAAACGCCCCGTCTTTAATTCAAAACCAAAACCCGGGTCTCCGGAATGTTTTGTTTTGTCTACCAACGGTTTACAAACGCCTCGTTTTGAATAAATAAAATATTTAAATTATTTTGGGAGGAAGCCAGCCAGGCCCGAAAGCCTAGCCGGCCACCTCCAGATAAAAATCCTATCTACCCCAGAAAACACCCAAGACTTTTCCCACCAAAAACCCTACCCTATTTATCCTACCCAGCCCCTCCACCTCATCCCCTCCAATCCCATGTCGCCACCTCACCCTGGGCCAATCTTCCAGTCAACCACGGCGCGCCACGTCACCCCTGGGCCCCACCCCTCTCCACACGACACACACCCAGTCGCAACCACCCCGCGTGGCCCACGCCCGACCGGCCGCCCCCTGGGCACGCGCCCCGACCCCTCCCGCTCCTCCCTGCCTCGGGACCCCCGCATCTGGCCCCACCATTTCCCGCTCGCCCTCGCACGCCACATCTCCCTCGTCCCGCGTCTCCGCCGCCTCCTTCCCAGGCGCCGCCGCCGGCCGAACTCGCTCCTCCTCCTCGCCCGCCTTGCCGTCGGGACCCACCCGCCTCCACGAGCTGCGCTCGCCGCGGATCCCGCCGCCGCGCCGCCCGCCCCTTCCCGGCGCCGGCCCCGCCACCGCGTCGCCCGACGGTGCCCTCCTCTCCTTCCTCTCCCGCACGCCCCACGATCCCTGCAACCCCTCGTATCGCCCGCAATCCCCGCTTCGTCTACCACGCATCCCGCCGCCGCCAGATCCCTTCCTCGCACCCCCGGCGCCGCCTCCGGTGCCTCACATCGACGGCCGCCTCGAGCCCACGCCCCTCGCAGATCCCGCCGGGGCGCCCCTCGCCTGCCTCGCTGCCTTGGCGCCCCTCGGCGAGCGCCGCCGGCTCCCCGAGCTCCGCGTGTGCCTCCCCGCGAACCTCTCCCTCGCCGGCGCCATGCCTCCCCGAGTCTGCCGCCGGGCTCCTCCCCGTCGTCGCCACCTCGGCCTCCGTCGGCCCCCACCTCATCCCGCGCCTCCTCGCGGAAGTCGTCATGCGCTGGGAGCGCCATTGTCCCGCTCTGCCTCCCCGAGCTCCCTCGCCGGCCCGAGCGCCTCCGCCCTCTGCTCCCGCCGCCCTCCCGCAGGCAGGCGCCGTCATCGCCACCTGGGCCTTGCGGTCACGCCAGCAAGATCCCCGGCTGCACCTTCCTCGCCCCATCGCGGCTCTGGCCTCTGTCAACGGTCCTGGCAGCAGCAGTAGCCAACATCGACAGTATCACTAGTTGATAGTGGTGGTTGTCAGGTGTTTAGTACTACTGATTCGTGATGTTCAGTAAGTTGCTCTGTGGTTTGACTCTTATCGGTGCACTTCCTAGGTAGCAGGGAGGATGTGGTGGTGATGCGGCTGTGCAATTGCAGACGGCTAGAATAACTCGAAGTTTGCCAAACCCCAGAAACCATCGGCGTTTAGACCCAAGAGAACCACACCGAGAACCCGCGGTACTTGGAGGACGACACCAGACCGAAGCGTCAAGGCCTCCTTCATGGAACGTCAAGATCTTCCCGACATCAGGGCCTTCGATATTGTTCCAACAAGATCGCCTACACGGACATCAAGTTATCCAACCCTAGATCCAAAGACCGATCCCGGAGAGCCCAGAACCGATCCCTCGGAACCCCAAGATCTTCGGACCAATGTGATTCCCTATCCGAGACCCCATTATTTTTATAATATGACATTATCAACTGTCGCATATTAATTGTTCATGCATGCATACTTGTTTGTGGTTTGGGGGCATTATGCCAATTCATTTCATAATTAAATATGGAGTCTATATGCGGGATATCTTTGTCTTATTCCGGACTCCATTTAAATTGGTGTAGCGAACCGGTGCTATCTTTTGCCATGTTAAGACAACATTTAAAATGCAGGGTAGCTAAACAACATGAACCACCTAAATATTTGTCGGGACCCCGGTTCCGCTTAATCTTGCCTAATTGCACCGCACCTTTGCCATGTCATACATCATACATGCATCATGCCCGATCTTCGTAGTAGTATTAAATAGTGCATCCGGTGTTTACGCTAGTGCTTTGCTTCTTCACGGATTAGGCCGATGAGTTGATGCGAGTGTCGACCCGATCTTGGATGAACCTTGCAATGTTTTCAAAGAGCACCTCCCTTTCTACCTATCTTACTTTTATAGTATTTATTCCCTCCTGTTGATCTATTGCTATCTGTGTTGCGATGCTCTAGTTTTCGTGCCCGTGATATCCCTTGCAGCCTTATATTGCCTTGGACTCATCCTATTACTTGTTGATTGGTAGATAGTTGGACTTGCGCTTCGTAGTCGCTTGCTCAAGTGCTGTTGCGTGTCGTCAAGTACCAAAGTTGTTGGAGTATTGACGCATCTTTAATGTTGGAGAGGATCAAGGCTTTAATTATTGTTTAATAACTAAAATTGAAGTAGGTAAATGCAGAGGCACCGATGGGTAATAGACAATATTTGGATTTTAACCGCTCCGGTGTCCGTGGGACCCGAGTTCTTGACACCTGTTCCGAGATCGAGCGCGCTAACCACAGGTGGGGTGTGTGGGCACCCCCATCGATTTAGTACCTGATTCCAAGTATTGTACTGGGGGCCACAAAGTAGTTTGGAGCTTTATTACTATCCTGCACTTATGCCATGCTTTACTGCTTTATTTAAGATTGTGCGAGGAGCACTGTCTTTGTTAGGATTGCGGAGTGTTTTCGGATCGACAAGCCAGTCACATTTTCGGGTTCCCGATCGTTTCTGACCACGACACAAACCACAGGTCCGTTAGCCGGCCAACTTCGTTGCGGGTAGCTTAGTGGGGTGGCCCCGTGCTTGCTTTGGGTGCAGGAAGCGTCGTGTCCGAAACCCCGTCGACATACCGTTGGGTGTATGTTTTGTGATCTTGTACCTACCTGATCTGACAACAAGGGTGTAGGTGCGTGTGGAAACTTTGGTGCACCCCTGCAGGGTTTAATCTTTTCAAAAAGCCGTGTCCGCGGTTATGGACGACTTGGAGCACAGTTCTCGATCATAGACAACTATAACTAAAGTTTACTGTTTTAATTTGACTTGTATCCGATATGACTAGTAATCAGCTTCACTGCAACGGAATGGCTAAATAAAAGTACCAAAAACTGCTGGGTTTGGGATACCTCATGCTAATTGTATCTGACTAGAAGTGTTGCAAGTACAACGGAATGTTTAACTAAAACTGCCCACTGCTTATTATATCAGGATGACTCATGCCATCTTTATTTGACTAGTAACTGCTGCAACTATAACGAAATGAATAAAACTGCCAACGGTGTGAGTTCCTTGGTTGACTTCCTCGTTTGGTCTTGAGGGGGAAACACCAGGATGGGTATGTTTGGTGGTAGTCTCAGGTTGGTTCCGAATAGGTCTTTCTTACCCCTCTCTGATAGCCGCTAGTTGTATCGAGTCTCTATAGGTTGTTTAGTGCATGCCGCGCTGCCGCTTCAGTCCACCATACCTATGTAGGCGAGGACCGCCGAATTCTAGCCTCGCCGTGTACTGGCCTTAGTACTGACCGCTCTCTCTTTTTCCTTTGCCCTTTGTCGGCACCCCTTTTGTTTAAGCAGGTTTTGAGATCGACGTCGTTAGCAGGGTTACCCTTCCGGCTTGGCCTGGGCAGGGTTATGGACGCCATTGGTTATTCTTCAGGGCTCTTAGCTCAATTTGCATCTTGTCCGTACTTGGACGCTGTATCGTTTTCAAGGTGATTTGGATCTTTGTACTATATATCTGTATTCTTGACTCATTGAGTCGCCGTTGTATATATCTCTACATGGGTTCCATCGTGGACTATTGTGTAATGATATTACTTTTTCCACCCGCACGAAAGTGCTGGTGGAACCTTTGAATCGTTCTATGCGCGGGTTTGGCGGTTTCGCTAAAACTTGCATAGGGCCGATTCGAGGGTGTTGAGTGGTATCGAGCACGGCCTATTGCGATACCCACAAGTCCAAATGAGGATAACCTAGCTAACGGCCGTAGTAGAGTGTCAAAACTATTTTTGCAAAATCGGTTGGGTAGTTACGATTAGGTCTGATTTACTCCTTACCCTCTGCTTCTCCTCTCACCTCTGCGTGTTTTGAATCCGCTTCTTCTCTTGAGTCCAGGATTTCGTGGTTGGTTTCCATTACCTTGTGGTTTCGCTTCCTCCTTTAGTAACGTGTTGCTACATCTGGTCTTCATGCTATCCGAGGAATCCTTCGCCCGGTGGACTTCTCTTTGTTCCTTCTCGTGCCTTAGGTGTTTTCCACGCCGACGACATCATCTATGCAGGATCCGGCGCGAGTCGCATCACTCCTTTGTTTCTGAACCTCGATTGTCAAGATCTTCAGTCTGATTTCGAGAATGGTTGCACGCTTTTCTACTGATTGTGCAGAGTAATAGTTTGGGTGCGTGATGGACTGGCCCCCATGCCGACTACTCACTCTATTCGCTTGTGTACATTGAAGTGGATGAGAATGCATCGATTCTCTCTTTCTATCGAAGTTAGAGGTGGATTGATTGGTTGATACCTCTACCTTCGCCTTTGTTTCCCGGAGTGTTCTCTCGTCGATCACGGATAACGACCTCTTGTTAGTGGTGTCGCGAGAATCTACACGATGCGAGAAGATTCAGATCGCCGCCCTTCTTCCCGGTACCATGAGGCGGATCTCAAGGGCGAGATCCATTGTTAGTGGTGTCGAATTGTGGCGCCCCGCAAAACCACTACTAGAAAATCGCGTTGTTTTTGTGCATTGCATCATCATGACCGCATGCTCATGTCATCATGCCACCTTGCATTTGAGCGTCGTCATGTCATCTTGCATTTGTTTGCATGAAACTATTTTTGAAAAGCCTGGTTTTGTTTTCTAAACGCCCCGTCTTTAATTCAAAACCAAAACCCGGGTCTCCGGAATGTTTTGTTTTTTCTACCAACGGTTTACAAACGCCTCGTTTTTAATAAATAAAATATTTAAATTATTTTGGGAGGCAGCCAGCCAGGCCCGAAAGCCTAGCCGGCCACCTCCAGATAAAAATCCTATCTACCCCAGAAAACACCCAAGACTTTTCGCACCAAAAACCCTACCCTATTTTTCCTACCCAGCCCCTCCACCTCATCCCCTCCAATCCCATGTCGCCACCTCACCCTGGGCCAATCTTCCAGTCAACCACGGGCGCGCCACGTCACCCCTGGGCCCCACCCCTCTCCACACGACACACACCCAGCGGCAACCACCCCGCGTGGCCCACGCCCGACCGGCCGCCCCCTGGGCACGCGCCCCGACCCCTCCCGCTCCTCCATGCCTCAGGACCCCCGCATCTGGCCCCACCATTTCCCGCTCGCCCTCGCACGCCACATCCCCCTCGTCCCGCGTCTCCGCCGCCTCCTTCCCAGGCGCGCCACGGCCGACTCGCTCCTCCTCGCCTCAGCCTTGGCGTCACGGGACCACTCCGCCTCCACGAGCCCGCGCTCGCCAGATCCCGCCGCCTAGCCGCCTCTTCCCTCACCGCGCCCGCCCACATCGACTGCCGCCCGACGGCGCCCTCCTCTCCTTCCTCTCCCGCACGCCCCACGATCCCTGCAACCCCTTGTATCGCCTGCAATCCTCGCTTCGTCTAGCACGCATCCTGCCGCCGCCAGATCGCTTCCTCGCACCCTCGGCGCCGCCTCCGGTGCCTCACATCGACAGCCGCCTCGAGCCCACGCCCCTCGCAGATCCCGCCGGGCCGCCTCTCGCCTGCTCGCTGCCCGCCGACGCCCATCCGGAGCCGGCTGACCTCGAGCTCGCGCGTGTGCCTCACGAACCTCTCCCGTGGCGCCATGCCTCACCGAGTCTGCCGCCGGGCTCCTCCCCGCCGTCGCCACCTCGGCCTCCGTCGGCCCCACCTTCGCCTCCTCAAGGCCTGCGCTGGAGCCGCCCGTTCATTGCCCGCCTCCCTCCTCAGCCTCGCTGCCCAGCGCCCGCTCTGCTCCCGCCGCCTCCATGAAGGCCGTCATCGCCACCTGGGCCTTGCGGTCATGCCAGCAAGATCCCCGGCTACACTTTCCTCGCCCCATCGCGGCTCTGGCCTCTGTCAACGGTCCTGCCAGCAGTAGTAGCCAACATCGACAGTATCACTAGTTGATAGTGGTGGTTGTCAGGTGTTTGGTACTACTGATTCGTGATGTTCAGTAAGTTGCTCTGTGGTTTGACTCTTATCGGTGCACTTCCTGGGTAGCAGGGAGGATGTGGTGGTGATGCGGCTGTGCAATTGCAGACGGCTAGAATAACTCCAAGTTTGCAAACCCCAGAAACCATCGGTGTTTAGACCCAAGAGAACCACACCGAGAACCCGCGGTACTTGGAGGACGACACCAGACCGAAGCATCAAGGCCTCCTTCATGGAACGTCAAGATCTTCCCGACGTCAGGGCCTTCGATATGGTTCCAACAAGATCGCCTACACGGACATCAAGTTATCCAACCCTAGATCCGAAGACCGATCTCGGAGAGCCTAGACCCGATCCCTCGGAACCCCAAGATCTTCGGACCAATGTGATTCCCTATCCGAGACCCCATTATTTTTATAATATGACATTATCAACTGTAGCATATTAATTGTTCATGCATGCATACTTGTCTGTGGTTTGGGGGCATTATGCCAATTCATCTCATAATTAAATATGGAGTCTATATGCGGGATATCTTTGTCTTATTCCGGACTCCATTTAAATTGGTGTAGCGAACCGGTGCTATCTTTTGCCATGTTAAGACAACATTTAAAATGCAGGGTAGCTAAACAACATGAACCACCTAAATATTTGTCGGGACCCCGGTTCCGCTTAATCTTGCCTAATTGCACCGCACCTTTGCCATGTCATACATCATACATGCATCATGCCCGATCTTCTGCCGTAGTATTAAATAGTGCATCCGGTGTTTCTGCTAGTGCTTTGCTTCTTCACGGATTAGGCCGATGAGTTGATGCGAGTGTCGACCCGATCTTCGGATGAACCTTCGGCAATGTTTTCAGGCGAGCACCTCCCCCTTTCTACCTATCTTACTTTTATAGTATTTATTCCCTCCTGTTGATCTATTGCTATCTGTGTTGCAATGCTCTAGTTTTCGTGCCCGTGATATCCCTTGCAGCCTTATATTGCCTTGGACTCATCCCATTACCTGTTGATTGGTAGATAGTTGGACTTGCGCGTCGTAGTCGCTTGCTCAAGTGCTGTTGCGTGTCGTCAAGTACCACAGTTGTTGGAGTATTGACGCATGTTTAATGTTGGAGAGGATCAAGGCTTTAATTATTGTTTAATAACTAAAATTGAAGTAGGTAAATGCAGAGGCACCGGTGGGTAATAGACAATATTTGGATTTTAACCGCTCACTGGTGTCCCGTAGGACCCCGAGTTCTTGACACCTGTTCCGATATCGAGTGCGCTAACCACAGGTGGGGTGTGTGGGCATCCCCATCGATTTAGTACCTGATTCCAAGTATTGTACTGGGGGCCACAAAGTAGTTTGGAGCTTTATTACTATCTTGTACTTATGCCATGCTTTACTGGTTTATTTAAGATTGTGCGAGGAGCACATGTACTGTTTAGGATTGCGGAGTGTTTTCGCGGTATCAACAAGCCCAGTCACATTTTCGGGTTCCCTGCTTTCTGACCAGACGAAACCACGGGTCCGTTCGAGCCGCCAACTTGCTTGGGTAGCTTAGTGGGGTGCCCCCGCTTGCTTTGGTCTGGAAAAAGCGTGGTCAAAACCCGTCGACATACCGTTGGGTGTATGTTTTGTGATCTTGTACCTACGATCGACCACAAGGGTGTAGGTGCGTGGAAACTTTGGTGCACCCTCAGGTTTAATCTTTTCAAAAGCCGTGTCGCGGTTATGGACGACTTGGAGCACGCTTCTCGATCATAGACAACTATAACTAAGTTCTTTGTTATAATTTGACTTGTATCCGATATGACTAGTAATCGCTTCACCGCAATGAATGGCTAAATAAAAGTACCAATAAGCGCTGGGTTTGGGATACCTCATGCTAATTATATCCGACTAGTAAGTGTTGCAACTACAACGGAATGTTTAACTAAAGCCCTCGCTTATTATATCGATGACTCATGCCATCTTTATTTGACTAGTAATTGTCGCAACTATAACGGAATGAATAAAGCGCCAGCGGTGTGAGTTCCTCGGTTGACTTCCTCGTTTGGTCTCGAGAAACACCGGGATGGGTATGTTTGGTGGTAGTATCGGTTGGTTCGAATAGGTCTTTCTTACCCCTCTCGATAGCCGCTAGTTGTATCGAGTCTCTATAGGTTGTTTAGTGCATGCCTCTTGATCCACCATACCTATGTAGGCGAGGACCGAATTCTAGCCTCGCTGTCTTGGCCTCGATCTTGACCGCTCTTTCTTTTTTCCTTTGCCCTTTGTCGGCACCCCTTTTGTTTAAGCAGGTTTTGAGATCGACGTCGTTAGCAGGGTTACCCTTCCGGCTTGGCCTGGGCAGGGTTATGGACGCCATTGGTTATTCTTCAGGGCTCTTAGCTCAATTTGCATCTTGTCCGAGACCCCATTATTTTTATAATATGACATTATCAACTGTAGCATATTAATTGTTCATGCATGCATACTTGTCTGTGGTTTGGGGGCATTATGCCAATTCATCTCATAATTAAATATGGAGTCTATATGCGGGATATCTTTGTCTTATTCCGGACTCCATTTAAATTGGTGTAGCGAACCGGTGCTATCTTTTGCCATGTTAAGACAACATTTAAAATGCAGGATAGCTAAACAACATGAACCACCTAAATATTTGTCGGGACCCCGGTTCCGCTTAATCTTGCCTAATTGCACCGCTCCTTTGGCATGTCATATATCATACATGCATCATGCCTGATCTTCTGCCGTAGTATTAAATAGTGCATCCGGTGTTTCTGCTAGTGCTTTGCTTCTTCACGGATTAGGCCGATGAGTTGATGCGAGTGTCGACCCGATCTTCGGATGAACCTTCGGCAATGTTTCCAGGCGAGCACCTCCCCCTTTCTGCCTATCTTACTTTTATAGTATTGATGGAGGGGTTAACCTCTTGGGTGCCCGATCTTCACGGATCTCGTGGTCAAATCGATGGGAAAGCGAGGGGAAAGGGATAAGGTAGAGGAAGCGAACACACACCTCGCGAAGAACACGATGAACACACGCAAAACTCACACGATACAAGGCCGATTGCTCCCGAACGGCGGCCACCGGTCCGATAGAATCCTCGCAAGGAAAGATCGGTCAACGTGCTCCCTCAAATCCACATCGGAGAGGGAAGAACACCTTGGGGAGGGTCTTGACAACTTGGAGACGAGACATGAACTCTAAGGCCTTGTTCAACGATGGATGCGTGATGCAAAGTCCAATCGAGGTTGGTGACGATAGTCGGTCCCCTTGGTAAAGGGGATGAGGCAAAACTAGAGATTCCACAATGGGGGTTTTCTTTAGTCTATCATCTATGCCTAAGGGATACATGAGGGGTGGGGGCTCTATTTATAGGCCAACCACTAAACAAGGGTTGTTTGGGAATAAAATAGGCGAATAGGTAAGTAAAAGGGGGATAGATGGGCTGTGGCCCAACAGGTGCGCGCAGGCACACAAGACCGGTAGTGCCGGTCGTCACCGGTAGTACCACTCCGGGAGCGGTAGTACCGCTTGAGGGCCTGGAGCTTCTGTCGGAGGCGCCTGTGGCGAGCGGTAGGAGCGTGCGGTAGTACCGCTGTTCGGTAGTACCGCTCTGGGACCGGTAGTATCGCTTGCGGTCTTGGAGCATCCGTTGGAGCCATCGATGAAGCGGTAGAAGGCGAGTACTGACCAGTAGTAATGCGGTTCCGACAACCGGTAGTACCGCTTGGACCTGAAGTCGACTGCCTTCTTCCGTCTCCTCTTCCAAGCCTCCGTCTTGTCGGGCTTGATGTTCCGGGCTTCCTCCCTTGCCTCCGTACTGGTCGGTGTGAACCTATCATGCATATGTGACGGAGTATGAAGTAGCATACCATTCAATAGGGTAGGAAGGGGGCTCGCATAGAGGAACGGGTTCACCTTTGGAGTCCATGACGACTTGGCGTAAGTTAGAGACCAAGATGTAGTAACGACCGTAGTTCGGGCTACATCAGCTCCCCCCCTTCAGAAAGAGTCGTCCTCGACTCTACATGCTCATCACAAAGTAGAAGCGGTCGAGAGACCTTCTTGATCCTGGGGTTCACCTTATAGTCGTCCTCGGGAAGATTGACTTGACAACACTTCAATGTTCCTTCACCTTCCTTGAAGCCTACAAAGCTCACAACAAAAGCAAAGCAACACTCAAAGCGTAGCCAATTCATGAAGATTATAGCATGAGTCCTCAAGTAGCAGGAAGTCACCTTAGCTTGTAAAGATAGCTCGATGAAGGGTAGCCATAGGTAACTCTCTTCGGTTCTTCTTGTCAACATATAGTCCATAGAGGTTGACGTGTATGCACTTGTACCTTCACACAACAAAGACCAAGCAAAATATTTTCGTGCGTGATAGAGGAGCATGTCAAATGTGGCATGTCCATTCTTGTTCACAACACGATTAGCACAACTCAAGTATAGCAAACGGGATGCATATGCATGGTCAATGTGCATGGAAGTCGTTGCAATATCATCCAAATGTGGGAACTCAAAAACTCCATATAACATCTTATTGTGGCACTCAAAGCAATCGAATAGAAATTTTATCAACATCTTTGATGCAAAGCTTGGAGAATTTGGCAAAAACACAAAAGGAAGCATATCCAAAACAAAAGTATTATGTTTGCAAACAAACCAAATGAAAGAGCAAGTGGTCCTTATGTTTGTTGCAACAACAAGACGAGATTCTTGGAAGCTCTCATGACAATACATGTTCTTAAAGGAATTGTAGTTGCACACAAAACATCGAGAAGGTAAATTGTTCAACATTTTTGTTGCAACACACAAAGCATCATTATCTAAAAGCGAAGAAACATGAATGTCACAAGGGGAGATAATACTATCAACATGCTTGCAATCAAACCATAGGAAAGAGCAATTTGCCAACATGCAAGATGCAAAGCATGCAAAAGGTATCAGAGATGGGTTCGATCTTGAACTCACTTGTGGGATGCTCTCAAGAGCTCTTTTTGTCAACTCGTGCTCAACCGGGGTTGACATGATAATGCGGGTATCTACACACATTAAACGCAAAAGGAAGAACGTGTGTGCATGGTAGAGATACACATCATCCATCATGACGTATCTCTTCTTGTGCACATCACCATTAATGTCAATCAAGTATCAAAGAGATGCATGGTGAGTATGCAAGTGGGGAACATGCTTGTCATGGCAAGCATCAAAATCTCCAAAAATTGAGAAAGCTATGGGGGCCATCTCATTATAACGCATATGATCACTATTGTTGCAAGCAAAACAAGTGAAATAGCAAGCATTGATCTTATCGCAAGCAACGGGAGAAAATGAATGACTAGCATGACCAGACAAGTCCGAAGCAATTGGAGGATACACAAAAGATGCATAGCATGGCATGTTTATGGCAATGATATCGCAATCAAACAATTCCACATGATCAATAGTATGCAAAGGCAAATCATCACATGGTGAAATGAGTGAAGCATATGTAATGTCACAATTATCATCCATAGCATGCGTATCCTCACAATTCATCATGTCCACTAGTGGGATCATGGCATCATCAACACCCTTATTGTTACCTTGGTCATACCTCTCATATGAAGTGGGTGTTGTGGAAGTAGTGGCCTCCTTGTGGACGACTTCATCTTGATGTATCCATGGCGTAGCATCATCTTCATCCACCATGTACATCTTCTCCATTCGAGGCATCATTGCTTCATAGCTTCGGGCGTCTTCCTCCATGGAACCTAGCACAACACAAGAGAATACACTAGAGGTAGAGGGTAAGTTGTTAGAAATCGGAATGGTCTCACTTGACCTATCAACTACCACTCTCAACTCACTAGGAGTATCACTCATGCCCTCGAAGTGGAAGCACTCAATCTCACATAAGGTGGAGTCACTCGTCTCACTCTTGTTCTCACTCAAGTGGGCTAAGTGGCTCTCATACTCACATGGGATTGGTACCACATCATCACTCAAGTATATGGGGGTAGGCTCGGTTTCCTCAACTCCTTGCGCCTCCTTTGGTGAAGGGAAAATCCCATGCTCACCATTCTTGACCTTGTCGCCTTCAAGGTTGGATGCCATAAGATGGGCATCATTGCTCGCCTCCATGGTCGAAGGGAAAATCCCATGCTCGACCGTCTTGTGGCCATCTTGTAGTAGTGGTGGAGGTAGGCTCATGCTATCCAACTTGGCGAAGTAGAGGTCTTCATTTTCCTCGTTCATGAGGTCTTCGAATGCAAGCGTAGTCGTTGAAGCTTGATCGCGTGGACGAAGGCTTGCTCTTGCTGCCATTTTAGTGGTGGCACTAGTAGTTGAAGGTGCCTTGTGACGGTGTCGACGGAGGTCATTGGCGTGCCTTGCCGATGGTTGGTGTAGGTGGCGCACTTGGTCATCCACATGACGCTCGCGACGATGACCCTTGCCCTTGGCACTCTTCTTTGTAAGTTTCTGATGCAGCCCGTCCTCCGACCGCTACTACATCTACTCCCACGAGCTACCCAAGTGGACCCATGACTCGCGCCCGAGCCAAACTCCTTCAAACTAAGGTGAACTCGCTCCTCTCCTTGTGTGACTTCGACACCCCCTTGGATGGCTTGCTACTTCACACGCAAACTCTATGCATCATCAGGTACGAAGAAGCCACCAGTCGCCAGACGAGCGGTACTACGGTTGGGACGACTGTACTACCGCTCAAGCGGTCCTACCGCCTCCTCCTACCGCCACAGAAGCACTACTCCACGCCCTTAGAAGCAAGCGGTACTACGGTGTCGGTACTCAAGAACTGTACTACCGGTGTGGCAGTACTACCGCGCTCTACCGCCATCGACGCCTCGACGGAAGCTCCAGGCCCTCAAGCGGTACTATCGCTCGAGCAGATTACTCTGGGTTACCACCGGTACTGGGTCCTGCTGACCACGATCACCTAAGTTCGCCCTGTGCCTTGTAACCCAACCTATCATTTATCTCTTCATTCAAACTACCCCTGCTTTTGTGGCTGGACTATATATCCCCCACCTCTATTGTAAACGCTTAGACTTGGATAATAATAGATATTAAGGAAACCCTTTGAGGACTTATATCTATTGGTCTCATGCTCCTACCAAGGAGCACGGATTATCCACCCCTCTTGGATCTTGCCTAGTGCGTTCAAGTTGTACAAGGCCTTGGGTTCTCGGTTTCGCCCCAAGTCGTCAAGGTCTCACCAAGCACCTCATCCCCCGTTGTTGGCGTGGAGAGCGAGCTTCGCCCAACACCGATCCTAGGGATTATGTTGGACCGGTTGCCACCGGCGTGAGGAGTAGGCGTGTATCGTGTTTTGGTGTGTGTGTGTTCGTGGTTTCCACCGCCTTCCCTCGATTTCATACCCGACCACCTCTTTCCCCCTCGTTGCTCGTGGAATTCGTGAAAGATCGGGCCAACCCCAGGGTTACCCCATAACATATTGGTATCAAGAGCACGGTTGATGAAGAATTTCCGCCAATTTTTTTCTTTTATCCGCCTTAAAAACGAAAATCCTACCAAAAAGAGCCCAATTTGCCTTCGGATCGATCTCTGGATTTGGTGAGATTTTCATGGTTTTGGTCTATAGATCTGTTGCTTTGGGAGTCGATCTATAGCCCCTATTGTTTCTAGCTCAGCCTTTCGGTCAGTTTTTCAACGAATTTGAGGTTTTTGGCAAGTTCACCCTGCCCAGCCTATGCCATGGTCTTGCTGTGCAAGCGGTACTACGGTAGTAAGCGGTACTACATTGCAGATTATCACACCGGTACTACCGCTCGCCTTGGTGTGCTCCCCGCCGCTGACGCTCGATTTCGATTCACGACCTTTTCCACCTCGCTTGTTCGTGTTTCGCGTGTTTGTCGCCATTTTCACAACAGCTTCCGCATCAACGTCATACCGCGCTCAACGACACCGCGACACTCGAACATCTTCCCCCACCAACGGTTGCAAGTCGTCAACAATACCAAAGGTATAACTTGCACCACCTTGACAGCCCCATATCTTCCTTTGTGTGTATCTATCCTTTGAGAGCAACTCATTTTGTGTTTGTCTAAGCATTGTGCACTTGCCTTCGGAAAAGTGAGAGTGTGAGGCCAAATACAAAAGCTATCATAGTAGCATAGCAAGGGAGAAAAAGAAAAGAAAAAGAATCAAAAAAAAACAAGGAAAAGAAAAAGTTAGAATAGAAAGTTACATAGTCTCCCAATACAAAGAGAATACCAAGCTTGTAAGCCAACAAGAGAGAATAAAGAGCGCACCGAGGCAAGTGCACAAATCTATTGCTTATCCTCTTTTGGCAAACGAGTTGTGGTCTCTCCTTGTGTTGGCACGACAACCGAGCGTAGTCTTCGTTAGGACCTTTTGTGCTCATTTTTCATAGTCCTGCTAACCCAATTTTTTTCCACGTGTGTGTTTTCCGTGTTTTTGTAGATCGCATCTTTTTTGCTTTTGATCTTTGGTTCTTTACCACGTAGGGCAATAACCTTTTGCTTGGATCGTTTCGTTTGGTTTTCCACAACCCTAACCTTCCACCAAAAGCCTTTGAGAGTTTCTTGCCATTTCACGTTGCACGCTTTTCGCTCATTTGTGTGGCAATTGGTTTGATATAATCTCCAAGGTGAGGTAAAAGGCTAACTCTTCCCACCCTTTCTCTCCATATACAACCATTGTTGGCTTTGCATCATGGACAGGCATGGAGAGCCATCCCAACCACAACCACCTCCGGAGGATGATAACCAATTCATGACAAGATGGGACCATTGGAAGGTCCGAGGAGAATTCAACTATCGTTGTGAAGCTCTTGAGCGGCGCCAAGATGAACAATTTAGCGAGGCCCGTTTGGAATTCAAGAACATCGACAACCGCTTCGAAGAAGTCCGTGGCCAAATGCATGCCATGCAACACAACCTCGGTCATCACAATGAAGCTCTTGGTCGTGCACTCGCCTCAACGGATGAGAAGCTCCAACGCATCATTGATGGACTCGCAAGGCCACGCTCGCGCGAATCAAGCTCATCTCGGCACTCCTCAAGTGAATCAAGTGCACCTCGCCGTCACGCTTCAAAGCACCGGGATGGACCCGTTCTTCAATCCATGAGCTCTTCGTAAGAGGTACCATCTCCGCGTCACGCCGCAACGTCAAGCTACGATGGTGACCTCTCCGCAAGACCTCCCAGGCGCGAAGCGAACCGGCCACAACCAAGGGCACTTATGATTCAACAAGAGCAACCTCGCATGGACCACCAAGGCCATCGACGTCGACATGCCCCTTCAACAACAAGTGAAGCTTCCGAAGAGGACGAACAAGATCACCGTCGACGGGAAGCACTCGAAGATCCCCCAAGACGTCATCATCGACATGATCGTCCACGTCGGCAACAAGATGGTCATGGCGAGCCTCCTCTACACCAAGAAGAAGAAGAGCAGCCCATTGCGCATGAGGCTCGACGTCCTCCTCGCCATAGGGCGCAAGACAATGCTCCTCGACATCAACCACAACAAGATCAAGAGCAAACTCCCCATGCTCGTCGTGAGGACTATCAACCTCCTCCTCAAGGTCCTAACGAAGACTACGCTCGGTTGTCGTGCCAACACAAGGAGAGACCACAACTCGTTTGCCAAAAGAGGATAAGCAATAGATTTTGACCACATATAGGATAAGCATGTCATCAAGACGCGGTATAGGATGTCGATAATGCACGGTGATAGCATTGATTGGACGGCAGTCCATGCATAACCGCAACGTATCATCCGTTTTCGGGACTAGGATCACGGGAACCGCGCTTGGGCTAGTGCTTACTTGGATCAAACCTTTGGAGACGAGTTGTTTGATTTGACGCTCGATCTCCTTTGTCTCTTCCGGGTTTGTGCGACATGGTAGCAGTTTGGTAGCGCTTGCCGGGTATGAGGTCGATGCGGTGCTCAATTCCACGAAGAGGAGGAAGACCATGAGGAAGCTCTTCGGGAAATACATCTTGGAATTCCTGCAAAACAGCCATCAAAGAAGGAGGAACATTTGTCAAGTCATTAGTTCCTTGCGCTAGTCCCTTGCATACGAGGACGTAGTGCAAGATGGATGGGTTGTTCCGCACTTCTCTCATCTCACTTTTGGTGGCAAGAAGAACACTCTTAGTTTTTCCACTCGAGTTTGGCTTGTAGCTCTCACTCACTATGGTGTGGTTCTCTCGCTCACCACTCTTCACACAAGGTGTTTTTGCGTATTGCGCCCTCGCTAAAGCCTTTGCATTGTCCGCAATTATTTGGCTTGGAGTCATTGGTTGCAACACACAAGTTTTATCAAGCCATTTGAAAGTGTAAGTGTTTGAGTGATGATGGAGGGGTTAACCTCCTGGGTGCCCGATCTTCACGGATCTCTTGGTCAAATCGATGGGAAAGCGAGGGGAAAGGGAGAAGGTAGCGGAAGCGAACACACACCTCGCGAAGAACACGATGAACACACGCAAAAACTCACACGATACAAGGCCGATTGCTCCCGAGCGGTGCCACCGGTCCGATAGAATCCTCGCAGGAAAGATCGGTCAACGTGCTCCCTCAAATCCACATCGGAGGGAAGAACACCTTGGGAGGGTCTTGACAACTTGAGACGCGACGAACTCAAGGCCTTGTTCAACGATGGATGCGTGATGCAAAGTCCAATCGAGGTTGGTGATAGTCGGTCCCCTTAGTAAAGGGGATGAGGCAAAACTAGAGATTCCACAATGGGGTTGTCTTTAGTCTATCATCTATGCCTAAGGGATACATGAGGGTGGGGCTCTATTTATAGGCCACCACTAAACAAGGGTAGTTTGGGAATAAACTAGGCGAATAGGTAAGTAAGGGGAATACATGGGCGTGTGGCCCACAGTGTGAGCACACATGATGAGTAGTACTGTCCCCAAGAACCTAGTACCGGTCACCTTAGTACCGCTCCGGAGCGGTAGTACCGCTTGGTCTTGGAGCATCCGTGGAGCCGTCAAGAGGAAGGTAGGAGGGGGTAGTACCTGACGGTAGTACCGTTACGACAATCGGTAGTACCGCTTGGACACAGACTATCGACACATCTTCTTAGTCTCCTCTTCCAAGCCTCCGTCTTGTCGGGCTTGATGTTCCGGCTTCCTCCTTGCCTCCGTCTGGTCGGTGTGAACCTATCATGCATATGTGACGGAGTATGAAGTAGCATACCATTCAATAGGGGCGAAGGGGCTCGCAGAGGAGCGGATTCACCTTTGGAGTCCATGACGACTTGGCGTAAGTTGGGGACCTTGATGTAGTAACGACCGTAGGTCGGGCTGCATCAAGTGACCATTATGCAAAGCACACTTGTCATATTGCCACGGCCTTCCGAGCAACATGTGACAAACCGTCATTGGAACCACGTCACATTCCACCGTGTCCTTGTAGTGCCCAATGGAGAACGTCACCAAGACGGTGTGCTTGATCTTGACGGATCCTTGGTCACTTAGCCATTGGATATGGTAGGGGTGTCTATGTGGATGAAGGGTGAGGTTGAGTTTCTCACACAATTCCGTACTTGCGAGGTTGTGGCAACTCCCTCCATCGATGATAACTTTGATGGACTTCCCATTGATGCCGGCACGAGTTTGGAAGATGTTCGAGCGTTGGTCTTCACTTTCATTGGCTTGGGTAGTCAAGACCCTTGTGACCACAAGCGATGGACTTGCGTCATGCTCACACACAAGAAGTTCTTGGTCCTCTTCCAAGTGTTGCCTTGCCATGGCTTCCTTGACCCTTGCATCAAACTCTTCTTCACTCAAGTATTCTTCATCGCCGTTGTCATGGATGAACAAAACTTTCTTGTTTCCACATGCATTTGACTTGTGCCCTTTGCCTCCACACTTGTAGCATTCACCATTGAATGGTTGATCATCCCTTGTGTTTTTGCCACTTGGGGGTTGTTTTCCTTGAGGGAGAGTTGGCTTGAAGGGAAGCTTGGTTGTACTTGGGGAGCTTCCACTTGGTGTTGTTGGAGTAGTGGTTGGCGCTTGCTTGTAGGTGAAGTACGTCTTTGGCTTGTTGTACTTGATGTCCTCTTGCACTTGGCGCTCGGCCTTGGATGCGATGTGCACAAGCTCAACCATGTTGTTGTACTTTTGGAACTCGGTGATGCGCTTGATAGGATGGTTCAAGCCATTGAGGAAGCGTGCCATTGTTTGCTCATCTCGCTCTTCAATGTTGGCACGGATCATGTTGAGCTCCATTTGCTTGAAGTACTCTTCCACGGTCTTTGACCCTTGACTAAGCGTTTGAAGCTTGTTGAAGAGGTCACGCGTGTAGTGTGAAGGAACAAAGCGAGATCTCATATGAGCCTTCATATCTTGCCAAGTTGCGATTGGAGGCTCTTCTTTTGCTTCGCGAGCGAGTTGGACTTGTTCCCACCAAAGGTTGGCATACTCATCAAACTCGAGGGATGCCATGGCCATCATCTTCTCATTGCTATAATTGTGCATGCGAAAGATCTTGTCGACCTTGAGTTCCCAAGAGAGATATTCCTCGGGCTCATTGGAACCGGTGAACTTGGGCATGGTGAATTTGAGGTTGCCGAAAGTTTCTTCTCCATTGCGGTTCCGGTTGCGGCGGTTGCCATGATTTGGACGGTCATCATCATCATCCGAGCTCTCTTGTCTTGCTTGGTGATTGTTGTGTTGCTCTTGCGGTTGTTGAGGTGCCGCGTTTGGTGGTGGAACTTGTTGGTGACGACGAGCTTGGGGAGCTTGCTCGTTTTGTTGACGCGGTTGAGGACGAGGAGGAGGTTGATAGTCCTCACGACGAGCATGGGGAGTCTGCTCTTGATCTTGTCGTGGTTGATGTTGAGGAGCATTGTCTTGCGCCCTATGGCGAGGAGGACGTCGAGCCTCATGCGCAATGGGCTGCTCTTCTTCTTCTTGGTGTAGAGGAGGCTCGCCATGACCATCTTGTTGCCGACGTGGACGATCATGTCGATGATGACGTCTTGGGGGATCTTCGAGTGCTTCCCGTCGACGGTGATCTTGTTCGTCCTCTTCGGAAGCTTCACTTGTTGTTGAAGGGGCATGTCGACGTCGATGGCCTTGGTGGTCCATGCGAGGTTGCTCTTGTTGAATCACAAGTGACCTTGGTTGTGGCGGTTCGCCGCGCTGGGAGGTCTTGCGGAGAGGTCACCATCGTAGCAGCGTTGCGGCGTGGCGGAGATGG
Organism: Avena longiglumis; assembly: GCA_030063025.1. Taxonomy (NCBI): domain Eukaryota; kingdom Viridiplantae; phylum Streptophyta; class Magnoliopsida; order Poales; family Poaceae; genus Avena; species Avena longiglumis. Next base: position 339,450,767 of record CP125976.1, on the reverse strand, counting down.
TACCGCTGCGAAGAGCTCAAGGATTGAAGAACGGGTCCATCCGGTGCCTTGAAGCGTGGCGAGGTGCACTTGATTCACTTGAGGAGTGCCGAGATGAGCTTGATTCGCGGCGTGGCCTTGCGAGTCCATCAATGATGCGTTGGAGCTTCTCATCCGTTGAGGCGAGTGCCGACCAAGAGCTTCATTTTGATGACCGAGGTTGTGTTGCATGGCATGCATTTGTACGGACTTCTTGAAGCGGTTGTCGATGTTCTTGAATTCCAAGCGGCTCGCTAAATTGTTCGTCTTGGCGCGCTCAAGAGCTTCTAGCGATAGTTGAATTCTCCTCGGACCTTCCAATGGTCCCATCTTGTCATGAATTGGTTATCATCCTCTGGAGGTGGTTGTGGTTGGGATGGCTCTCCATGCCTGTCCATGATGCAAAGCCAACAATGGTTGTATATGGAAAGAAAGGGTGGGAAGAGTTAGCCTTTTACCTCACCTTGAGATTATATCAAACCAATTGCCACACAAATGAGCGAAAGCGTGCAACGTGAAATGGCAAGAAACTCTCAAAGGCTTTTGGTGGAAGGTTAGGGTTGTGGAAAACCAAGCGAAGCGATCCAACCAAAAGGTTATTGTCCACGTGGTAAAGAACCAAAGATCAAAAGCAAAAGGATACGATCTACAAAACACGGAAAACACACACGTGGAGAAAATTGGGTTATACGACTATGAAAAATGAGCACAAAAGGTCCTAACGAAGACTACGCTCGGTTGTCGTGCCAACACAAGGAGAGACCACAACTCGTTTGCCAAAAGAGGATAAGCAAAAGAGGATGAGCACAAAAAGCATGCAAAAGGTATCAGAGCTGGGTTCGATCTTGAACTCACTTGTGGGATGCTCTCAAGAGCTCTTTTTGTCAACTCGTGCTCAACCGGGGTTGACATGATAATGCGGGTACCTACACACATTAAACGCAAAAGGAAGAACGTGTGTGCATGGTAGAGATACACATCATCCATCATGACGTATCTCTTCTTGTGCACATCACCATTAATGTCAATCAAGTATGAAAGAGATGCATGGTGAGTATGCAAGTGGGGAACATGCTTGTCATGGCAAGAATCAAAATCTCCAAAAATTGAGAAAGCTATGGGGGCCATATCATTATATTGCATAAGATCAATATTGTTGCAAGCAAAACAAGTGAAATAGCAAGCATTCATCTTATCGCAAGCAACGGGAGAAATTGAATGACTAACATGACAAAGCATGTCCGAAGCAATTGGAGGATACACACAAGATGCATAGCATGGCATGTTTATGGCAATAATATCGCAATCAAACAATTCCACATGATCAATATTATGCAAAGGCAAAGCATCACATGGGAATATGGATGAAGCATAAGTAATGTCACAAGTATCATCCATAACATGCATATCCTCACAATTCATCATGTCCACTAGTGGGATCATGGCATCATCAACACACTTATTGTTACCTTGTTCATACCTCTCATATGAAGTGGGTGTTGTGGAAGTAGTGGCCTCCTTGTGGACGACTTCATCTTCTTCATGTAGCCATGGCGTCGCATCATCTTCGTGCACCATGTACATCTTCTCCAATTGAGGCATCATTGCTTCATAGCATCGGGCGTCTTCCTCCATGGAAACTAGCACAACACAAGAGAACACACTAGAGGTAGAGGGTGAGTTGTTAGAATTCGACATGGTCTCACTTGACCTATCAACTGCCACTCTCAACTCACTAGGAGTATCGCTCATGCCCTCCAAGTGGAAGCACTCAATGTCACATAAGGTGGAGTCACTCATGTCACTCTTGTTCTCACTCAAGTGGGCTAAGTGGCTCTCATACTCACATGGGATTGGTACCACATCATCACTCAAGCATATGGGGGTAGGCTTGGTTTCCTCAACTCCATGCGCCTCCTTTGGTGAATGGAAAATCCCATGCTCACCATTCTTGACCTTGTCGGCTCCAAGGTTGGATGCCATAAGATGGACATCATTTCTCTCCTCCATGGTCGAAGGGAAAATCCCATGCTCGACAGTCTTGTGGCCATCTCGTAGTAGTGGTGGAGGTAGGCTCATGCTATCCAACTTGGCGAAGTAGGCGTCTACATTTTCCTCGTTCGCGAGGTCGTAGAAGTCAAGCGTCGGCTTTGAAGCTTGATGGCGTGTAGGAAGGCTTGCTCTTGGTGCCATTATGGTGGTGGCACGAGTAGTTGAAGGTGCCCTATGATGGTGTCGACGGAGGTCATTGGCGTGCCTGCCGATGGTTGATGTAGGTGGCGCACTTGGTCGTCCACATGACACTCGCGACGATGATCATTTGCCTTGGCACTCTTCTTGTGCTTGTGGTGCCTTCTTGATCTTGTTTGAGCATTATGGTTGGTGCTCATCTTGAATTCTTCGTATTTATGGAGAAGATGCCTTTGATGATGTCTTGTATCCTCTTTATGGTGGCGATGCTCATGAGAGGATGTTTGTCGATGAAGAGTCTTGTTTCTTGGCGCCTCTTGATGCATATGATGTTTGGACGCCACTCTTCTTTCGATAGGAGTTGGAGCTTGGCGCCTTGGCGGTGATGAAGCTTGGCGCCTTGGAGATGGTAAAGCTTGACGCCTTGGAGGTGATGGAGCTTGGTGCTTTGGAGATGGTGGCGCTTGACGCCATCTAGGTGGTGGCACATGTCACCTTGGAGGTGAATCATCGAAGTAGGTGGTGCCCTTTGGTGTGGCACGCTTGGCCTTGAAGGTCATGGAATCTTGATGATGCCTCCTCTTGCTTGGCGAGTAGGCTTCCATCTCCACACGGTGGAGGAATTCTTCATGGCTCATGGAGGAGCCATCAAAGTCGATGAAGTTCTCCGTGTCCTCCATGCTTGGCGGCGTCATCGATGTCGCACTGAAGTCGTCCATGCTTGGGGAGTAGTTGTTGGTGTAGTACTCCATATCACCCAAGCATGTGGAGCCATTATGCATGTAGTGCTCCATAGGCTCCATGCATGAGGAGCCATTGTCGACGTAGAGCTCCATGTCTTCCATGCATGTGGAGTCTTCGTAGGTGTAGTGCTCCGGGTCCTCAAAGCATGCGGAGCCATTGTCGGTGTTGTGCTCCGTCATGTCCTCTATACTTGTGGAGTCGTAGTCATGGTGGCTCATCATGGATTCTTCATAGATATCATCCTCGGTTCTGGAGTCCCTAGACATGATGCACAAGACCAAGCGGTGTATATGGAAGTGGTAGTGGGAGTTAGGGATACAACGTCAAACCTTACTTTACCTTGGAAGATCGTATCGTACAAGTGGCTACACTTGAGAGCAATAAACCAAGCAAAGTGAAGTTCACGCGGAACACCAAAACCAACTACGAAACAAAAAACACACACACACACAAGGCCTATGGTGGATAGGTATGGAAAGTGGCATGTCAAGAACAAATCCGAAATCAAGATGTTGTAATGGCAAGTAAAGAACCACAATGATCACAAACAAACAAGTTAATCCACAAGATAGGAAATATGTACAAGGAAACACACACGGTGGAAAAAATGGGACTTGTGGGACGGACAAAGTGAGCTAAGAACCAAATGATTACCTAGCGAAGACTATAAGCTCGTGTCACACAAGTACAAGGAGAGACGCTAGTTCGATTGCACAAAATTGGTGGGCTACAAGATATGCACAATAAGTACCACCTATATGATGTTCATCGAGCTTGCGCTTCCTATGCTATGAGGCACATGTATATATCTTTCTTTTCTTTTTTCTATTTTTTTCTTTTTGTATCACTCTTTTTCTTTTTATTTCTTTTTCACTTGCCTCTTCCTTGTGCCAACAACTATACAAGATAACTATATGAGAAAGCGCTCACAATGTTTGCTCGGAATCTACAAGGTATCAAATATGCATAGCCCAAGCAATCATAAGAGGAACTAGTCTCAATAGGTGTTTGTTGCTCGCAAAGATAGTGGGGTTCACAAAGGAATGCAAGTGGGGAGAAGTCATGAATGTTTATACCTTTAGTCGACGATCTTCACCCTTTATTGTTGGATTCCGCCTTGCTCACGGAATTTGGATGAAGTAGATAGCATGAACCACGTGGATGATGATGTAGGTCTCCTTCTCCTCTTGAAGCGAGCTAAAGAACACCAAAATCGAGTTCAGTATGCAAAAGTTATGCTCAAACGGTGAGAGGTGAAATCTGAAACTACTGTTTTGGATCTGTATGGGGCGGTAGTACGGTTGTTTTGGCCCAGTACGGTTAAGTCGATAGTACCGGTGTTTGGACCAGTAGTACCGCTTGGACCCGGACGCCCAGATTTGGCGTTTTCGCGATTTTGGGGTGATTTGGCGGAAAATCTTCAAGAAAAACACCAAATCGAAGGGAAATCAAAGAATTAGGCCATGGGAGCAAAGGAAGGTAGATCAACAAGTTTAGCAAGCAATCCACGGATCAAAACCTACCAAACGCACTCAAATCACAGATCGATCCAAAACACGAATTGGGGCTGTTTTGGTGGAAATTTTGAATTTGTGGGAAAAGACCAAATCGATGAGAAATGTGGCAACCAAAAGCTGATAAAGATGATGGAGGGTTAACCTCTTGGGTGCCCGATCTTCACGGATCTCGTGGTCAAATCGATGGGAAAGCGAGGGAAAGGGATAAGGTAGCGGGCGAACACACACCTCGCGAAGAACACGATGAACACACAAAAACTCACACGATACAAGGCCGATTACTCGAGCGGCCACCGGTCCGATAGAATCTCGCAAGGAAAGATCGGTCAGCGTGCTCCCTCAAATCCACATCGGAGAGGAAGAACACCTTGGGAGGGTCTTGACAACTTGGAGGCAGACATGAACTCCAAGGCCTTGTTCAACGATGGATGCGTGATGCAAAGTCAATCGAGGTTGGTGGCGATAGTCGGTCCCCTTGGTAAAGGGATGAGGCAAAACTAGAGATTCCACAATGGGGGTTTTCTTTAGTCTATCATCTATGCCTAAGGGATACATGAGGGGTGGGGGCTCTATTTATAGGCCAACCACTAAACAAGGGTAGTTTGGGAATAAACTAGGCGAATAGGTAAGTAAAAGGGTGATACATGGGCTGTGGCCCAATTCTTGTGTGAGCACACACATGACCTAGTATCTGGGTCCACAGTAGTACCGCTCCGGGAGCGGTAGTACCGCTTGAGGGCCTGGAGCTTCTGTCGGAGGCGCCTGTGGCGAGCGGTAGGAGGGTGCGGTAGTACCGCTGTCCGGTAGTACCGCTCTGGGACCGGTAGTACCGCTTGCGGTCTTGGAGCATCCGTTGGAGCCATCAGTAGCGAGCGGTAGAAGGGGGCGGTAGTACCGCTGACCGGTAGTACCGGTTCCGACAACCGGTAGTACCGCTTGGACCTGGCAAATTGACCTGTCTTCTTCCGTCTCCTCTTCCAAGCCTCCGTCTTGTCGGGCTTGATGTTCCGGGCTTCCTCCCTTGCCTCCGTACTGGTCGGTGTGAACCTATCATGCATATGTGACGGAGTATGAAGTAGCATACCATTCAATAGGGTAGGAAGGGGGCTCGCATAGAGGAACGGATTCACCTTTGGAGTCCATGACGACTTGGCGTAAGTTGGAGAACAATATGTAGTAACGATCGTAGGTCGGGCTACATCAAGTATTTATTCCCTCCTGTTGATCTATTGCTATCTGTGTTGCGATGCTCTAGTTTTCGTGCCCGTGATATCCCTTGCAGCCTTATATTGCCTTGGACTCATCCTATTACCTGTTGATTGGTAGATAGTTGGACTTGCGCGTTGTAGTCGCTTGCTCAAGTGCTGTTGCGTGTCGTCAAGTACCACAGTTGTTGGAGTATTGACGCATGTTTAATGTTGGAGAGGATCAAGGCTTTAATTATTGTTTAATAACTAAAATTGAAGTAGGTAAATGCAGAGGCACCGGTGGGTAATAGACAATATTTGGATTTTAACCGCTCCTTTGGTGTCCGTGGGACCGAGTTCTTGACACATTTCGAGATCGAGCGCTAACCACGGTGGGGTGTGTGGGCACCCCATCGATTTAGTACACGATTCCAAGTATTGTCTTGGGGGCCACAAAGTAGTTTGGAGCTTTATTACTATCCTGTACTTATGCCATGCTTCTTTGCTTTATTTAAGATTGTGCGAGGAGCACTGTCTTTAGGATTGCGGAGTGTTTTGGCGGTATCGACAAGCCAGTCACATTTTCGGGTTCGATCGTTTCTGACCAGCAGCGCAAACCACAGGCCCGTGAGCCGCCAACCGTTGCGGGTAGCTTAGTGGGTGGCCCCGTGCTTGCTTTAGATGCAGGAAGCGTCGTGTCAAACCCGTCGACATACCGTTGGGTGTATGTTTTGTGATCTTGTACCTACGATCGACAACAAGGGTGTAGGTGCGTGTGGAAACTTTGGTGCACCCTGCGGTTTAATCTTTTAAAAGCCGTGTCGCGGTTATGGGCGACTTAGACACAGTTCTCGATCATAGACAACTATAACTAAAGTTTCTTGTTATAATTTGACTTGTATCCGATATGACTAGTAATCGACTTCTTTTTAGCGGAATGGCTAAATAAAAGTACCAATAACTGCTGGGTTTGGGATACCTCATGCTAATTGTGTCGACTAGTAAGTGTTGCAACTTCTACGGAATGTTTAACTAAAAGCGCCTTTATTATATCGGGATGACTCATGCCATCTTTATTTGACTAGTATGCGCCGCAACTATAACGTAATGAATAAAGCGCCAATGGTGTGAGTTCCTCGGTTGCTTCCTCGTTTGGTCTCGAGGGGAAACACGGGATGGGTATGTTTGGTGGTAGTATCGAGTTGGTTCGAATAGGTCTTTCTTACCCCTCTCGATAGCCGCTAGTTGTATCGAGTCACTATAGGTTGTTTAGTGCATGCCGCCTGCTTGATCCACCATACCTATGTGGCGAGGACCGCGAATTCTAGCCTCGCCGTGTCTTGGCCTCGATCTTGACCTCTCTCTCTTTTCCTTTGCCCTTTGTCGGCACCCTTTTGTTTAAGCAGGTTTTGAGATCGGCGTCGTTAGCGGGGTTACCCTTCGCTTGGCACAGGCAGGTTATGGGCGCCATTGGTTATTCTTGGGCTCTTAGCTCAATTTGCATCTTGTCCGTACTCGGACTGTATCGTTTTCAAGGTGATTTGGATCTTTGTCTTTGTCTGTATTCTTGACTCATTGAGTCGCCGTTGTATATATCTGTTCTGTGGGTTCCATCGTGGACTATTGTGTAATGATATTACTTCGTTTTCCACCCGCACGAAAGTGCCTGTTGGGCACCTTTGAATCGTTTCTACGCGGGTTTGGAGGGTTTCGCTAAAACATGCATAGGGCCGATTCTGAGGGTGTTACAATCACCTCTAGGCTTTAGCTTGGAGTCGCGTTCCTTGGGGAAGCGGTCTTTAGTCAAGTGTATCCACACAAGGTCGCCCTCTTCGAAGATTATCTCTTTCTTGTTCTTGTTTAGCCTTGATGCTTGGCGAAGGACTTTGATGCAGCCCGTCCTACGACCGCTACTACATCTCCTCCCACGAGCTACCCAAGCGGACCCATGACTCGCGCCCGAGCCAAACTCCTTCAAACTAAGGTGAACTCGCTCCTCTCCTTGTGTGACTTCGACACACCCTTGGATGGCTTGCTACTTCACACGCAAACTCTGTGCATCATCCAGTGAAGAAGCCACCGTCATTGCCAGACATAGCGGTACTACGGTTGGGGCGGCAGTACTACCGCTCAAGCGTCCTACCGCCTCCCTACCGCCGCCACGGGCGCTCCACTCCACGCCTCGAAGCAGCGGTACTACCGGTCCTACAACCGGTACTACCGGTGGCAGTACTACGCGCCTCCTACCGCTCACCAGCGCCTCCCGACGGAAGGCCCAGCCCTCAAGCGGTACTACCGCTCGAGGCGGTACTCACCGGTGACCACCGTACTACGGTTGCCGGACGTACTACCGGACCTGCCGGACCCTGATCGCTTGGGCCCGCCTGTGCCTTGTAACCCAATGTATAATTTATCTTTTCATTCAAAACTACCTGTTATGTGGTGGACTATATATAGCCCCCACCTCTATTGTAACCGCAGACTTGGATAATAATAGATATTAAGAAACCCCCTTGAGGACTTATATCTATTGGTCTCATGCTCTGCCAAGGAGCACGGATTATCCACCCCTCTTGAATCTTGCCTAGTGCGTTCAAGTTGTACAAGGCCTTGGGTTCTCGGTTTCGCCCCCAAGTCGTCAAGGTCTCACCAAGCACCTCATCCCCGTTGTTGGCGTGGAGGCGAGCCGCCCAACACCGATCCTAGGGATTATGTTGGACCGGTTGCCACCGGCGTGAGGAGTAGGCGTGTATCGTGTTTTGGTGTGTGTGTGTTCGTGGTTTTCATCGCTTTCCCCGATTTCATACCCGACCACCTCGATTCCCCTCGTTCCTCGTGGAATTCGTGAAAGATCGGGCCAACCCCAGGGTTACCCCATAACATATTGGTATTAAGAGCACGGTTGATCACGAATTTCCTCCAATTTTTTCTTTTCTCCGCCTTAAAAACGAAAATCCTACCAAAAAGAGCCCAATTTGCCTTCGGATCGATCTCTGGATTTGGTGAGTTTTTCGTGGTTTTGGTCCATAGATCTGTTGCTTTGGGAGTCGATCTATAACCCCTCTTGTTTCTAGCTCGACCTTTCGATTAGTTTTTCCACGAATTTGAGGTTTTGGGCAAGTTCACCTCGTTTAGGGCTGTAAGCGTCTGCTGTCGGTAAGCGGTACTACCGCTAGTGACCGTACTACTACGTAGTACAAGCGGTACTACCGCTCACCGGTACTACCGGTTGTCAAGCGGTACTACTACCTGGACCGACCGTTCTTCCTCGCCCTGCCGCCTCAATTTCGTCGTGACCTTTTACACCTCGCTTGTTAGGTTCGCATGTTTGTCGCCATCTTCACAACAGCTTCGCATCAACGTCATCCCGCTCAACGACACGCGACACTCGAACATTTTCACCCACCAGCGGTTGCTAGTAAATCGTCAATACCAAAGGTATAACTTGCACCACCTTGAGCCCATATCTTCCTTTGTGTGTATCTATCCTATGAGAGCAACTCATTTTGTGTTTGTCTAAGCATTGTGCACTTGCCTTGGAAAGTGAGGTATGACGCCAAATACAAAAGCTAACATAGTAGCATAGCAAGGGAAAAAGGAAAAGAATCAAAAAAAACAAAAGAAAAGAGAAAAGATACATAGTCCCCAATACAAAGAGAATACCAAGCTTGTAAGCCAAGAAAGAGAAGAAAGAGCGCATCGGCAAGTGCACAAATCTTTTGCTTACCCTCTTTTGGCAAGCGAGTTGTGGTCTCTCCTTGTGTTAGCCTACGACAACAGCGTAGTCTTCGTTAGGACCTTTGTGCTCATTTTCATAGTCGTGCTAACCCGCTTTCTCCACGTGTGTTTTCCGTGTTTTTGGTAGATCGTATCCTTTTGCTTTTGATCTTTGGTTCTTTACCACGTGGGACAATAACCTTTGCTTGGATCGTTTCGTTTGGTTTTCCACAACCCTTACCTTCCACCAAAAGCCTTTGAGAGTTTCTTGCCATTTCACTTTGCCCGCTTTTCGCTCATTTGTGTGGCAATTGGTTTGATATAATCTCCAAGGTGAGGTAAAAGGCTAACTCTCCACACCCTTTCTCTCCATATACAACCATTGTTGGCTTTGCATCATGGACAGGCATGGAGAGCCATCCCAACCACCACCACCTCCAGAGGATGATAACCAATTCATGACAAGATGGGACCATTGGAAGATCCGAGGAGAATTCAACTATCGTTGTGAAGCTCTCGAGCGGCGCCAAGATGAACAATTTAGCGAGGCCCGCGTGGAATTCAAGAACATCGACAACCGCTTCGAAGAAGTCCGTGGCCAAATGCATGCAATGCAACACAACCTCGGGCATCAAAATGAAGCTCTTGGCCGTGCACTCGCCTTAACGGATGAGAAGCTCCAACACATCATCGATGGACTCGCAAGGACACGCTCGCGCGAATCAAGCTCATCTCGGCACTCATCAAGTGACACAAGTGCACCTCGCCGTCACGCTTCAAGGCACCGGGATGGACCCGTTCTTCAATCCATGAGCTCTTCGCAAGTGGTACCATCTCCGCGTCACGCCGCGACATCAAGCTATGATGGTGACCTCTCCGCAAGACCTCCAAGACGTGAGGCAAACCGACCACAACCAAGGGCACTGGTGATTCAACAAGAGCAACCTCGCATAGACCACCACGGACATCGACGTCGACACGCTCCTTCAACAACAAGTGAAACTTCCGAAGAGGACGAACAAGATCATCGTCGACGTGAAGCACTCGAAGATCCTCCAAGGCGTCATCATCGACATGAGCGTCCTCGTCGCCAACATAATGGTCATGACGAGCCTCCCCTACACCAAGAAGAAGAGCAGCCCATGGCGCATACGGCTCGACGTCCTCCTCGCCACATGGCGCAAGCTAATGCTCCTCGCCATCAACCACAACAAGAGCAAGAGCAGGCTCCCCAAGCTCGTCGTGAGGACCATCAACCTCCTCCTCGTCCGCATCCGCGACAAGAAAACGAGCACGCTCCCCAAGCTCGTCGTCAACAACAAGTTCCTCCACCAAACGAGGCACCTCAACAACCACGCGAGCATCGCAACAATCACCAAGCAATACATGAGAGCTCGGATGATGATGATGACCGTCAAAATAATGGCAACCGACGCAACCGGAACCGCAATGGAGAAGAAACTTTCGGCAAGCTCAAATTCACCATGCCCAAGTTCACCGGTTCCAATGAGCCCGAGGAATATCTCTCTTGGGAACTCAAGGTCGACAAAATCTTCTGCATGCACAATTATAGCAATTAGAAGATGATGGCCATGGCATCCCTCGAGTTTGATGAGTATGCCAACCTTTGGTGGGAACAAGTCCAACTTCGCCATGAAGCAAAAGAAGAGCCTCAATCGCCACTTGGCAAGATATGAAGGCTCATATGAGATCCCGCTTTGTTCCTTCACACTACACGCGTGACCTCTTCAACAAGCTTCAAACGCTTAGTCAAGGGACAAAGACCGTGGAAGAGTACTTCAAGCAAATGGAACTCAACATGATACGTGCCAACATTGAAGAGCGAGATGAGCAAACAATGGCACGCTTCCTTAATGGCTTGAACCATCCCATCAAACGCATCACCGAGTTCCAAAAGTACAACAACATGGTTGAGCTTGTGCACATCGCATCCAAGGCCGAGCGCCAAGTGCAAGAGGACATCAAGTACAACAAGCCAAAGACGTACTTCACCTACAAGCAAGCGCCAACCACTACTCCAACAACACCAAGTGGAAGCTCCCCAAGCACAACCAAGCTTCCCTTCAAGCCAACTATTCCCCAAGGAAAACAACCCCCAAGTGGCAAACAAACACGGGATGATCAACCATTCAATGGTGAATGCTACAAGTGTGGAGGCAAAGGGCACAAGTCCAATGCATGTGGGAACAAAAAGTTTTGTTCATCCATGACAACGGCGATGAAGAATACTTGAGTGAAGAAGAGTTTGATGCAAGAGTCAAGGAAGCCATGGCAAGGCAACACTTGGAAGAGGACCAAGAACTTCTTGTGTGTGAGCATGACGCAAGTCCATCGCTTGTGGTCACAAGGGTCTTGACTACCCAAGCCAATGAAAATGAAGACCAACGCTCGAACATCTTCCAAACTCGCGGCATCAATGGGAAGTCCATCAAAGTTGTCATCGATGGAGGAAGTTGCCACAACCGCAAGCACGGAATTGTGAGAAACTCAACCTCACCCTTCACCCACATAGACACCCTACCATATCCAATGGCTAAGTGACCAAGGATCCGTCAAGATCAAGCACCGTCTCGGTGGCGTTCTCCATTGGACACTACAAGGACACGATGGAATGTGGCGTGGTTCCAATGACGGTTTGTCACATGTTGCTTTCGGAAGGCCGTGGCAATATGACAAGTGTGCTTTGCATAATGGTCACTCAAACACCTACACTTTCAAATGGCTTGATAAAACTTGTGTATTGCAACCAATGACTCCTAGCCAAATAATTGCGGACAATGCAAAGACTTTAGCGAGGCGCATACGCAAAAAACACCTTGTGAGAAGAGTGGTGGCGAGAGAACCACACCATAGTGAGTGAGAGCTACAAGCCAAACTCGGCGGAAAACTAAGAGTGTTCTTCTTGCCACCAAAAGTGAGATGAGAGAAGTGAGGAACAACCCATCCATCTTGCACTCGTCCTCGTATGCAAGGGACTAGCGCAAGGAACTAATGACTTGACAAATATTCCTCCTTCTTTGATGGCTGTTTGCAGAATTCCAAGATGTATTTCGAAGAGCTTCCTCATGGCCTTCCTCCTCTTCGTGGAATCGAGCACCGTCGACCTCATACGGCGCACCACTACCAAACCGCTGCGTGTCGCACAAACCGGAAGAGACAAAGGAGATCGGCGTCAAATCAACCAACTCGTCTCAAAGGTTTGATCCAAGTAAGCACTAGCCCAAGCGCGTTCCGTGATCCTAGTCAAAGCGGATGATACGTTGCGGTTATGCATGGACTGCCGTCCAATCAATGCTATCACCGTGCGTTATCGACATCCTATCCCGCGTCTTGATGACATGCTTGATGAGTTATGTGGAGCCACTATATTTTCAAAAATTGATCTTCGTAGTGGCTACCATCAAATTCGCATGGCGGAAGGTGATGAGTGGAAAACCGCCTTCAAGACCAAGCTTGGTCTCTATGAATGGTTGGTTATGCCTTTTGGCTTATCCAATGCCCCATCTACCTTCATGCGCCTCATGAACCATATTTCTGAACCCTCATTGGAAAGAGTGTAGTTGTTTATTTTGATGACATTCTTGTCTATAGCAAGTCACTAGAGGAGCATGTTACTCATGTTAAGGAGGTCTTACAAATCCTTCGTCATGAAAAGCTTTATGCTAACCTCCCCAAGTGCACTTTTGCAAGAGACAAGCTGATTTTCCTTGGTTTTGTTGTGTCTTCCAATGGCATTGAAGTTGATGTATCAAAAGTCAAGGACATACGAGATTAGCCCACCCTACAAATGTTAGTGAACCGTAGTTTTCATGGGTTGGTGGCTTTTACCGTCGCTTTGTGAAAGATTTTTCCACAATTGCTTGCCCTCAACGAATTGACCAAAAAGAATGTCACGTTCGTTTGGGGAAAAGCACAACAAAAGGCTTTGATGAGCTCAAAAGAGGCTCACGAAGCACCACTTGCTTTACGGATTTCACAAAAACCTTTGAGATTGAATGCGATGCTAGTGGTATTGGCATTGGTGGCGTCCTTATGCAAAGTGGGCGCCTATTGCTTACCATAGTGAGAAACTTGATGGCGCGCCTCAATTATCAATTTATGACAAAGAACTTTTTGCCTTAGTTCGTGTTCTTCAAGTGTGGCAACACTATCTTTGGCCCAAAGAATTTATCATCCATTGACCATGAGTCGTTGAAGTATCTTAAGGGCCAAGCCAACTTGAGTAAAAGGCATAAAGTGGGTTGAGTTTATGGAGTCTTTTCCTTACATTGTCAAATACAAGAAGGGCAAAGAAAATGTGGTAGCGGACGCCTTGTCTCATAAAAACACAAGCCTTCTTACACGACTCGAAGTCAATGTCTTGGGTCTTGAGGACATCAAATCTTTATGCAGCGTCGATTCTTTCTTTGGACCAATCTTAGCACAATGTTCAATAGACAAAGGGATTGGCGATTTCTATTTGCACAAGGGTTTTCTTTTCAAACAAAACAAGCTTTGCATTCGAAATCGTCTCTCAACTTTTGCTTCTTCAAGAGTCCCGTGGTGGAGGCCTTATGGGTCACTTTGGCCGTGACAAGACATATGACATGCTCTCCACTCACTACTTTTGGCCAAAGATGAAGCGCGACGTGGAGCGCCACGTTCAACGATGCACTACATGTATCCAAGCTAAGTCCAAGTCCAACCCTTTGATCTTTATATGCCATTTCCTATTCCTCATGCACCTTGGTCGGACATTAGCATGGACTTTGTGTTAGGCTTGCCTAGATCGAAACATGGTCATGATTCCATATTTGTAGTGGTGGATCGCTTTTCGAAAATGGCACATTTCATTCCGTGCCATAAGACCGATGATGCTTCACATGTGGCAAATTTGTTTTCAGGAAATAATTCGGCTACGGCGTGCCAGAACAATCGTCTCCGCCATGACGTAAAATTCATGAGCTACTTGGAAGACCCTCATGGCCAAGCTCGCATCAAGCTCCTCTTCTCGTTAGCCTCGCATCCTCAAGCAGATGGACAAACCGAGGTCGTCAATGAAGTCTTGGCACACTTCTCCGGTGTTGATAAAGAAGAACCTTAAAGGCTGGAGGAATGCATTCCACACCGAGTTCGCCTACAACCGCGCCAAGCACTCCACCACCATGAGGAGCCCGTTCATGATCGTCTATGGCTTGAGCCTCTCATCGCGCTTGATATCCTTCCACTTCCACTTCATGAGCGTACCAATATGGGCGTTACAAGCGTGCCCAAGCAATGATGAAACTCCATGACGACACACGAGCTACTATCGAGCAACAAGTCCTTCGCCAAGCATCAAGGCTAAACAAGACCAAGAAAGAGATGATCTTTGATGAGGCGACCTTGTATGGATACACTTGAGTAAAGGCGCTTCCCAAGGAGCGACTCCAAACTAAAGCCACGAGGCGATGGACCATTCAAGGTGCTAAAGGATCAACAACAACGCCTATGTGATCGATATACCAACATCGAAGTATCTTGTGAGCTCGACATTTAATGTCGAGGACCTCTCACCATACCATGGCGAAGAGGCGTTACGGCGATTGAAGAGTCGAGGCGACTCTTTCCCAAGGGGAGCGATGCGGCCCGTCCTCGACCGCTACTACATCTCCTCCCACGAGCTACCCAAGGACCCATGACTCGCGCCCGAGCCAAACTCCTTCAAACTAAGGTGAACTCGCTCCTCTCCTTGTGTGACTTGACACACCCTTGGATGGCTTGCTACTTCACGCAAACTACATGCATCATCAGTGCAGAAGAAGCCACGATCATTGCTGCATAAGCGGTACTACCGGTTGGGACGACCGGTACTACCGCTCCAAGCGGTCCTACCGCCTCCCCCTACCGCTCTCCACAGGACGCTCCACTCCACGCCTCAGAAGCCAGCGGTACTACCGGTCCTACAACCGGGTACTACGGTGGCAGTACCGCGCCCTCCGCCACCATCGGCGCCTCAGGCGGAAGCCCTCAAGCGGTACTACCGCTCTGGAAGCGGTACTACCGGTGACCACCGGTACTACCGGTTGCCGGACCGGTACTACCGGACCTGCCAGACCCTGATCGCTTCAGTTCGGCCCTGTGCCTTGTAACCCAACGTATAATTTATCTTTTCATTCCGAAACTACCCCTGTTATGTGGCTGGACTATATATAGCCCCCACCCTCTATTGTAAGCACGCAGACTTGGATAATAATAGATATTAAGGAAACCCCCCTTGAGGACTTATATCTATTGGTCTCATGCTCCTGCCAAGGAGCACCGGATTATCCACCCCCCTCTTGAATCTTGCCTAGTGCGTTCAAGTTGTACAAGGCCTTGGGTTCTCGGTTTCTCGCCCCCAAGTCGTCAAGGTCTCACCAAGAACCTCATCCCCCGTTGTTGGCGTGGAGAGCGAGCTTCGCCCAACACCGATCCTAGGGATTATGTTGGACCGGTTGCCACCGGCGTGAGGAGTAGGCGTGTATCGTGTTTTGGTGTGTGTGTGTTCGTGGTTTTCATCGCTTTCCCCGATTTCATACCCGACCACCTCGATTCCCCTCGTTCCTCGTGGAATTCGTGAAAGATCGGGCCAACCCCAGGGTTACCCCATAACAGACTTGTTGCTCGATAGTAGCTCGTGTGTCATCTTGGAGTTTCTTCATTGTGTTGGCGCGCTTGACAACGTCCATGTTAGCACGTTCATGAAGTGGGAGTGGAAGGATATCGAGCGCGGTGAGAGGCTCGAAGCCGTAGACGATCATGAACGGGCTCCTCATGGTGGTGGAGTGCTTGGCGCGGTTGTAGGCGAACTCGGCGTGTGGAATGCATTCCTCCCAGTCTTTAAGGTTCTTCTTTATCAACACCCGGAGGAGTGTGCCAAGACTTCGATTGACGACCTCGGTTTGTCCATCGGTTTGAGGATGCGAGGCGGACGAGAAGAGGAGCTTGATGTCGAGCTTGTCCATGAGGGTCTTCCAGAAGTAGCTCATGAATTTTACGTCGCGGTCGGAGACGATTGTTCTTGGCACACCATGTAGCCGAATTATTTCCCTGAAAAACAAATTTGCTACATGTGAAGCATCATCGGTCTTATGGCACGGAATAAAATGTGCCATTTTGAAAAGCGATACACTATGACAAATATGGAATCATGACCATGTTTAGATCTAGGCAAGCCTAACACAAAGTCCATGCTAATGTCCGACCAAGGTGCATGAGGAATAGGCAATGGCATATAAAGACCAAAGGGGTTGGACTTAGACTTAGCTTGGATACATGTAGTGCATCATTGGATGTGGCGCTCCACGTCGCTCTTCATCTTTGGCCAAAAGTAGTGAGTGGAGAGCATGTCATATGTCTTGTCACGGCCAAAGTGGCCCATAAGGCCTCCACCATGGGACTCTTGAAGAAGCAAAAGTTGGAGAGACGATTTCGGAATGCAAAGCTTGTTTTGTTTGAAAAGAAAACCCTTGTGCAAATAGAAATCATCAATCCCTTTGTCGAAAGAACATTGTGCAAATATTGGTCCAAAGAAAGGGTCGGACGCATACAAAGATTTGATGTCATCAATACCCAAGACATTGACTTCGAGTCGTGTAAGAAGGCTTGTGTTTTTGCGAGACAAGGCGTCCGTACCACATTTTCTTTGCCCTTCTTGTATTTGACAATGTAAGGAAAAGACTCCATAAACTTAACCCATTTTGCGTGCCTTTTACTCAAGTTGGCTTGGCCCTTAAGATACTTCAACGACTCATGGTCAGAATGGATGATAAATTCTTTGGGCCAAAGATAGTGTTGCCACACTTGAAGAACTCGAACCAAGGGAAAAAGTTCTTTGTCATAAATGGGATAATTGAGGCGTGCGCCGTCAAGTTTCTCACTATGGTAAGCAATAGGACGCCCATTTTGCATAAGGACGCCACCAATGCCAATACCACTAGCGTCACATTCAATCTCAAAGGTTTTTGTGAAATCTGGCAATGCAAGGAGTGGTGCTTCGGTGAGCCTCTTTTTGAGCTCATCAAAAGCCTTTTGTTGTGCTTTTCCCCAAACGAACGTGACATTTTTCTTGGTCAATTCGTTTAGGGGGCAAGCAATGGTAGAAAAATCTTTCACAAAGCGACGGTAAAAGCCAGCCAACCCATGAAAACTACGAAGTTCACTGACATTTGATGGAATGGGCCAATCTCGTATGTCCTTGACTTTTGAGACATCCACTTCTATGCCATTAGAAGACACAACAAAACCAAGGAAAATCAGCTTCTCTCTTGCAAAAGTGCACTTTGGGAGATTAGCATAAAGCTTTTCATGACGAAGGATTTGAAGGACCTCCTTAATATGAGTAACATGCTCTTCTAGTGACTTGATATAGACAAGAATGTCATCAAAGTAAACAACTACACTCTTTCCAATAAGAGATCGCAAAATATGGTTCATGAGGCGCATGAAGGTAGATGGGGCATTGGATAAGCCAAAAGGCATAACCAACCATTCATAGAGACCAAGCTTGGTCTTGAATGCGGTTTTCCACTCATCACCTTCAGCCATGCGAATTTGATGGTAGCCACTATGAAGATCAATTTTCGAAAATATAGTGGCTCCACATAACTCATCAAGCATGTCATCAAGGCGCGGTATAGGATGTCGATAACGCACGGTGATAGCATTGATTGGACGGCAGTCCATGCATAACCGCAACGTATCATCCGTTTTTGGTACGAGGATCACGGGGACCGTGCTTGGGCTTGTGCTTACTTGGACCAAACCTTTGGAGACGAGTTGGTTGATTTGACGTTCGATCTCCTTCGTCTCTTCCGGGTTGGTGCGATACGCGGCGCGGTTTGGAAGTGGTGCGCCGGGTATGAGGTCGATGCGGTGCTCTATTCCACGAAGAGGAGGAAGGCCATGAGGAAGCTCTTCGGGAAAAACATCTTGGAATTCCTGCAAACTAGGCATCAAAGAAGGAGGAACATTTGTCAAGTCGTTAGTTCCTTGCGCTAGTCCCTTGCATACAAGGACATAGTGCAAGATGGATGGGTTGTTCCGCACTTCTCTCATCTCACTTTTGGTGGCAAGAAGAACACTCTTAGATTTTCCACTCGAGTTTGGCTTGTAGCTCTCGCTCACTATGGTGTGGTTCTCTCGCTCACCACTCTTCTCACAAGGTGTTTTTGCATATTTTACCCTCGCTAAAGCCTTTGCATTATCCGCAATTATTTGGCTAGGAGTCATTGGTTGCAACACACAAGTTTTATCAAGCCATTTGAAAATGTAAGTGTTTGAGTGACCATTATGCAAAGCACGCTTGTCATATTGCCACGGCCTTCCGAGCAACATGTGACAAACCGTCATTGGAACCACGTCACATTCCACCGTGTCCTTGTAGTGCCCAATGGAGAACGTCACCGAGACTGTGTGCTTGATCTTGACGGATCCTTGGTCACTTAGCCATTGGATATGGTAGGGGTGTCTATGTGGATGAAGGGTGAGGTTGAGTTTCTCACACAATTCCGTGCTTGCGAGGTTGTGGCAACTCCCTCCATCGATGACAACTTTGATGGACTTTCCATTGATGCCGGCACGAGTTTGGAAGATGTTCGAGCGTTGGTCTTCATTTTCATTGTCTTGGGTAGTCAAGACCCTTGTGACCACAAGCGATGGACTTGCGTCATGCTCACACACAAGAAGTTCTTGGTACTCTTCCAAATGTTGCCTTGCCATGGCTTCCTTGACCCTTGCATCAAACTCGTCTTCACTCAAGTATTCTTCATCGCCGTTGTCATGGATGAACAAAACTTTCTTGTTTCCACATGCATTCGACTTGTGCCCTTTGCCTCCACACTTGTAGCATTCACCATTGAATGGTTGATCATCCCTTGTGTGTTTGCCACTTGGGGGCTGTTTTCCTTGGGGAATAGTTGGCTTGAAGGGAAGCTTGGTTGTACTTGAGGAGCTTCCACTTGGTGTTGTTGGAGTAGTGGTTGGTGCTTGCTTGTAGGTGAAGTACGTCTTTGGCTTGTTGTACTTGATGTCCTCTTGCACTTGGCGCTCGGCCTTGGATGCGATGTGCACAAGCTCAACCATGTTGTTGTACTTTTGGAACTCGGTGATGCGCTTGATGGGATGGTTCAAGCCATTGAGGAAGCGTGCCATTGTTTGTTCATCTCGCTCTTCGATGTTGGCACGGATCATGTTGAGCTCCATTTGCTTGAAGTACTCTTCCACGGTCTTTGTCCCTTGACTAAGCATTTGAAGCTTGTTGAAGAGGTCACGCGTGTAGTGCGAAGGAACAAAGCGGGATCTCATATGAGCCTTCATATCTTGCCAAGTTGCGATTGGAGGCTCTTCTTTTGCTTCGCGAGCGAGTTGGACTTGTTCCCACCAAAGGTTGGCATACTCATCAAATTCGAGGGATGCCATGGCCATCATCTTCTCATTGCTATAGTTGTGCATGCGGAAGATCTTGTCGACCTTGAGTTCCTAAGAGAGACATTCTTCGGGCTCATTGGAACCAGTGAACTTTGGCATGGTGAACTTGAGCTTGCCAAAAGTTTCTTCTCCATTGCGGTTGCGGTTGCGTCGGTTGCCATGATTTGGGCGGTCATCATCATCATCCGAGCTCTCATGTCGTTCTTGGTGATTGTTGCGTTGCCCTTGCGGTTGTTGAGGTGCCGCGTTTGGTGGTGGAACTTGTTGTTGATGACGAGCTTGGGAAGCTTGCTCGTTTTGTTGACGCGGTTGAGGACGCGGAGGAGGTTGATGGTCCTCACGACGAGCTTGGGGAGCTTGCTCTTGTTCTTGTCATGGTTGATGCCGAGGAGCGTTGTCTTGCGCCCTGTGGCGAGGAGGACGTCGAGCCGCATGCGCAATGGGCTGCTCTTCTTCTTCTTGGTGTAGAGAAGGCTCGTCATGACCATCATGTTGCCGACGTGGACGCTCATGTCGATGATGACGCCTTGGAGGATCTTCGCGTGCTTCACGTCGACGGTGATCTTTTTCGTCCTCTTCAGAAGCGTCACTTGTTGTTGAAAGGACATGTCGACGTCGATGGCCTTGGTGGTCCATGCGAGGTTGCTCTTGTTGAATCACAAGTGCCCTTGGTTGTGGCCGGTTCGCTTCGCGCCTTGGGGGTCTTGCGGAGAGGTCACCATCATAGCTTGACGTTGCGGCGTGACGCGGAGATGGTACCGCTTGCGAAGAGCTCATGGATCGAAGAACGGGTCCATCCCGGTGCCTTGAAGCGTGACGGCGAGGAGCACTTGATTCACTTGAGGAGTGCCGAGATGATCTTGATTCGCGCGAGCGTGGCCTTGCGAGTCCATCAATGATGCGTTGAAGCTTCTCATCCGTTGAGGCGAGTGTACGACCAAGAGCTTCATTTTGATGACCAAGGTTGTGTTGCATGGCATGCATTTGGCCACGGACTTCTTCGAAGCGGTTGTCGATGTTCTTGAATTCCACACGGGCCTCGCTAAATTGTTCATCTTGGCGCCGCTCGAGAGCTTCACAACGATAGTTGAATTCTCCTCGGACCTTCCAATGGTCCCATCTTGTCATGAATTGTGTGTCATCCTCCGGAGGTGGTGGTGGTTGGGATGGCTCTCCATGCCTGTCCATGATGCAAAGCCACAAGGGTTGAACCAATTGCCACACAAAAGAGCGAAAAGCGTGCAAAGTGAAATGGCAAGAAACTCACACACAAATATGCTACAACTCTCAAAAGGCTTTTGGTGGAAGGTTAGGATTGTGGAAAACCAAACGAAACGATCCAAGCAAAATGTTATTGTCCTACGTGGTAAAGAACCAAAGATCAAAAGCAAAAGGATACGATCTACAAAAAAACACGGAAAACACACACGTGGAGATAAACGGGGTTAGCACGACTTTGAAAATGAGCACAAAAGGTCCTAACGAAGACTACGCTCGGTTGTCGTGCCAACTCAAGGAGAGACCACAACTCGTTTGCCAAAAGAGGATAAGCAATAGATTTGTGCACTTGCCTCGGTGCGCTCTTTTTTTCTCTCTTTCTTGGCTTACAAGCTTGGTATTCTCTTTGTATTGGGAGACTATGTATCTTTTTCTCTTTTTCTTTTGTTTTTTTTATTCTTTTTCCTTTTTCTCCCTTGCTATGCTACTATGTTAGCTTTTGTATTTGGCCTCACACTCTCACTTTCCAAAGGCAAGTGCACAATGCTTAGACAAACACAAAATGAGTTGCTCTCATAGGATAGATACACACAAAGGAAGATATGGGGGCTGTCAAGGTGGTGCAAGTTATACCTTTGGTATTGTTGATGGCTTGCAACCGTTGGTGGTGGATGATGTTCGAGTGTCGCGGTGTCGAGGAGCGCGGGTGACGTTGATGCGGAAGCTTGTGTTAAGATGGCGACAAACACGCGAGACACGAACAAGCTAAAGGGGGAAAGTCAGCAAGCGAAAATGAGGTGTCAAGAAGGAAAAACCTTACATTCTTGGCGGTAGTACCAAGCTGGTAGTGCAGTGATCGGACGGTAGTACCGCTTGTTACGGCGGTAGTACCTGGTGATGTTTCTGACAAAAACGAGATCCACTTGACACAAACCTCAAATCCGTGGAAATCGACGAAAGGCGGGCTAGGAACCAAAGGGCTATAGATCGACTCCCAAAGCAACATCTATGGACCAAAACCACGAAAAACTCACCAAATCGAGATCGATCCGAAGGCAAATTGGGGCTCTTTTGGTGGGATTTTCGATTTTAAGCGGATAAAAGAAAATTGGGGAAATTCGTGATCAACCGTGCTCTTGATACCAATATGTTGGGGGTAACCACAGGGTTGGCCCGATCTTTCACGAATTCCACGAAGCGAGGGGAAAGAGGTGGTCGGGGATGAAATCGGGGAAGGCGATGAAAACCACGAACACACTCACACCAAAACACGATACACGCCTACTCCTCACGCCGGTGGCAACCGGTCCAACATAATCCCTAGGATCGGTGTTGGGCGAAGCTCGCTCTCCACGCCAACAACGGGGGATGAGGTGCTTGGTGAGATCTTGACGTCTTGGGGGCGAGAAACCGAGAACCCAAGGCCTTGTACAACTTGAACGCACTAGTCAAGATCCAAGAGGGGGGTGGATAATCCGGTGCTCCTTGGTAGGAGCATGAGACCAATAGATATAAGTCCTCAAAGGGTTTCCTTAATATCTATTATTATCCAAGTCTAGGGTTTACAATAGAGGGTGGGGGGCTATATATAGACCAACCACAAAAACAGGGGTAGTTTGGGAACAAATAGCGAAATATAGAGGGGGTTACAAGGCACTGGACCGAATTAACACGTTCAGGCCTTTCCAGGTCCGGTAGTACCGGTCCAGCTCGACCGGTAGTACCAGTCATGCGGGTAGTACCGCTTCCAGGCCGGTAGTACCGCTTGTCGTCCTGGGACTTCTTTTGGGCCTTCATTGGTGGCGGTAGCAGGGGCGGTAGTACCGGGGCCGATAGTACCGATGAGAGCATTTGGGCTCAGGGGCCTTCTGTTGAGTGGTAGCATTGGGCGGTAGTACCGGTCGTCGGTCCGTAGTACCGGGCGACAGAGCGTTGGTCTCTTGGTTTGGTGCTCCTCCGTCTGTGGGTTCTTATCTTCGTACCTGATGATGCACAAGGTATGGGTATGAAGTAGCAGTCCATCCAAAGGTGTATCGAAGTCACACAAGGAGAGGAACGAGTTCACCTTAGCTTGAAGGAGTTTGGTTCGGGCGCGAGTCATGGGTCCACTTGGGGAGCTTGTGGGAGTAGATGTAGTAGCGGTCGTAGGACGGGCTGCATCATGTGGGAACTCAAAAACTTCATATAACATCTTATTGTGGCACTCAAAGCAATCGAATAGAAATTTTATCAAAATCTTTGATGCGACGCTTGGAGAATTTGGCAAAAACACAAAAGGAAGCATATCCAAAACAAAAGTATTATGTTTGCAAACAAAACAAAAGAAAGAGCAAGTGGTCCTTATGTTTGTTGCAACAACAAGACGAGATTCTTGGAAGCTCTCATGACAATACATGTTCTTAAAGGAATTGTGGTTGCACACAAAACATCGGAAAGGTAAATTTTTCTACATTTTTGTTGCAACACACAAAGCATCATTATCTAAAGGCGAAGAAACATGCATGTCACAAGGGAAGATAATACCATTAACATGCTTGCAATCAAACCATAGGAAAGAGCAATTTGCCAACATGAAAGATGCAAAGCATGCAAAAGGTATCAGAGATGGGTTCGATCTTGAACTCACTTGTGGAATGCTCTCTAGAGCTCTTTTTGTCAACTCGTGCTCAACCGAGGTTAACATTCTCGTGCGGGTACCTACACACATCATACACAAAAGGAAGAACGTGTGTGCATGGTAGAGATACACATCATCCATCATGACGTATCTCTTCTGGTGCACATCACCATTAATGTCAATCAAGTATGAAAGAGATGCATGGTGAGTATGCAAGTGGGGAACATGCTTATCATGGCAATCATCAAAATCTCCAAAAATTGAGAAAGCTATGGGGGCCATCTCATTATAACGGATATGTTCAATATTGTTGCAATCAAAACAAGTGAAATAGCAAGCATTCATCTTATCGCAAGCAACGGGAGAAATTGAATGACTAGCATGACAAGGCAAGTCCGAAGCAATTGGAGGATACACACAAGATGCATAGCATGGCATGTTTATGGCAATGATATCGCAATCAAACAATTCCACATGAGCAATATTATGCAATGGCAAATCATCACATGGGAAAGTGGATGAAGCATATGTAATGTCACAAGTATCATCCATAGCATGCATATCCTCACAATTCATCATGTCCACTAGTGGGATCATGGCATCATCAACACCCTTATTGTTACCTTGGTCATACCTCTCATATGAAGTGGGTGTTGTGGAAGTAGTGGCCTCCTTGTGGACGACTTCGTCTTCTTGATGTATCCATGGCGTAGCATCATCTTTGTGCACCATGTACATCTTCTCCAATTGAGGCATCATTGCTTCATGGCTTGGCGCTTCGTCATCCATGGAACCTAGCATATAACAAGAGAACACACTAGAGGTAGAGGGTAAGTTGTTAGAATTCAAAATGGTCTCACTTGACCTATCAACTACCACTCTCAACTCACTAGTAGTATCGCTCATGCCCTCCAAGTGGAAGCAGTCAATCTCACATACGGTGGAGTCACTCGTCTCACTCTTGTTCTCACTCAAGAGGGCTAAGTGGCTCTATACTCACATGGGATTGGTGCCACATCATCACTCAAGCATATGGGGGTAGGCTCGGTTTCCTCAACTCCATGCGCCTCCTTTGGTGAAGGGAAAATCCCATGCTCACCATTCTTGACCTTGTTGCCTTCAAGGTTGGATGCCATAAGATGGGCATCATTGCTCGCCTCCATGGTTGAAGGGAAAATCCCATGCTCGACCGTCATGTGGCCATCTTGTAGTAGTGGTGGAGGTCTACATTTTCCTCGTTGGCGAGGTCGTGGAAGTAAAGCATAGGCATTGAAGCTTGATGGCGTGGAGGAAGGCTTGCTCTTGGTGCCATTGTGCTGGTGGCACGAGCAGTTGAAGGTGCCCTATGATGGTGTCGACGGAGGTCATTGGCGTGCCTTGCCGATGGTTGATGTAGGTGGCGCACTTGGTCGTCCACATGACACTCGCGACGATGATCACTTGCCTTGGCACTCTTCTTGTGCTTGTGGTGCCTTCTTGAGCTTGCTTGAGAATTATGGTTGGTGCTCATCACGAATTCTTCGTCTTGGTGGCGAAGATGCCTTAGACGATTTCTTTTATCCTCCTTATGGTGGCGATGCTCATGAGAGGATGTTTGTCGATGAAGATTCTTGTTTCTTGGCGCCTCTTGATGTATATGATGTTTGGACGCCACTCTTCTTTGGGTAGGAGGTGGATCTTGGCGCCTTGGAGGTGATGTAGCTTGGCACCTTGGAGATGGCGTAGCTTGACGCCTTGGAGGTGATGGAGCTTGGCGCCTTGGAGATGGTGGCACTTGACGCCATCTAGGTGGTGGCACTTGTCGCCTTGGAGGTGGATCATCGAAGTAGGTGGTGCCCTTTGGTGTGGCACGCTTGGCCTTGAAGGTCATGGAATCTTGATGATGCGCCTCCTCTTGCTTGGCGTAGTAGGCTTCCATCTCCACGCGGTGGAGGAATTCTTCATGGCTCGTGGAGGAGCCATCAAACTCGATGAAGTTCTCCGTGTCCTCCATGCTTGGCGAGGCGTCGTCGATGTCGCACTCGAAGTCATCCATGCTTGGGGAGTAATTGTTGGTGTAGTACTCCATATCACCCAAGCATGTGGAGCCATTGTCGGTGTAGTGCTCCATAGGCTCCATGCATGAGGAGCCATTGTCGACGTAGAGCTCCATGTCTTCCATGCATGTGGAGTCGTCGTAGGTGTAGTGCTCCGGGTCCTCAAAGCATGCGGAGCCATTGTCGGTGTTGTGCTCCGTCATGTCCTCTATACTTGTGGAGTCGTAGTCATGGTGGCCCATCATGGATTCTTCATAGATATCATCCTCGGTTCCGGAGTCCCTAGACATGATGCACAAGACCAAGCGGTGTATATGGAAGTGGTAGTGGGGGTTAGGGATACAACGTCAAACCTTACTTTACCTTGGAAGATCGTATCGTACAAGTGGCCACACTTGAGAGCAATAAACCAAGCAAAGTGAAGTTCACGCGGAACACCAAAACCAACTACGAACCAAAAACACACACACAAGGCCTATGGTGGATAGGTATGGAAAGTGGCATGTCAAGAACCAATCCGAAATCAAGATATTGTAATGGCAAGTAAAGAACCACAATGATCACAAAGCAAAACAAGTTAATCCACAAGATAGGAAATATGTACAAGGAAACACACACGGTGGGATAAATGGGACTTGTGCGACGGAGAAAGTGAGATAAGAACCACAAGATTACCTAGCGAAGACTATAAGCTCGTGTCACACAAGTACAAGGAGAGACGCTAGTTCGATTGCACAAAATTGGTGGGCTACAAGATATGCACAATAAGTACCACCTATATGATGTTCATCGAGCTTG
Source organism: Avena longiglumis (assembly GCA_030063025.1). NCBI lineage: Eukaryota > Viridiplantae > Streptophyta > Magnoliopsida > Poales > Poaceae > Avena > Avena longiglumis. The sequence continues at coordinate 339,424,276 of CP125976.1, read as the reverse complement.
CGCTTCCTATTCTATGAGGCACATGTATATTTCTTTCTTTTTCTCTTTTTCTTTTTCTATTTTTTTCTCCTTTTTTTTCTTTATTTCTTTTTCTTTTTCACTTGACTCTTCCTTGTGCCAACAACTATACAAGATAACTATATGAGATAGCGCTCACACGTTTGCTCGGAATTCTAGAAGGTATCAAATGTGCATAGCCCAAGCAATTATAAGAGGAACTAGTCTCAATAGGTGTTTGTTGCTCGCAAAGATAGTGGGGTTCACAAAGGAATGCAAGTGGGGAGAAGTCGCGGAATGTTTATACCTGTCGTCGACGATCTTCACCCTTTATTGTTGGATTCCGCCTTGCTCACGGAATTTGGATGGAGTATATAGCATGAACAACATGGATGATGATGTAGAGCTCCTTCTCCTCTTCGAAACAAGCTAAAGAACACCAAAATCCGAGTTCGGATGCAAAAGTTATGCTCAAAACGGTGAGAGGCTGAAATCTGAACCCTTTGTTTTGGATCGATAGGGCGGTAGTACCGGATTTTTGAGCCCGGTAGTACCGGTTAAGTGCAGTAGTACCGGATTTTGGACCCAGTAGTACCGCTTGGACCTGGGACGCCCATATTTGACGCGTTTTCGCGATTTTGTGGTGATTTGGGCAGAAAATCTTCAAGAAAAACACCAAATCGAAGGGGGAAATCAAGGAATTAGGCCATGGGAACGCAAAGGAAGGTAGATCAACAAGTTTACAAGCAATCCACGGATCAAAACCTACCAAAACTCACTCAAATCACAGATCGATCCAAAACACGAATTGGGGCTGTTTTTGGTGGAATTTTCGAATTTATGGGGAAAAGACCAAATCGATGAGAAATCCGTGGCAACCAAAAGCTGCTGATACCATATGATGGAAGGGGTAACCTCTTGGGTGCCCGATCTTCACGGATCTCGTGGTCAAATCGATGGGAAAGCGAGGGGAAAGGGGGAAGGTAGCGGAAGAGAACACACACCTCGCGAAGAACACGATGAACACACGCAAAACTAACACGATACAAGGCCGATTGCTCCCGAACGGTGGCCACCGGTCCGATAGAATCCTCGCAAGGAAAGATCGGTCAATGTGCTCCCTCAAATCCACATCGGAGAGGGAAGAACACCTTGGGGAGGGTCTTGACAACTTGGAGACGAGACGTCGAACTCCAAGTCCTTGTTCAATGATGGATGCGTGATGCAAAGTCCAATCGAGGTTGGTGACGATAGTCGGTCCCCTTGGTAAAGGGGATGAGGCAAAACTAGAGATTCCACAATGGGGGTTGTCTTTAGTCTATCATCAATGCCTAAGGGGTACATGAGGGGTGGGGGCTCTATTTATAGGCCAACCACAAAACAAGGGTAGTTTGGGGATAAACTATGCGAATAGGTAAGTAAAGGGGAAAACATGGGCTGTGGCCCAACTAGTGCACGCAGGCACTTACATGACCGGTAGTACCGGACGTAGGGCCGGTAGTACCGGTCATCACCGGTAGTACCGCTCTAGCACCGGTAGTACCGCTTGCGGTTTTGGAGCATCCGTTGGAGCCGTCAGTAGCGAGCGGTAGAAGGGGGCGGTAGTACCGCTAACCGGTAGTACCGGTTCCGACAACCGGTAGTACCGCTTGACTGGACTATCGACTGTCTTCTTCTCCTCTTCCAAGCCTCCGTCTTGTCGGGCTTGATGTTAAGCTTCCTCCCTTGCCTCATCTTGGTTGGTGTGAACCTATCATGCATATGTGACGGAGTATGAAGTAGCATACCATTCAATAGGGCAGGAAGGAGGCTCGCATAGAGGAACGGATTCACCTTTGGAGTCCATGACGACTTGGCGTAAGTTGGAGACCTTGATGTAGTAACGACCGTAGGTCGGGCTGCATCAAACATATTTTCGTGCGTGATAGAGGAGCATGTCAAATGTGGCATGTCCATTCTTGTTCACAACACTATTAGTACACTGCATGTATAGCAAATGGAATGCATATGCAAGGTCAAAGTGCATGGAAATTGTTTGAACATGATCCAAATGTGGGAACTCAAAAACTCCATATAACATCTTATTGTGGCACTCAAAGCAATCGAATAGAAATTTTATCAACATCTTTGATGCAAAGCTTGGAGAATTTGGCAAAAACACAAAAGGAAGAATGTCCCAAGCGACATCATTATGTGTGCAAACCAACCATTGGTAAGAGAAATTGTTCGACATGTTGGATGTCACACACAAATCATCAAAAGCAAATTTCATGGGAAAATGAGGATCCCAAGCGGAAGCCAAAGTAACGTGTTTGCAAACAAACCAAATGAAAGAGCAAGTGGTCCTGATGTTTGTTGCAACAACAAGACGAGATTCTTGGAAGCTCTCATGACAATTCATGCTCTTAATGGAATTGTGGTTGCACCCAAAACATCGAAAAGAGAAAATGTTCAACATTTTTGTTGCAACACAAAAGCATCATTATCTAAAAGCGAAGAAGCATGAATGTCACAAGGTGAGATAATACCATCAACATGCTTGCAATCAAACCATATGAAAGAGCATTTTGCCAACATGAAAGATGCAAAGCATGGAAAAGGTATCAGAGCTGGGTTCGATCTTGAACTCACTTGTGGGATGCTCTCAAGAGCTCTTTTTGTCAACTCGTGCTCAACCGAGGTTGACATGATAATGCGGGTACCTACACACATCAAACACAAAAGGAAGAACGTGTGTGCATGGTAGAGATACACATCCATCATGACGTATCTCTTCTTGTGCACATCACCATTAATGTCAATTAAGTATGAAATAGATGCATGGTGAGTATGCAAGTGGGGAACATGCTTATCATGGCAATCATCAAACTCTCCAAAAATTGAGAAAGCTACCAAGGAAGCAGGACCACCAAGGAAGCAGGACCAGGAGAAGAAGATGCTGCAGCGCTACACACCGGAGTCTCCGGTGTAGACCGGAGTCTCCGGTCTCCTACACCGGAGTCTCCGGCCCTTCCTCCGGTCCAGACCGGAGACCCAAGCCCAGGACAGCCAGAAGCCCCCTCCGGAGACGGGTCCGGGGATTGACCGGAGTCTCCGGACTGATCGTCGCCAGGCATGTTAAAGCCTTTTGGGCCTGGCCCATGTAACCCCCAAATTCGCCCAAACTTCCAATTTTATTCCAGAACTACCCCTGTTTATGTGGCTGGCCTATATATAGCCCCACCCCTCATATGTAAACCCTAGACTTGGATAATAATAGATTAAGGACACCCCTTTGAGGATCTTTCAATCTATTGGTCTCATGCTCCTACCAAGGAGCACCTATTGTCCACCCTCCTCTTGGATCTTGCCTAGCGTCCACAGTTGTACAAGGCCCTTAGGTTCTCGGTTCGCCCCCCAAGTATCAAAGGTCTCACCAAGCACCTCGTCAAGGTTCCCCGTTGTTGGCGTGGAGAGCTCCGCCCAACACCGATCCTAGAGATTATGTTGGACCGGTTGCCACCGGCGTGAGATATCGGCGTGTACCGTGTTTTGCGTGTGTGTGTTCGTGGTTTTCATCCCTTCTTCCCCCGTCCACCGCTTTCCCCTCGTGTTATGGGGTAACCCTGGGGTTGGCCCGATCTTTCACGAATTCCACGAGGAACGAGGGGAAGAAAGGTGGTCGGGTATGAAATCGGGGAAGGCGATGAAAACCACGAACACACGCACCAAAACACGATGCACGCCATTCTCACGCCGTGGCAACCGTCCAACATAATCCCTAGGATCTGTTGGGCTAAGCTCGCTTCCACGCCAACAACGGGATGAGGTGCTTGGAGACCTTGACGACTTGGGAGAAACCGAGAACCCAAGGCCTTGTACAACTTGAACGCACTAGGCAAGATCCAAGAGGGGGCGGATAATCCGTGCTCCTTGGTAGGAGCATGAGACCAATAGATATAAGTCCTCAAAGGGTTTCCTTAATATCTATTATTATCCAAGTTCAAACGCTTACAATAGAGGTTGGGGCTATATAGTCCAGCCACAAAATGTGGGTAGTTTCGAATGGAGAGATAAAGGATAGGTTGGGTTACAAGGCATGTGGCCGAACCGAGGTGAGGTGATCAGGGTCTGCAGACTGTAGTACCGGGTCCGCAACCGCGGTGGTAACCGTAGTACCGCTCGAGCGGTAGTACCGCTGAGGGCACGGAGCTTCCGGGCTTGAGGCGCCGGGCAGTAGCGGTAGGAGGGGGCGGTCACATAGTACCGTTATCGTAGTACTTCCATGTGCAGCATGGGGTAGTGCTTCTGGGTGGTGAAGCCGTGGAGAGGAGGCGGTAGGTCGCTTGAGCGTAGTGCCGTCCCAACCGTGATGTGGACATCCCTACTATTGATACAACTGCTGTACCTACAAAGAACACACATACAAGGACCCATCACAAGATCTCGTACAAACAACTTAACTATCGTACTTTCGCTTCTTGGAACTATTCCTTACATACATGAGAATATGATGCTGCCTAAGTCGATACATTTCTTACTCTTAGGAATGATGGACCAAGCATGGATGAGAGGGACAAGCATTGGAGCATGGCCATGCATGGAGATGGCGACAAGCATGTGATGATCCAAGAGAAGGCCACGGATGAAGATTTCAGAACTTTGAGGCCACCATAATGGAGAAAGAAGGCTTGGACGAAATATTCAAGATCAATACTTTACTTAATTCGCCCATAGCATAATATGGTGTCATGACACCTTTATTTTGGGCCAGGCCCATGTAATTTTCGCAGTTTTTAGTTAGCCACTTTTAGAGTCCAGATTTGAGGGAAAAGGACTTTTAGGGTTGGATTCGCCACCACTTCCTTGGCTGGCGAAACCCCACCTTTTCGCCTTAACACGCCTATAGCCGAACCTTTAGACTCGGATTTTGTTTAGACATTGTTAGCCATAGTCGCAACTTCGTCAAGGCTCGAAAGCGCCGCAGAGGCCTCTTGTACTTCACCTATTCGGATCCCACCTCTTTCAATAAAGCTTTCCTCTTAATCCGCAATATCTTGATTGCAATATTGGTTCTTACTTGTTCTCGATTTTAGGTAGGAATTAAGACCCTCACCGGTCAGCCGATCGTGTTCACGCAGGATCGGTAACCTCCGTGAGATTGGCCTAGCGATTGCATTGGCGCCGTGTCGCACGCGTAGTCGGATCGCCGTCTTAACTCCACCAAATCGATTATCGCCATCTCATCGAAAGATCGGACACCTTTGCCCTATCAAGTGGTATCAGATTTCAGTTGCTCGGTGAGATTTTACTGCTTTTTGAGATTAGATCCTGTTTTACCTATAACCCACGAAAAAGCCAAAAACATGCTTAGCGCTTAGATCCATCCCATAACCAATCTACGCCGCATTATCTTTTCAGTTTTGCATTGTTGAATTTGTGTCTACATCGTCGGCCGAGTTGGGTCTTAGTGTCTCGTCCCTTAGAGTTTCGAGTTCGATCATACTAGTCACCACCACACTCGCCGATCACCGCCATATACCGCCACCATATTCACGCCATATACCTGCCACCATATTCCGCCATATACCCCGCCACCATAAAACCCTAATACTCCGCCACCGCCTTCCTACCGCGTACGATCCGACTGCTTTTTCTCATGGCACGAGTCCGAGTAGAGTTATCGCTTCGTTATTTCTTTTGACTTTCCTTCTTGCTGTTTCCTGTTCACCTAAAGTCCGTGGTCGAGCTAAGAGTCCCCGTAAGTCCGTAGGAGAGCAAAAAAAAAAAAAAAAAAAAAAAAGAGTCTCGAACCGCCCAAAAAAATTTCTCGCTATACTATTTTTCACCCCGGGATCACTTTTCTCCATCGGCCGTTATAGCGATATTTTTACGCGCTTCCTCGAGCAAAATAAAAAATTTCAAAAATTTTTGGGGCTAACCTCTTTTAGACCACAGAGATCGCTTCTAGACACTCGCCATCATAGTGATTTTCAGATCTCGGATCGCT